>JAPDNY010000012.1:74434565-74937065 GCA_029375565.1 Gekko gecko | reverse complement strand
TGGCAGGATAGGAGCTTTCATGAGTCACACCATAACCTGCAGAACCTTCTAAGGACATAAGAGAAGCCAGTGTTGGATCAGGCCAACGGCCCATCCAGTCCGACACTCTGTGTCACACAGTGGCCAAAAATACCCGGTGCCATCAGGAGGTCCAGCAGTGGGGCCAGGACACTAGAAGCCCTCCCACTGCTGCCCCCCCCCAAGCACCAAGAAGACAGAGCATCACCTGCCCCAAACTGAGAGTTCCTATCTATACCTTGTGGCTAATAGCCACTGACGGACCTCAGCTCCGTTTGTTTATCCAATCCTCTCTTGAAGCCCTCCATGCTTGTAGCTGCCACCACCTCCGGTGGCAGTGAATTGCATGTGTTAATCACTCTTTGGGTGAAGAAGAACTTCCTCTTATCTGTTCTAACCTGACTGCTCAGCAATTTCATTGAGTGCCCACGAGTTCTTGTATTGTGAGAAAGGGAGAAAAGTACTTCTTTCTCAACCTGCTCTATCCCATGCATAATCTTATAAACCTCGATCATGTCACCCCTCAGCTTAGACGGAGCATCCTTCCACAGTACCACCATATCATCCGAATGGCTTTGCAGCCTGGCTGGGCCTCCCCTCCCCCCATCTCAAGCCCCTCTGCCCACGCTTGAGCCCTGCATTCAAGGACTCCAGATCTCAACCCTCTCTATAAGTCTGGGTGGGGGACAGCTAGGTGGAGAAAGTCCCAGGAAGTCTCTGCCCCACAACTATAAATCCAGTGGAGGAAGTGAAGGAGGAAAGGTATTTGTCAGCCTGGCCTGGCCTACCTCACAGGGCTGTTGTGAGAGGACCAAGTAAGCTACCTCCAGCTTTCTGGAGGCAAGGGGGAAGAATGTAGAGGGTGCACAGGGAGACACAGACAGACAGAGGGCGGTGCAAGGGTGCCTTAAGGGGGCGGGGGGCGGCGCTGCCCCCGGCCAGCCAGGTCCAGGCCCCTCCCCTTACCCAGCTCCCAGTCCCGCAGGGGAACTGGTCGAGGCAGAGCGTGCGCAGGTGCATCCAGAAGGCGTCGGAGGCGCTGAGGCCGCCCATGCCGGAGCCCCCGCCTGCGGCCCACCCGGAGGAACACGTGGCGCCCGCCCAGGCCGGGGAACGCCCCGGGTACCAGCTCCGCGTCCTCCGTTGCTAGGCGCCGCGGCCGGTCGCTAGGAGACGTGGCCGGGGCGACGCGGGGGAAGCCGATTGGCTCTGCTCTGCTGGCGGCGCCTGCTTCTTCTTTCCGAGCCGCGGCGGATGCAGCAGCAGCACTTTCCACCCCGCGGGGGCTTTTCCGGCTTACGTGCGCGGCCAGCGGAGCGGCGATCCAGGTTTCCTCGGAAGGACGTCTCGCGGCCTCAGCCGGGCTTACTCTCGAGTCAGCTTGGATCGCAGCCGTCGCCTGCCTGGGGGAAGAATTGTTGCCTCGCCTGGCCCACCCTGGGGATGGGGGATTTCTCTTCTCCCCGAAAGCTTTGATTGACCTGTACTACGAACCAAGGCAGAAATATTTTTTTTCCCTGTCAAGTCGCAGGCAACTTACGCGATCCCTTAGGGCTTCCGAGGCAAGAGATGTTCAGGGGTGGGTTGCTATTGCCTGCCTCTGCGTTGCGACCCTGAGCTTCTTTGATGGGCTCCCATCCAGTGGCAGATTAACCCTTAAGCAGACCCAGCACGTGCTTAGGGCACCAGGGCCAAAAGGGGCACCACAAAGTTGGGGGAAAGGTGAAAAAATGTAGAAAAATGCCTTTCAGGTCAGGAATATTGGAACTTTGATACATTTAACTTGTGAAATATTGGCTTCGTTTGTACAATATGTTGTGTTATCATATGAATAAATGTTTGTATTGCTGCAACCTGCATTGTCTATCTGGTCAGACAGGTCAACAACTGAAATGGACGGGGTAAGTGTGGAAAGGAGGGGGGCACCAAGATTGGTCAGTGCTTAGGGGACCAGTGAGCCTTCATCCGCCCCTGCTCCCATCCAAAATACTAACTAAGGCCAACCTGACTTCGCTTCTGCGATCTGATGAGATGCGGCTATCCAGGTTCACACAGAAGCAATGCTCCCTCTAAGCTACGGAGTCTTGTGAGCAAAAATTCTACTTTGTGAGATACTCTCATTAAAGTTGTGAGCGGGCAATTTGGCTGCTGCATAAATTAGTTTGCTCCGGAGTCATCCTTCCTGAGCTAAGGCAAAAAATATGTGAGCTGGAGGCTAAGAAACTGTGAGCTAGCTCACACTAACTCAGCTTAGGGGGAACACTGCACAGAAGTAACAGTAGAGGGGAAATAAACCTGCCGTTTAAGCGTAACATAGATTGAGACAGGTGGGAAGACTGCGCTGGTCAAAATGAACCCTGGAGGTGCAGCTGTGACAGTTGGGTGCTGCAAAAACAAAAAAAATATTTTGGCACTGTTGTGTAGTGAGTTTGACACAAGACAAGCATAGTTATTTACTGGACATAACAAGAGCACAGAATACCGGCCGGGTGGCCAACTATATACAGACCGGGGGAGATGCCCCTAGGTCCCATTGGCAGGTTTAAACTTCCCGCCATTGTTCCCATTGGTTCCCCAAAGAGATTCAGGAGCCTAGTCCCTATTGTTATCTGGGACTCAAGCTCCGCCTGTGTCGCTGTCACCCTGTGGCGGTCAGCGGACACGACAGGCACCTTCAAGACCGATCACATTTAGAAGATAGATCCAAGTAGTCGGCCGTGTTGGTCTGAAACAGCAGAACAAATTTCGAGTCCAGAGTGGCGCCTTTAAGACTCACAAAGGTTTGTTCGAGGTACGAGCTTTCGTGTGCAAGGCAGACTTTTTCCAATTTGAAAGATGTGAAAAGTCCCAGACTCTTCAGCCTTTCCTCATAGCGAAGGTGCTCCGACCCCCTCACCATCTCGGTCGCCCTCCTCTGCGCTTTTTCCAGCTCTGCAGTGTCCTTTTCCAGATACGGTGACCAGAACTGTACACCGTATCCCAAACGAGTCCACACCATAGATCTACACAGGGGCATTACTACATCCTCTGGCATCAAAATCCACTCATTTGTGTGAAGGAATATTTCTTTTTGTCTGTCCTGAACCTACTGCCCATCGGCTGTTTTACTCTCAGTCCGTTTCCTAGTAATCCCTAACATGGCTTGCCCTTTTTCATTGCTGCAGTGTGCTGGGTTGACACTTTCATTGAGCCATCCCCCCACGACCCCAAGATCTTTGCCCCCCTCAGTCTCAAGCAAGTTCGGAGGACCCCATTAGCCTATACCTGAAGTCGAAGTTGGGATTTTTTTGTCCCAGCGTACATACTTTGGCCACCCAATGAGAAGGGAGCCCTCACTGGAGAGGACCCTGATGCTGGGAAAGATTGAAGGTCAAAGAAGAAGGGGACGGCAAAGGACGAGATGGTGAGACAGTGTCATCGATGCAACGAACACGAAATTGAGCAAACTTCAGAGGACAGCAGAAGACAGGAGGGCCTGGCGTGATCTGGTCCATGGGGTCGCGAAGAGTCGGACTCGACTGTGCGACTGAACAACAACAACATCACATTACACTTACTGACACTGAACGTCATTTGCCACATTGTCACCCACTCACCCAGTTTGGGGAGATCGTCTTGGAACTCTCTCTTTTTGTTGTATTTCTTTTATTGTCAATGTGTTGTTAAACATAATATCACACTAACATCAAAATACAGTGCTGAAATCTATAGGGTACAAAGTACATAGCAGATAGTTGCAGAAGTTAATAACATCTCAGCTGTTTTTGCTGTCAGTGCTTTCGGCAATGCTGAAGCGATTAAGAGGACATAGGTCGATCGTCTGATTTTTAGAGTAATATAGCGCAGATCTCTGATTCTGCAGATAGAACACGAGCAACCATTGCAAGAGATGAGGTAAAAGAAGATGTAAAGATAGAGCAGGTTTAGATAAATCGGATTGTGAGGTTGTGAATCTGTGTTAGCAATAAATTCCATAAATGGGAACCGTTTCTCTGTGGAGTTGGAGGATTTAGGAAAGAACGCCGATCATTGCAAGCGATCTGTGATCTTTTCCAGACTTTTTTTAAATCAGCAGGAATGTCGGGGGGGCTTGACTGGATTTCCATGTGGAGGCAATGGATGATTTGGCTGCTACAAGAAGGCTAGCTATTAGATTAGATTATTAGATCTCATCGTATTTTCTCGGAACGTTGGAGCCATTCCAGTTGTCTAGAAAAAGTAAAGCTGGACCTAGAGGGATCTCGTAACCCGTAATTAGATGTATCTGTATGAGAATGTCTTTCCAAAACTGTTTTATGGGTTCACAACGCCACCAGCAATGTGCGAACTCTTGATACCCTTCACAGTCAGTGTTGGTTTCCACCATCCTGAATAATGTGGCGTCATCTGCAAACTTAGCCACTGCACTACTCAGCCCTAGTTCCAGATCATTTATGAATAAATTAGTACTGGCCCCAATCAGGGCCGGCTCCAGGTGTCTGGGCGCCCTAGGCAGGACAGCCTAGGGCGCCCCCACTGGGGATGCCAACCTCCCGGTGGGGCCTGGAGACCGGGGGCGGCAGCTGCGGGACCCCAGGAAAGCCGGGAAGGGGGCAGGGGGTCCAGCCTCCGCCCTCCTCTGGTGCCGGCTTCTGGGGCCCGCGCTGCGGAACCCCCAGAAAAGCCGGGAAAGGGGCGGGGGGGGTCTAGCCTCCGCCCTCTCCTCCCGGCGCTGGCTTTTCTGGGGCCCGCGGCTGCGGGACCTCCAGGAAAGCTGGAAAGGGGGCGGGGTCCAGCCTCCGCCCTCCTCCCGGCGCCGGCTTTTCTGGGGCTCTGCGGCTGCGGGACCCCCAGAAAAGCCGGGATGGGGGCGGGGGGTCCAGCCTCCGCTCCCTCCCTCCCGGCGCCAGCTTTTCTGGGGGCTCCGTGGCTGCGGGACCCCCAGAAAAGCCGGGAAGGGGGCGGGGGTCTAGCCTCCGCCCTCCCTCCCGGCACCAGCTTTTCTGGGGGCTCCACGGCTGCGGGACCCCAGAAAAGCCAGGAAGGGGGCAGGGGGTCTAGCCTCCGCCCTCCCTCCCGGCGCTGGCTTTTCTGGTGGTCCCGCGGCTGCTGGGAAGGGGGCGGGGGTCTGGCGGCGCTGGCGGGCGCCGGGTTAGGGCGGCGTGGGAGGCACTTTTCGGGGGGGGAGTGGGGCGCCCTAGGCAGGCGCCTAGTTCACCCTATGGGCGATCCGGCCCTGGCCCCAATACTGATCCTTATGGGACCCCACTGCTTACGTCCCTCCATTGTGAGAACTGTCTGTTGATTCTTGTCATTTAACCAGTTTTTAACCCATAAGAGAACCCATCCTCTTATTCCATGACTGCTAAGTTTACTCAGGGTAGTGAAAAGCCCATTAGCACCTTTAAGACTAACAAGCTTTATTGTAGCATAAGTTTTCAAGAAACACAGGTCTCTTCATCAGATGCAGATGAAGAGAGCTGCGTTTCTCTAAAGCTTATGCTACAATAAAGTTTGTTAGTCTTAGTGCTACTGGGCTTTTTACTATTTTGCAGCAACAGACTAACACGGCTAACTCCTCTTGGAAGTTTACTCAGGAGTCTTTGGAGAAGTACCTTATCAGAAGCATTTTGAAAGTCCAAGTGTACAATGTCTACCAGGTCCATTGTCTACATGCTTATTCACTTTCTTTCTCAAAGAACTCCAAAAGGTTGGTGAGGCAGGACAACCCTTTGCAGAAGCCATGCTAGTTTCCCCTCAGCAGGTTTTGTCCCTCCATGTGCCTAACAATTCTGTCTTTGATCACAGTTCCTACTAATTTACCTGGGACAGACATTAGGCTGACTGGCCTGTAATTTCCTGCTTCCTCTCTGGACCCCTTTTTAAAAACCAGTATCACGTTTGCTACTCTTCAGTCTTCTGGTACAGCAGCTGAATTTAGTGAATGGTTACATATACGACAGCTAGTTACCAGTCTCTAGCCGTAAAGTAAAACAGAAAACATGGTGAGTTGCCATGAACTAGCAGATCACACTTTTAGGATCCAGCAGCATCCTAAGCCACCCAGAAAGGTAACTGATGTCCATAGTTGCTCAAAGCAGAGATTTGGCAAAGAGATAGGAACACGGGTGAAATCAAAGCCATCACTGGCTGCGTCATGATGACAAGTACCACGGAGATTTGTGAGGCCCTTCTAAGTATATCAAAACCTGGTTTTCACCTCTTTTCACCTCCGATTGCTCTTCTGGCCTTCTGATCCAATCTCTCTCTTTCTCTGTGTCACTTCTTTCTCAGAAATTACCCTGGAGGAAGAGAGGAGGAACTGATTTGGGTTCTTATCTCCTCTGGTATTAAATAGCGGTCGGGCCTCGGGCTCACAGAGCAATTCACCTTTCCTAGTCCTGTTCACTGGAAAAAGGAGAGGCGTAAGAACGGGGCGGGGGGCTCTTCCTTGGCCGGACGGTAGGGCTTCAGCACTGCTGATTCATTCCTCATTCTGATAATTCTTCAAGCCGGCATTTCCATTTGCATCAAACTGATTTTTTTTTTAAATGATCAGATTTTCATGGTAGCTAATTTTTTTTAAAGTCATATCCAAGATTGGCTGTCTGCCAAGTTTTCCCTTCCAGGTCAGTCTAAAGAACAGCATAAAAAAAATAAAGAATAGCATACAAGTTAAACAAGTTAATCCCATCATGACTGGATTGAGAGCCAGTTTGGTGTAGTGGTTAAGTGCGCGGACTCTAATGGGAGAACCGGGTTTGATTCCCCACTCCTCCACTTGCACCTGCTGGATGACCTCGGGCAAGCCACAGTTCTGTCAGAGCTGTTCTTGAAAAAGAGCAGTTTCTGTCAAGAACTCTCTCAGCCGCACTTAACTCACAGGATGTCTGCTGTGGGGAGGGGAAGGGAAAGGAGTTTGTAAGCCTCTCTGAGACACCATCTTTGGGTAGTGAAGGGCGGGGTATAAATCCAATCTCTTCTCTTCTTCTTCTCTACTGTACGACCTTGCAAACACATACATTTCCAACACTTTGGGTACAAAAGACATGACTCTTGGGGGGGGCAGGAAGCCTCACAACATCACATGCATGGCTTCCCAGATTGGAAAAGCAGTCCAGCTGGGGAAAGTGCTACACACAGTAACTGGCACCAGGTTTTTTTTTTCTGCTCAGAGCCAAAAGCTGCAGCCGCATGTTCCAGGTCGGGCCCCTCCAATCTAGAGCCAAGAGTTTTAGCCCTGGAAGAGAAAAATGACACTTTGGAAGGTCCAGCCATGAAACACCAGAGCCGTGTGCAATTTGGATCTTAGAAGAAGAAGATAAGAGATTACATTTATACCCTGCCCTTCACTACCCGAAGGAGTCTCAGAGCGGCTTCCAATCTCCTTTCCCTCCCCCACCCTACAACAGACACCCTGTGAGGTAAGCAGGGCTGAGAGGGCTCTTTCAAGAACTGCTCTTTCCAGAACAGCTCTGAGAGAACTATGGCTTGCCCAAGGTCATCCAGCAGGTGAAAGTGGAGGAGTGGGGAATCAAACCCCGTTCTCCCAGATTAGAGTCTGTGAACTTAACCACTACACCAAAATTGGCTGAACACATATTCTGATATGAAGAGCTATGCTAGATCAGACCAACGGCCTATGCAGTCCAGCATCCTTTAGCCAACAATGGGCCAGTCTGATGCTCCTGGGAAGGTCACAAGCAGGGTACAAAAGCAACGATCCCCAGCAAACACTAGAGATATACTGCCTTTGTACAAGGAGGCTCCATTAAGCTCTCATGGCTAGTAATCACAGATAGACCTATCTACCTTCATCAGTTAGTCCCTACACCTTTAAGCCATCAAAGCCAGTGACCAAATAGATATTGTGTTGATCAGTATTAATTGTCGTTCCTGTTGTGCTCCATTGAGAGATTGGTGGTGAATATGTACAGAAATGTGGAGTTGAAAAAGATATCTGAAACAGCTTCGTTATTCCGGTAGAGTGTGTCTTCTCTATCTCTTACATTCCTTGGATTCTTATATATTTTTCACATGTATTGCTCTTTACCACGTCATTGAAACTTTTTTCCTGTGTTTTCAATGGATGACAGTGGACAGAGTTATATGCATTGGGCACTTTAGAAAGCAAAGGATTTCCAGTCCACTTACTTCTTCTTTCTTTACAGCTCCGTCAAGATGCTTTAAAGCAATAACATTACAAAAAGAATCCAGGAACGTGGCCAGGACTGTGTTAAGAATATTTGCATCAAGATTTTGTATTGTATTAGGACCATTTTCTTTGGTCTTCAACCACAGACCTATATGTTTACCTGTATTCATGAAATGTATTTTATACAATTAATGTTGTTCATGATAGAAATTTGCATTATAAAAAGTGTGTAAAATTAGCAGAATGGCAATTTATCTTCGGTGAGTTTCATTTTTCCTTTCAAGCTCCAGGTGGTGGGTGGGGAGCTTCTAGGGTTACAAATCATCTCCAGGTGACAGAGATAGTTCACCTGGAGAAAATGGCTTTATACCCTATATATTGGACTTCCTCCCCAAACCCTGCCTGGAGCTGGCAAGCCTAGTTACTTGCCATCTGTCAGAAGTTCTGGAGCAGGGCCCCCCAGCCTTCTTGAGTCTGTGGACACCTTCAAATTTTGACACTGGATGGTGGGTGCAACCTAGAGTTGCCAACTCTGGTTTGGGAAATTCCTGGAGATTTGTGGGTGGTGCCTGGGAAAGATGGGGTTTGGGGAGCAGGGGGACCTCAGGGGTGTATAAATCCATAGAGTCCACCCTCCAAAGCAGCCTTTTCTACTTCAGGGGAACTGATTTCTGTAGTCTGGAGATAGGCTGAGATTCCAGGAAATCTACAGGCCCCACCTGGAGGTTGGTGGCCCTAGCACAACCACACAATGGCCGCCACAAGCGGCAGAGTCAGCCACAAAATCTCAAGAGAGTGAGAGTGTTTTGACAGTTATTAAGAAGAAATTTTAAAATGATTTTATTGTTAGAGTGTTACCGTTATATGATAATGAAAGTTAAAAAGGATCAGTAAAGTAAATGTTTAACAGAGACTATAAGGGGGGTAAGAGCATTGCGGGAAGCCTTGTATTGGGGAGGGAGGGGTATAATGAAAAGGATATGTATTTTACTTTGTTTTTTATATAATATGGAACATGTTAAATATATCCATTAATAAAGTGTGTGTTTTTTTTAAAAAGAGAGTGAGGTCACGCAGAACTCTAATAGTAGAAGAGAATAAGAGTCCAGGAACACCTTCAAGCACTTCTTCAGATACAGCAGTTCACGAATGCCCCTATCTCGCCATGAATTTTGTTAGTCTTGAAGGTGCTACTGGATTAGGGACGGCCAAACTGGCTTAACATAAGAGCCCCATAGAATAAACATCAGATGTTTGGGAGCCACAAGTCATGAACAAATATCGCACACCCGTTTTTTATTGAAAAATATGCAGATTTGCTTTTCATTAATGTTAAATGAGACTGCCAAAGTAAAACCAAAAGGGGTAAGAACAGATATTGATAATGATATTTATTTGTTTGCTAATGATATTTGTGTATATGAACAAATATTACACGTTTTTACTGGGAAATATGCAAATTTGCTTTTTATTAACATTAAATGAGACTGCAAAAAAAAAGTGATAAAAGCAGATATTGATAATGATATTTATTTGTCCAATGATATTTATTTGTCCAATGATATAAAAATCTTTGAGCCGGAGGCTAAAAGACTGTGAGCTAGCTCACACTAACTCAGCTTAGAGGGAACACTGCACCCAGCTGATCTTCAGTCATACAGTGAAGATCCTTGAGCTGTGTTGGCAGTTGCTATTGAAGCAACTTTTTACCAGTCTGCACAGTTGATCAGCTCTCCAGTGGTCGGTCAGAAGCCCCGCCGGGGGAAAAGCTCCACTCATACCTTGCCAGGCAAGGTATCCGCGGGTACCCTATTCTGGAGCCCTGCTTCTGAGAGCTGGCATGGCCCACTGACGAAACTGGGGCACCACAATCATCACCCAGGCAGCTGCTCAGAGACCACAGACATGGTCCCGGAGCGAGGAGAATGCAAGCGGCGTCCTCAGATTTTCACAGATCAAAATCACTCTGAACAGAAAATAAGCGATTAGGAGGGGAAAGGAAATGACCCTAATCAAAACTTCCCTTGTGGGCACTTGCGTTCGAAGGCCAAAAAAAAAAAGAACCCTAACCTGATACCTTGTGCACGGCAAACATTTTTTTCCTAGGGAAAGGAGTCTGACAAAATGATAAGATCCCCAAATCAGAATCACCCCCAGCCTCCCACCATTTCCCCAGTTTGCTCACCTCTTTCCACCCAAAGCTTGATCAAATCACTTAAATACGGGCCCCGCGATCCTCGAAAAGACAGCAAAGCAGAACAGACACCCGAAGGTTGAAGACGAGGCCTCTCTGGCGGCTGAATTAACCATGCCGGGTCAAAAAGGTGGGTTTCCCCTTAATGTGCAGCGTGTGTCGGGGGTAAGGGAACCCTAGCAGGCAGTTTATGCTGGTGTCGACTTGAATGGTGTCGACATCAATGAAATTGCTGAGCGGTCGGGTTAGAATGGATAAAAGGAAGTCCTTCTTCACCCAAAGAGGGATTAACACATGGAATTCACTGCCCCAGGAGCTGTGGAGTCTTGTGAGCTCCCTCTAAGCTGTGGAGTCTTGTGAGCAAAAAATTCTACTTTGTGAGCGACTGGCCTTAAAGTTGTGAGCGAGTGATTTGGCTACTGCATCAGTTTGCTCTGGAGCCCTCCTTCCTGAGTGAAGACAAAAATGGGTGAGCCGGAGGCTGAAAAACTGTGAGCTAGCTCACACTAATTCAGCTTAGAGGGAACACTGGTGGTGGCAGCTACAGGCATGGACGGCATCAAGAGGGAATTAGATAAACATCTGGAGCAGAGGTCCATCAGTGGCTATTCGCCACAAGGTATAGGTAGGAACTCTCAGTCTGGGGCAAGTGAAGCTCTTTCTTCTTGGTGCTTGGGGGGAGGTCAAGAGTGGGAGGGCTTCTAGGGTCTTGGCCCCACTGCTGGACCTCCTGATGGCACCTGGTGTTTTTGGCCACTGTGTGACACAGAGTGTTGGACTGGAGGGGCCTTTGGCCTGATCCAACAGTGGCGTCTCTTATGTTCTTATGTCTGGGGCAGAGATGCTCTGTATTCTTGGTGCTGGGGGGCAACAGTGGAAGGGCTTCTCGTGTCCTGGCCCCACTGCTGGACCTCCTGATGGCACCTGGTGTTTTTGGCCACTGGGTGACACAGAGTGCTGGACTGGAGGGGCCCTTGGCCTGATCCAACATTGGCTTCTCTTGCGTTCTTCTGTTCTTCTGTAATGAGACTTTCCACATGCAGGTGTTTGGCAGCAAAATGTGGGATTTCTAGATACGTGTCTCAAAAGGAGACATGAAGCAGCGGCTTTCGGACCATTCTAGCCAACATCTTCTGCTGAGGGATTCCTGCATGACTCTCCTGCATAATGCAGAAGATTTTGAGGCTTGTTCTGCATGGCAAACTCAGCTCCCCCCGGTCACCGGCCGAGTTGGTTAGATTCGTGGTGATCTGAGGCCTAGCCCAGAACTCTCCTGGGGCTGCAGGGAAAGGTCTATAGTGGACAATGCTCCCTCTAAGCTGTGGAGTCCTGTGCACAAAAATTCTACTTTGTGAGCTCCTGGCATTAAAGTGGTGAGCGAGTGATTTGGCTGCTGCATTAATTGGTTTGCTCTGGAGCCACCCCTTCCCAAGCTAAGACAAAAATGTGTGATGCAGAGGCTAAAAAACTGTGAACTAGCTCACGCTAACTCAGCTTAGAGGGAACACTGGTAGTGGGGAATGATCTCATCTTTGAAGGGTTCCTGAGAAGTTTGCAGTTAATTTCATGGAGTACGGTTTGGAAACCCACTGGGGAGACAGCCCCCCCAAAGAGAAAAAGCCTCCGTTATTAGTTACGTTCTGTGATTCGCTTGCAAGAATTCATTGCTTTTATTTACCTTTCTGAACAGAAATCTGTGTGCTGATTATTATCCTCTGCTGCTCTCTGGCACGTCCATTGAACACTGCGAACTGTCATGATTGCTGTACGTGTTTACGACAAGAGGCAGAAAACCTTGAAAATGCTGTAAGTATGGTGAAGACCCTCCCCCCCTTAATTTTGAAATCAGGGGCTACTTCAAGTTTCGAAGATGGCATTTAGGATCTCTCTCCCTCCTCCCCCTCCTCTCCCACATTTGAATACATAGAATAAAAAATTCTAAAAATTAATTTCTTATTCAAATGCTCTCTTGTTAAAAAAATTATAACAAACATAGCAAATAGGTAAAGAGGAGTCTATTTTATAAGATCGGACTGACGTATAACATTATGCAGAGAATTCACGCATTTTAGATAACATAACCTTAGTGGTTTTTAAAAAACGTTTACGACCCCCAACTCTAAAAGAAACTGGGCTACAGCCAAAGAACCTCTTTTGAGTTAAAGTAACCAACGGATCCTTTCCACCAATGATTTCCCAAGCGTGAGCAGAAATGTTTCCGCAGATTTGACTTCTTTACTTTGTTTATGGTCCGCCCTTCTCATGGAGCCTGTAGCCCCTCTCTCACGACTCCATTAGCTCAAGAGCTTCTGGAAGCTCTTGCACAAGGGAAAGAAGATCTTTATTTTACTTTTTCTTCCACTGGCTTTTAGCACACAAGTGGTTTAAAACAGCCCTTCTGTGAGTGGAAGACACTAAACATGTCTTTAGATCAAACCCACAAAGAACAGTCTATTGGGAAAGTCTTGTCTTGGAACACAGAACATAGAAACATAGAGCTGGAAGGGCTCCTAAGGGTCATGTAGTCCATCCCCCCGCATGATACAGGAAATGCGCAGCTACCCCTCCCACGCCTCCAGTGACCCTTGGTCTATGCCCAGAGGAAGGCAAAAAACCTCCAGGACCCCTGTTGGAAGCCACATTATCTGAAATGAGGGTTGCCAACATCCAGATGATGGCTTGAGATATCCCGGAATTACAACAGATCTTCAAGCTACACAGATCAGTTCCCCTGGAGACAGTGGCTGGTTTGGAAGGTGGATTATGCCCTGCTGAGGTCTCTCCCCTCCCAAAGTTAGGCTCCATCTTCCAAATCTCTCTTTTCCAACCCAGAGATGGCAACCCTCTCTGAAACCCAGCCAATGGGAGCTCATGGGGAGACCTTTCGGTAGCCACCTTTCCTGGCCTCTAGAACTCCCTCTCCCCAGAGACTGAGATTAGAGCCATCCAAAGACGCCCTTATTCCAGAAGACCTTTGAATGGTACCGATTGACTGGGTCCGATAAAAGACCTGTTCCTGAGAATGTGGTTGTCTGTAAAGTATTTTATCAGGTTGTGTTTTAAGTTTTTAGTCATCACTAGCTGCCTTGAGTGAGCAACTAGGATTATACCGTAAGGAAGAGGCCCTTAATATTAACTTTGAAAAAAACCAAAGTGATGGTCTTTAGAAAAAGGGCTCAAATATCTTCCTGGAGCATACTCGGCAATCCAATAAATCAGTGCAGTTCCTTTAAGTATTTAGGAATTACATTTAGAGAGAATTTGAACTGGGAATGTTCATATTGCCACAGTGAAAGCATCTGCAACAAGGATTGTGGGATCTGTTTTGTGGTTTTATTAAACTAAGGGAGATTTTCTTATTGATCCTATTTTAAAACTCTTTAAAAGTAAGGTCATCCCCCACCTTCTGTATGGTGCTGAGGCGTGGGGATGGAAAGAGGATATCCTCACTAGTACTGAAACAATTCAAAATCAGTTTTCACGGTGCATCCTGGCTCTTCCTAAAGGAACACCAGTTGCCCTGATGAGAGCAGAAGCTGGCCTGCCTTCCTTAAGGGCGTGGGTGCATATTGCTGTTCTACAATCTTGGAAGAAAATCAGAGCTGCCAGTACCAACTAATTCAGCCAACTTAATTCAATGCCATCCAAAGACTTAGAGCGTTCTTGTTTTCTTAATAATCTATTATCAAGATAGTCCATTCCTGATGACCTTCTTAGTTCTTTAAGAAACAGCTCAGGTCTTAGAGACTGGGTATTTCAGTGTGATGCTCTGTTAGACAGACAATTGATTTTAAAAATCACAGTCTGCTCCCTGGTTCAAATCATTTAAGAATGACCATTTTAGATCCCCCTACCTAGTTAGTATAGATAACCATAACCTCAGAGCAGCTTTCACATCTTTGCGTTTGAATCAATGCCGACGGCCGTATTAGCTGGCCGCTACAGTAGAACTGCGGTGGCTCAAGTGGTTAAGATGCTGAACTGCAGGCTGTGGAAGGTCAGTAGTTCAGCAGTTCGAGACCCGAGAGTGCCGCATGGCAAAGTGAGCTCCCGTCTCTAGTTCCAGCTCCTGCCAGCCTAGCAGTTTGAAAGCAAGAAACTGCAAGTAGATAAATAAGTACCATTTTGGTGGGAAGGTAACAGCGTTCCGTGCCCCTTGGTGTTTAGTCATGCCAGTCACATGACCACGGAAACGTCTTCGGACAGCGCTGGCTCTTCGGCTTTGAAACGGAGATGAGCACCGCAACCCTAGAGTCGGATTCGACTGGCTTTCAAGCAAGGGAACCTTTACCTTTACAGTAGAACACCTGAGGAACAGCGCTTTTGTATCTGTGGCTCTTCTGTTATTGAGGATCTTCCCCATTATATTCTTGAATGCTCAATGTATACCCAACCCAGGCTAAAATTTCTCTCGCTATTTTATCAGACTTAAGCTTTTATTCAGACTCTGAGAAGACTGTATTTTTGTTAGCTGATTCCAATGCCCATATATCCTATAGAATGGCTCTATTTGCCTTGGCTGCAAAGAAAATACGGGCCAACGCTGTTCTTATGGGAACTAATTAGTACTGATCTTAGTGGGTGTGTTTTGATTCAATTAATTTCTTATAACTTTGGTTTTATGGTTTTATAATATCTTAAATTTTACTAAATTTTATACCATTATTCATGTTTATAGTATTCCTCTCCGCTGTTATCTTTGGTTTGTAATGGCCTACGGCTAAAGACAATAAATTGTAATTCATAAACAACAAACTTCCTTGGGTGACTCTTGGAAAGAGAGGAGATTGGATTTATATTCCGCCCTTCACTACCCAAAGGAGTCTCAGAGTGGCTTACAAACTCCCCTCCCCACAACTCCCCTCCCCACAACAGACACCCTGTGAGGTAGATGGGGCTGAGAGAGCTCTTTCAAGAACTCTCTCTTTCAAGAGCTCTTTCAAGAACTTGTTCAAGAGCTCTTTCAAGTTTTAGGGAAACTTCCATTCTTATTGTTTCATCTTTAGAAGAAGAGGAGATTGGATTTATACCCCACCCTTCACTACCCAAAGGAGTCTCAGAGTGGCTTACAAACTCCTTTCCCTCCCCCTCCCCACAACAGACACCCTGTGAGGTAGGCGGGGCTGAGAGAGCTCTTTCAAGAACTGCTCTTTTTCAAGGACAGCTCTGACAGAACTATGGCTTGCCCAAGGTCATCCAGCAGCTGTGAGTGGAGAAGTGGGGAATCAAGTCTGGTTCTCCCAGATTAGAGTCCGTGCACTTAACCACTGCACCAAACTGGCTCTACACCACTCAACCACTACACCAAACAGGTAAAGAGGCATATAAATTAGCCAGATCGAAATAAACACATTTTTATGGGTGGAATCTGGCATCTGGTTTTCGTTCCACATGGGGCTTCAGAGATGTCAGAACCTGTGGCAGGAATTGCAGCAGGAGGTCCAATAGGCAGCGGGTGGTCTTGAAGCAACGACCAACATAATGACATCTTTTTTATCTTTGGGACGGTATCTTCAGGACTGTTTCCTCTGGTATGTCCCTGGGAGAGCATCACGCTCTGCTGAGAGTCATCGGCTGGTGATCCCTGGCCCCAAATATACCTGGCTGACCTCGACCACAGCCAGGGCTTTCCTGGCCCTGGCTCCGACCTGGTGGAACCCTCTGCCAAATTCCATCAGGGCCCTGCGGGATTTAACGCAGTTCCGCAGGGCCTGTAAGGCAGAGATGTTCCACCAGGCTTTTGGTTGAGGACAGCAACCAGTGGCAGATCAACCCTTAAGCAGACTCAGCACGTGCTTAGGGCACCAGGGCCAAAGGGGGCACCACAAAGTTGGGGAAAGGGTGAAAAAATGTAGAAAAATGCCTTTCAGGTGATGAATATTGGAACTTTGATACATTTAACTTGTGAAATATTAAAATAGACGTTGTGTTGCATTTTTGTAGAACTTTACGTAGCCAAAGCTTGGCTTAGTTTGTACAGTATATGTTGTGTTATCCTATGAATAAATTTTTGTATTGCTGCAACCTACATTGTATATCTGGTCAGACAGGTCAACAACTGAAATGGACTGGGTCAGTGTGGAAAGGAGGTAGGGTTGCCAAGTTGACTTATCCGCAAAGCGGGGGGATTCTGGGCTCCATCGGGAGTCTCCCCGCACGCACACCACGATGACGTCACCGGAAGTGACTTCATTGTGTCACCCATGTTGGGGGTGGGGCACTGTGACTCGAGGGTTTTCCCTCGATTCACAGTGTCCCCCCCACAATGTGGCCAGCATGATGATGTCACCTCCAGGTGACATCATCACGCTGGGGACGCCCTCTGGCAGGGGGTGGACTTTCCCCCGGGGGCCCGATCTGCTGCCAGCGGGTAACGGGCCTCCTGGGCGGGAATTTACCCACCCCCAGCGGGGGCTTGGGAAGCCTAAAAGGAGGGAGGCACCAAGATTGGCCAGTCCTGGTTAGGACACCAGTGAGCCTTCATCCGCCCCCGACAGCAACCGCTTTCCATCATAGCTGGCCCCCTCCTCTTTACTCTGTCCGCTTTTGGCCTCCCCTTAACTTGCCCATGAGGCAGAAGACCAACTCAGGGCAGGTTCTCAAGTTAAATTACAAACGCCACCTGGAGGTTGAGTAAATGGGTTTAACCGATTGTTGATTTTAATTTGCACTTTGTATGTTTTTAATCTGTTGTAAATCACCCAGAGGTCTGTGTACTCATGGATGGGGCGATTCAGAAATCTAAATAATAATAGCAATGACAATAACAATAATAATAATAATTTCTGCAGACCAAGCATTTCTTTGGGATACCAGACAACGCAGAGGTTATCAGCAATATCAGCGCTCAACTCCCCAGTTGCAATCTCTCCCAATATCAAACCCACCACGTCGTCAAGGCCTTTCACGCCCTGTTCCTACAGCTCAATGCAACCGTGGAGGATGCCGTACACCTAGGAAGCCTGCAGACCAACCTGAAGCAGCAGGAGGCCTGCCTGGGCAGCTGCGACGTGTCCAGCTTCCCCGTAAACGTCAGCTGCACGGAGACAACCAAAGAAGGCAGGATAATATGTCTGGTCAAGGCTGCTGAACGCTACAACTGTTTAATGCAGCAAAATCGGGACTTCTGTTTCTGGAGCGAAACTTCAGCTGATGCTGCAAAAGGCGGCAGGTAATCTGGCACGTTTTTGTCGGGAAGGAGACATTTTCACAGGTGAGGAGCTGAAAACTGTCAATGCACCCTGCTTCTGAGCATGGCTGGAACAAAAGGAAGCCCATTCCTAAAACCGGATGCAAATTCTGCCCATTGCGGCCCCGTGACAAAGGCCAGAAATTCAGACAGTTTTTAAGCTTAACTTGAGCAAATGTCTTTAGCTGACAATTAAGTGCCAAGGATAAGTCAAAAAGGGGGACGGGATTATGGCGTCTGATAAATATATATATGAAGCTGATATTTATCTATTTATTTTATAATATTTCCATCGATAAAGGTTTATTTTTATAATATTTCAATCTATAAATATATTTTAATTTATAAAAGGCCACTAGCTACCTACAATGCCCAGAGTGGTGTATAAATCAGTATTTATTTGGTTAATCTCAGGGAGATAACATACATGTTTTTTTATGGTTTTGATCTATTTTATTGTCTGTGTTTTATCTATGTGGTAAGCCACCTTGAATTTTGGAAAGAAGAAAAAATGTTTTAAATAAATAATAAAATTGATAATTGTTTTAATAGTTTAAATAAATTAATTAAATGTCATCTAATAAAATGATTTAAAGACATGTGCTTTTCAAGTGGATTTTCATGTTAATAAAGCATCCAAAGAGCCAGAGACTACTTGTGAATTTGTTCAGATCGGTACCACGGATTCCTGCCCATACCAAGCCGAGAACATCCGGAGACACATTTTCCCAAGCTGGGAGCCCTCCCTCCCTGCTCCACTTTCTATCTTGTTTGCATAGAAGGCTGTCTGTCATTGCATTCGTACAGCCATTGTCTGTCCTTGTGCATGGGAGTCCACTTCATGGGCAAGAGACTGTTTGGTGTAGTGGTTAAGTGTGCGGACTCTAATCTGGGAGAACCGGGTTTGATTCCCTAATCTTCCACTTGCACCAGCTGGATGACCTTGGGCAAGCCATAGTTCTGATAAGCTGTTCTTGAAAAAGAGCGGTTTCTGTCAGAGCTCTCTCAGCCCCACCTACCTCACAGGGTGTCTGTTGTGGGGAGGGGAAGGGAAAGGAGATTGGAAGCCACTCTAAGACTCCTTCGGGTAGTGAAGGGCAGGGTATAAACCCAATCTCTTCTTCTCCTTCTCTCTCAGTCCTGAAGTGGCCAAGAAGCTGTGCTCCAGTAGGTTACCCGTTCAAATCTCACCTCTGTACCACACTCACTAGCACCTAAGCCCCTCTACCTCATTGCCTCATCTACCAAATTGGATAAATGGCCTACTCTACAGGGGTACTGTGATAACTAATAGAAATGAAGCCTTCTGAGCGCTAAAAGTGCAAGACAGATGTTAAAGAACTGCTGCTCCTAGTTGGGCGGGGGGAAGCCAGGGGCAGTCTTTGTTCCATAGGGAAGTCCCTCTGGCACACGAGGCTGGATCTTGTCTGTGCTTACTCAAAATCAAGCCCTGATGTGGTCAAGACGACTTGTGGAGCTAGCGTGGTGTAGTGGTTAAGAGCATAAGACTCTCGTCTGGAGAATTGGTTTTGATTCCCTACTCTTCCACATGAAGCCCGCTGGGTGACCTGGGGCCAGTCACAGTTCTCTCAGAAGTCTCCCAGCCCCGCCTACCTCACAGGGTGCCTGTTGTGGGGAGAGGGAGGGAAGGAGATTGTAAGTTGCTCTGAGACTTCTTTGGGTAGTGAAGGGCGGGGTATAAGCACAAACTCCTCCTCCTCCTCCTCCCTCCCCCTGGAGAAAATGGAGGCTTTGGTGGGGGAACTCTAGGGCACTGTATTCCAGTGGGGGCCCTCCCCAGGCTCCATCCCCAAATATCCAGGAGTTTCCCAGGCTGGATCTGGCAACCCTACCCCCCCAGTGCTGCAGAATCAAGTGATGCCCAGCACTTGGTCTTATGTCCCTTGATTGTGCCATTTGGGAGTCTGGGCCCGTGGGGAGGCTGAGTGGGATGAAGCTCTGAGCCAAATAGGTCATAGAATCATAGAATGTTAGAGTCGGAAGGGACCTTACAGGTCATCTAGTCCAACCCCCTGCACTCTGCAAGAGCATAGCCGAAAGATAGCCCTACAACATACCCAAAAGATGGTCGTCCAGCCTCCGCTTGAAAACGTCCAGCAAAGGAGCATCCACCACCTCCCAAGGCAGTCTGTTCCACTGCTCAGCCACTTTTACAGTTAAAAAGTTTCTCCTGTTATCTAGCTGGTATCGACTCCCTTGTGATTTCCACCGACTAGATCTCGTCTTGCAATCCAGAGCAAGAGAGAATAGATTTGCTCCATCTTTTACATGACAGCCCTTCAAATATTTGAAGGCTGCCATCATGTCCCCTCTAAGTCTTCTCTTTCCCAGGCTAAACATACCCAACTCTTTCAGCCTTTCCTCATAAGACTTGGATTCCAACCCTCTCACTATCCTGGTCGCCCTCTTCTGGACACGCTCGAGCTTGTCAACATCCTTCCTAAAATGTGGTGCCCAAAACTGGACACAGGACTCCAGGTGAGGCCTGACCATAGCAGAAAAGAGCGGAACGACCACCCCCCATGATCTGGACACAATGCTTCTGTTAATGCATCCTAAGATTGATTCCATATCAAACAAAGGTCATTTATTGGAGGTCATTCTTTCATGAAGTCGGAACTTGTGATTTGACGGCATATAACACACATACACGTGTTCTGGAGACTGAATACATAACACATCTTGTCTTTCAAATGTATGTCGATGCTGTTGTGATGAATGAAACACAAACTAATGCAACAGCATTACTGTCGTTTTTTGTCACAATGTATTTTATCAATCAACAGAGACTAATAATACAACTACTATCATGTTGGGGGGGGGGGGGTCTGCAAAAAATTTTGATGTTAAAAATACTCCTAAAATATGGGAACTGTTGTTGTAGACCATACATTTTGGCTGATGTTGATAAAGGTATCTCAGGTGTCCAAAGACATTTTTCACACCCACACAAATTGTCCACCTATATCCTGCATTACCCTGGCAAACTGAAAAAGTTGGTTTGCTTTGTGTAAATCAAAAGCATGACTCATCTACAAGAAATAATTAAACCCAAGCATCTGTCTTGGAAGAGCCAAAGATTTGTGTCTTTTGAGCTACATTGTTAGGGTAAACCACAGAATGCCACCATGCCCTCTTGGGAAGCCCGCATTCCCGCAGACGGAAGACTTGGGCTCATAATGTCAGCACCTCTTCTGGGCTTCTTCCAGGCCCCCCCCCCCACGTTCCTGACTTCAAAAACTAGAAAAGATCTACAAAGAAGAAGGGGGACAAAACAATGGAGAAAATGAAGCTTGAATGGGTCCCGCTATACGGTTTTATTCTATCTAATTCTGAGAACTATTTGATTTTGGAATTTAAAACAGTTAAAGGTTAAAAGTCACACACACTAACATCTTCTTTTACAGTTTAGCTGCTATGTTTTATTTTTTATTTGACTATGCTTATAGTCAGGGGTCATTTTGAGGCGGAACAAGCAGGAACGGCGTTCCGGGAGTAACAAGCCCAGGAGTAGGGAATCCAGACATGCTTGCATGCCTGTCCTTTGCTTCCCCAGCCAACCCACTGTGGTGGGTTGGCTGGGGAAGGGAAGGGCAGGCAGACAGACTTCTTTTCCCCTTGAGCCTCTCCACTTTTGTGGAGAAACTCGGAGAAGTGGGGGGTTTAAATGCCTTTCTTCCCCTCCCCCATCTGGGGAAGGGAAAGGCATTTTAAACATGCCTGCCCTTTGTCAGGGGGTGTGGCATACACAAATAAGTTATGCTAATGAGTTATGCGAATGAGCTTCTGCACCTCTTTCTCTACGAAATGACCCGTTTATAGTCTCCTCTGAGACGCAAGGCAGATTTCACAGGATAAATTGATGCGATTGACAGGATGAGACGACGTGCTAGATTTCAGATTAAGAATGGTTACAGCTGTTTTGCCCGACCCTGGTTATTTCATCTGCGTTGTAAATTTTACTTGTCTAACTGAATATTATTAGCTATGTTGAGCTTTGCGGGGTGTGTGTGTGTTCAAACATATAAAATAGGGGTGGCCAAACTGTGGCTCGGGAGCTGTATGTGGTTCTTTCACACATATTGTGTGGCTCCCAGCAGGGTGGCTGGGGAAGCAAAGGGGAGGCAGGCCTTCCTGATTGGTCTTCCCTTTCCCAGCCAGTGTTCTTTCCACCTGTCTTTCTCTCTTTCTCCCTTCCTTCCTTTCTCTTCCTCCCTCCCTCCACCATTTATTTGCTTTCCTTGCTTCTCTCTTTCTCTTTCCACAGCTTTCATTCTTTCTTTCCACTTCTCTCTCTCTTTCTCTGTCTTAGACAAAAAAAATATCATTAGCAGACAAATGTCATTGGACAAATAAAATATCATTATCAATTACCTGTTTTTACCCCTTTTGGTTTTATTTTGGCAGCCTCATTTAATGTTAATAAAAAGCAAATCTGCACATTTCCCAATAAAAATGAGTGTGTGATATTTGTTCATGACCTGCAGCTCTCAAACATCTGATGTTTATTCTATGCGGCTCTGATGTTAAGCAAGTTTGGCCCCCCTTGATATAAAACTTCAAAATCAGTTTCAGAAAAAAACAATCCGAGAATTGCTGGAGGGGGATTGGTCATTGGGTTGGATGCTGCAAAGAGTATCGGTTTCTGCTCCATGCCAGGAACCTTTGCTTGGCACCCCTGAGCACAGGCACAGGAACTAGGCCCCCACCCCCACCCCCTTTTTGTCTGATTAGCCAGTCTGTTAGGTGCAGCCTGCCCTGAGCTACTCAAAAGAAATGTGGTCCTTTCAGGAAAATGTAAAACACACAGAAGAGTTAGACAGCACATGATTCAGCAACCACAAAGGCACGATTGACACGATTGTTCCAATTGCAAAGCAGTGCTGCTGACACAGAAGAGCTTTATCTCCGTCGAAGGAAAGTGTGATGCCCTCAGAGGGCTTTGAAGATGAGAGAGTGATTTATGGTAAGAGCCGAAACCAACAGCAAGTGCTGACGCTTTTTAAAAAGCAGCTTTTCAAGCAGCCAGATATGGGAAATGCAGTTCATAATTTGTTTTTTAAAGGCACTTGGTACTCACTTCTTGACAATAGCCAACTTCAGAAGGTTGGCTGGCAATCATGCAAGGAGATAGAATCATAAAATCATAAAGAGTTAGAAGGGACCTCCAGGGTCATCTAGTCCAACCCACTGCACAAATATCTCCCCCCCACCCTCAGTGACCCTGGTTCCATGCCCGTAAGATGACAAAAACCCTCCAGGATCCCCAGCCAAACTAGCCTGGAGAACAATTGCTTCCTGACCCCGAAGTGGCAGTCAGCATTTCCCTGGGCATGTAAGAAAGGGCCACAAGAAAACGAGGTTGCACTTACCTGTAACTGTTGCTCATCGAGTGGTCTTCTGTGCAAGCACACCTGGGAAATCATACGTGGGACTGCACAGAAGGCACAATGATGAACTAAGCACCGAGGCAACCCTTCCTGCCCTCCCTTCTCGTGACCTGCCTAAGTCCACAGAATCAGCATTGCCCTCAGATGGCCATCTAGCCTCTACATAAAAACCTGCAGAAAAGGAGAGCCCACCACCTCCTGAGGAAGCCTGTTCCACTGAGGAACTGCTGTCAGGAAGTTCTTCCTAATGTTGAGCCAAAAACTCTTCTGATTTAATTTCAACCCGTCAGTTCTGGTCCGACCTTTTGGGGCAACAGAAAACAACAGCCCTTCCAATACTTGAAGATGGTTATCATATTACCTCTCCGTTGTCTCCTCTCCAGGCTAAACATACCCAGCTCCTTCAACCTTTCCTCATAGGACTTGGTCTCCAGACGCCTCACCATCTTCGTTGCCCTCCTCTGGACACGTTCCAGCTTTTTTCTTAAATGGTGGTGCCCAAAACTGAACACAATACTCTAGGTGGGGTCTAACCAGAGCAAAGCGATACTGTCGCTTCGCATGATCTGGACACTATACACTCCACCTGTCACTCCAAGAGGATAAGGAACCATTCACAAGCACTCTTTGGGTGTGATCTGTCAACCAGTTACAGATCCACCTAATGGTAATAGGATCCAAACCACATTTTACCAACTTGTCAACAAGAATATTATGTGGAACTTTATCAAGACACTTACTGAAATCAAGATACACTATGTCTACAGCATTCCCCTGATCAAACAAGGTAGTAACTTTCTCAAAAAAAGAGATAAGGTTAGTCTGACATGACTTGTTCTTGAGAAACCCATGCTGGCTCTTAGTGATCACAGCCATTCTTTCTAAATGCTCAAGTACCAACTGCTTGATGATTTGTTCTAAAACTTTTCCAGGCATAGACGTCAAGCTGACAGGTCGGTAGTTACCTGGATCTTCCTTTCCTCCCTTCTTGAAGTTGGGGACATTTGCCCGCCTCCAATCTTCTGAAACCTCACCTGTTCTCCAAGAATTCTCAAAAACAATGGGCGGAGGTTCAGAATTACATCTGCAAGTTCTTGTAGTACCTTTGGGATACAGTTCATCTGGCCCTGAGGACTCAGTAGTTTTATATACTACCCCTATACTGATCCTAGGTCGCAACTCCCTTCCCTCATCAAGTATTGTTTTTGCCATGTTGAGCACCATTTCCCTCTCAAGAGAAGACGGAGGAAAAGTAGGAACTGAGCCGTTCTGCCCTTTCTTCATCACCTGCCACAATTTCATTTTCCTGTCCTTGCCCTTTTTCTTACTTTGAACCCCTTGTTGTTTTCAGCCTCTCTTCCCTCTTCATCCAGCTTTGCCTGGCTGGCCTTCTTCTGCCCTCCCCCTGCCCGACCACTCGCCCAACCCACTCTCGTGGCCTCGCATTGGCCTTAGCGGTCCCTGCGGCGTTTAGTTTCCCCTCCTTTCCCCACTTTTCATCACCCACAATTTTGGGTTGCCGTCCAAAACAGCACCCAACTCATTTCCCCTGTGACATCTACATATTCACAACTATCGTTTTTACTGTTTCGGGTTTTTGTTATACCTCCCCTCAAGTTTTCGTATTTCTGTAAATCTGGAGTTTTCCCAGGGGTTGCAGACAGGATCTCTCTTTGCCACGTGTACCCTCTTCCAGCAGATTTGTGGTTCACACGAAGCGGCACACTTGGCTATTAAATATATAAGAAATGCAGCCCCAGGATTACTCAAGGATGCCCTGAGGCCACACCCTGTGCCCAAGAAGAGCCCTCCCTGCAATCCTAAGAACATAGGAGAAGTGAATGTTGGATCAGGCCAATGGTCCATCCAGTCCAACACTGTCACACAGTGGACAAAGATACCAGGTGCCATCAGGAGGTCCAGCAGTGGGGCCAGGACACCAGAAGCCCTCCCCCCACTGTTGACCTCCTCCCCAAGCACCAAGAATAAAGAGCGTCCCTTGCCCCCAGACCAAGAGTTCCCATCTATACCTTGTGGCTAATAGTCACTCATGGACCTCTTGAAGCTGTCCATGCTTGTAGCCGCCACCACCTCCTGTGGCAGTGAATTCTATGTGTTAATCACTCCTTGGGTGAAGTACTTCCTTTTATCCGTTCTAACCTCTCAGCAATTTCATGGAGTGCCCACGAGTTCTTGTACTGTGAGAAAGGGAGAAAAGGACTTCTTTCTCCACCTGCTCTACCCCATGCATCTTATAAACCTCGATCATGTCACCCCTCAGCCGTCGTTCCTCCAAGCTAAAGAGCCCCAAGCGCTTTAACCTTTCTTCATAGGGAAAG
This sequence comes from Gekko gecko, assembly GCA_029375565.1. Classification (NCBI taxonomy): domain Eukaryota; kingdom Metazoa; phylum Chordata; class Lepidosauria; order Squamata; family Gekkonidae; genus Gekko; species Gekko gecko. Next base: position 74,911,780 of record JAPDNY010000012.1, on the reverse strand, counting down.
TGTTCCAACCCACTTATCCTGTGTCTTAAGGCACAGGCAGTATGATGATTTCAATCACACCATCTTTGAATCAGTTTTGTACTCGGGTGGTATGAGAGATAAGCACCGTGGCTTTTGACCCGCAGAGCAATTTTACTCGCCAAAATCCCAGTCCCAAACATTTCTCAGAAGTTCTGAGAGATTTCCAGGTCTGAGTTGGTTTTGAACGGTCTGGGCTCAGCAAGTAAGTGCGAATGAGAGATCCATATTGTACCCAGCAGGGGCTCCAGAAGAATTTGGGGGGACGACGGACGACGACGACTAATCTCTTCTCCCCGGCTACTGCTGGTAGCCTCCCTCCATAGAAGAACAGAAGGAGATTGGATTTATTCCCCACCCTTCACTACCCAAAGGAGTCTCAGAGCGGCTTACAGACTCCTTTCCCTTCCCCTCCCCACAACAGGCACCTTGTGAGACAGGTGGGGCTGAGAGAGCTCTGAGAGAACTGTGACTGTCCCAAGATCACCCAGCTGGCTACATGTGGAGGAGTGGGGAATCAAACCCGGTTCTCCAGATTAGAGTCCACTGCTCTTAAACACTACAGCAAACTCCCCTCAATGTATCTTTTTTAAAGATTTTTTTTTCCCTTGCAAACCTGGGCCTTTTCCAGGTCTATAGAGAGATTTATCTTGTATGTTCATGGCTGCAGTCTCTGGCTTTAAGTATCCACAGATTTGGCAATGCTGAGAATCAGATAGCATGGTTTTTAATAATTTTATGAGACTGCTCGCATATGAATTTTCTTTTTGCCATCAAGCCAAGTGGACTTCTGCCATCCCCTAGTGGGGCTTGGAGGCAAGGGACGTTCAGAGGTGGCTTGCCATCACCTGCCTCTGCATCCCGGCCCTGGTATTCCTTGGAGGTCTCCCATCCAAACACTAGCCTGGGATGGCCCTGCTCAGCTTCCAAGATTGAGCATGCCTGGGTTTATCCTGGCCAGGGTGCTTCTCAGTTCTTAAGACTGGGCTGACTAGAACCTGTAACGGAATCGGCGAGCCCAGGGACTCAAGACTTCAATAGCCAAGCATTTTTTTTTTAAAAAGAGAAAGACTACAATTCCAGTCTGTTTTTTCGCCCAAAAAATAGTATTTATTTCAGTCATAACTATAAAAAATGTAATTGCACAGTTTCAAGAGAGCAACCCGAGTGGGTGAGCTGCCCTTTCATGCAGTAGAAAAGAAACCCTCGCGACAGGCCGCAAAGGGCATGCCTGCCGTCGCCGACTTTCCAAGCGCGTTGCTATTTTCAGAACAAAATCCATTCATCAAGAGAGAACGTTTATCATCACATCTGCGAAAGAAGCAAATCTCGTCCGAACGACGATCGAACGGACGGCTCGCAGCCTCAGTTTCATTCACTTTTTTTTTTTTTAAATAAAAAGCACGTTTCTGGGTGAACTCGTAAAGCCAGCTCCAAAAAACCAAAAGAACACAAATCACCACAGAACAATCATATCGAAACTACTTCTGTACACCACTGGGAACGCTACAAAGCCAGTTCGGTTGCCCTCTTCTGCTTGGCTGATACAAGCGAACCATGAAACTGCCAGGCACGTAAGAACTGGGGTGCGACGGGGGTGCCGGTTCACTCTGCAAGAGCAAAAGTGGGCCGGATTACGGACTTCAGGACCGACCCCCCCCACATACACACACGGTATTTGGGCAACAGTGACGCAAAGGAACACAACACCTTCCGCAGTCAGCATTAAATGGGGATTTCTCTCCAGGGACTGTTCACTAGGCAAGTTTGGTAAAATTTAACTGTAATCCTGCCCCCCCTTTTCTAATGCAACCCTTAGACGGTACAGGAGCTGTGGCTAAATCTTATAGCTTTTAATACATACGAAGGCTCGGAGAGTGAGGCTTGGTTCTCACGTGCGGAAGAACGAGGTGGCGGAACTTCAGGCTGCAGATTCCATCTGGGAATGGCCCAAAGCATAGAAATGCCCTTTATTGTTCTGCTTGCAGTTATTCAATGTTCCAAAACTAGATTCGCCACCTGCAGTCTTAAAGCCCCATCTGAGCACCTTGGTTCCTCCCACGCACACGAACCAGGCAATTGTGAGAGTTTGTGCGTGTGCGTTTCCAAGTTCCCCCACCCCAATTGAACCCCCCATTCCAATTTCCCACAAGCCCACACAGACTGAATTTGAGTTTGCACTGAAATAATGCCAATTATCTCCTACCGGGCAGACCTTGACTCAAAAGTCAAGGCTCCATGTTTATTCTTCGATTCTTTTTCTCAGTGGCCAGCGGAGTAAAAAAAGGAGACGACTTAATTAAACTGGGCTGATTGTTGGATTCAAGTGGGCGGCCGTGTCAGTCCGAAGCGGCAGAACAAAGTCTGGCGGCACCTTTAAGACCAACAAAGTTTTATTCAGGGTAGAAGCTTCCCTGCGCATGCGTGAAGTATCAGAGGTGTGCATGCACACGAAAGCTTATATCTAAAATAAAGCTTTGTTGGTCTTAAAAGATGCCACTGACCGCACTCAAATTTTGCTCCGGGCTAATAGTTGGTGTGAGCTTAACAGGATGTTTGTTGTGAGGCAGGAATGGAAAGCCACAGACCTGGATATTGTGCAAGAGATGAGCTGGGGGTGCAGAGGGAGGGAGGGGCAATCTAAGACAGTGTGGGCTTCTGTTTTGAGAATCCATATGTGGCCCTCCGGCATCTGAAAGGCCATGAGGAAAAGGTCTGCTACCTGCCATGGGGTCTGTCCATCTGACAAAGTGGATTCTAGTTCACGAGTGTTGCAATAAATCGGTTGGTCTTCACATCTAACCAGTTACTTTGTTTGCTGAAACGGGGTGGGTGGGGGTGGCTCAGTCCGCGCTGCCGGATGTGTTTTCTCACTGTCCCGTTTTTCCGCTCTCATTGCAGCCCCTCTGGGGCTCCGGAGGGAGAAAGCGCCTCTGCAAAAGAGGATGGGCCATTTTCTCCCTCTTTATGCTACGGCTTCCCTCCGGGCTCTCTCGTCACAAGTTTACGGAAGCCGATTTGCACTCACCAGTGGGTGGTAAACAGCTCTGCAAGGCAATAAAGCGTCAAAAACAGTCTCCGCCAGTAAATGTAACATGACAACTTAATAGTTTCCCTGAAGATTGTTAATGGGTGGGCTGTCCAAGGAGACAAGAGTGTGAACAAACAGTTGGGCCTTACCCAAGTGTGTCAGCAGCTGGGTACCGAGGGGAACTAAGAATCCACTCCGAGCAGAGATGCTTTGCAAAAGGGGAATAACTCTTCCTTTTAGGCAACAAATGCCTCAAGACGCAGGTAGGTGTGGAGCAAATTGTGAATTTTTGTGGCAGGACTAGATGCCTTTAGTGTAGAGACGGGAGGAAATTCCCAGCATTTTTGTCAATGTTTTCACTTCTGTTTTTGGAGGTGGGTGGGCATCCTGTATATGCATGGGGCGCACCTGTATACGTTAACATACCGGATATGTACAAAATTCATATAATATATGCATAACCTGTAATGCTGATTTATTGATACACAAATACTTGGGGGAAATGTTTTGTACAGGAAAAATTGGTGCAAGGAAACAGGAAACGTCATGAAAATAAAGAGCGCACAGGTTCAATTTTGCACGGGGGGGGGGGATTGGGGTCAGTGAAATCAAAATAGGGACGTTCAGTCCCAAATAGCAAGGAAGAGAAATTCAAAACCACCCCCAAATTTAGAGCAAACACCTTCTCGGTGATACGCCTCAATGAAACCCGTGAAGCTGACTTCCGAGTGAACGCGCACGGCTAGAGGACACAGGGCGGAAAGTGGAAAATTAGGCTCTGGGGAGGGAAAGTCTTCTTGCTGAATCCGAGGGTATTGAAGTCAAATGTGACACCACGTTTTTGGTTCGGGTCAAACCGGCGCAAACTGAAAACAAGTCGGCAAAACAAACAGATAAAAAAGGTCCTACCGAGTCATATCCTGAAGGGAGCAGAGGAAGAACCAGTGCTGGCGCTGGACCCAGAGTGAATCCCTGTCCCTCCGCCTCTTCCTTTAAAAAAATGCAGAACAAAGTTCTGCACACAAAAGCTTGTGCCCAGAATAAGACTTTGTTGGTCTTAAAGGCGCCACCGGACGCCGACCTTGTTCTGCCGCTTCAGACCAACAGGGCGACTCACCCGAATTAACCTTCAAAAGCAGATAGATCGAGATGGGTAGCTGTGTTTGTCTACAGCAATAGAAAAGAGCAAGAGTCCAGGGGGACCTTGAAGACTAACAACATTTGTGGCAGGGGAATGAGTTTTCATGAGTCACTCAAGAAGTCAGCACTGACTCATGAAAGATCATCCCCTGCAACGGATGTTGTTAGTCTTCGAGGTCCCACTGGACTCTTGTGCTTTTCTACTTTAAAAGCAGACTAGACATTATGTTGTCGAAGGCTTTCACAGCCCGATTTCATTAGTTGCTGTAGATTTTCCAGGTTGTGCAGCCATGGCCTTGTGTGACCATGACCACACAACCCGGAAAATCTACACCAACTGAAGACTAGACATTGTTTGGAAGCCGTTTCACCTGCCTTGGTATTCGTCTATACCCCGCAGTGTCAAATCAGCAGCCTTTCTTTTAGGTTGTAACACGGGGGGGAATACCTCCCTTGCTCAGTTGGGTCAATGGGACAGAAAGAGAGGGGCCTGGAAGAGAAAAGTTTAGTCACTGAGAGCCCTTATTTCTCTCTGGGCCCTTTACAAATCCTGCCAGTTTCTGGAGCCGCCGCTGCTCAAGCGGAAGAGAGAAAAGGGAGAACGGGGGCAGCGAAAGAACTCAAGGTCCCCAAGTCGGACCAGAGCAGCAGCCGTATCAATGCCCTTAGTGCATTTCGCAGCTCTTGCTGAAATATTCTGCAGGGATCCTCCGGAAACCCTACGGCAGCTGCCAGCGTCCAAGGAAAAAGTATTCTGAGTTGTGGAAGTGAAACGACCGTTGGGTCTTACGGACCATCAAGGGGAGGCCATGGTGGTCGTCCTAAATAACTGGACTGTCCCACCCGGGAACGGCTTAGGAGCAGCCCATGGTTTTAGCCCAGCTGGTGCCCCAGTCCTGTGAGAGTCCCCCTCCTGACAGATCCCACAAGAATGCAGGGCCTTGGGGGCAACTTTACGGGTTCCAGGGTGAAGGTGGAAGTAGGGGCACCTGCCAGCTGTATTTTCAGCCTGTGCTGCTCATCTGCTTTCAGGCCACTAAAGCCCAGGGGAACACTCTGGGCCCGTTGGGCCGCTTTGTCCAAGAAGGGACTGGCCCCCTCCAGCCCTGCTGAACACGCTGGCTACTGCTGCCGCCATCCAACAGGACTGTCAGCGCGGGACATGAGTATGGCTGCGTCTCTCATTCTTTCCAAGGGTTCCAACTTCTAAAGCCCATCTGAGGAGAAAAATCTGGGGGTTTAAAACAAACAAAAAAGAGGCGGACTCCGTATCCTGCCAAGGCTGCCCTGAGAAAACTGGATCTGCACGATGGAGCAAACAGACACGATGGGGGAAATTCCGCCAGTCAGTCCTGGTGGGAAGGAACCGACGGTGGCAGATTGACCATGAAGCAGACCCAGCACGTGCTTAGGGCACCAGGGCCAATGGGGGCGCCACAAAGTTGGGAAAAGGGTGAAAAGAAGGGGGAGGAAAGAATGAAGATTTGTGGGGGGAAAAATTGATAAAACTAGTGCAAATTGATCCTGGTGCACCCGAGCGTTATCTTCTATTTTTTGTTGGCGAGGTGCTGCGTCATAGGCTATGTTTAAAAGTAAAATGCGTGTGTTTAAAAGTAAAACAATGGCACCAAATTCAGCTGTCATGACGGTCATTTCAATGACCCTCTCTGGGACAGTGTGGAAAGGAGGGGAGCACCAAGACTGGTCAGTGCTGAGGGCACCCGTGACCCTTCACCCGCCCCCGGGAACCGAGCTTTGATGTCACGCTAACCCCGCCCCCTTCTTGCGCCAGTCCTGCCGATTTAAGCAACGAGGAGGAGCTATTGCTGAGCTCGCTGGAGCAAAAAGGAAGCTTGTCTGGGTCGTTCGGCCCCCGGACGACGGCCAGCCAACACCTCGCCATTGCGAAGCCAAGGGCGAGGTGTAAATGGAGGGTGCACGATAATCGTTGTTATTCAGGTGGGGGAACAAGCTTGGTTCACAGTGACCAGGCCAGGCCTGGGGAGGACTCCCCCAGGAGGGCGATTCTTGTGATACACGGCGGTCCTTCTGAAATGGCTATTGCTAGGCGCGCAGGTCACGACCAGTGTTCCCTCTAAGCTGGGTTAGTGTGAGCTAACTCACAGATTTTTAGCCTCCGGCTCACAGATTCTTGCCTTAGCTCAGGAAGGATGGCTTGGGAGCAAGCTAATTTATGCAGTAGCCGAATCGCTCGCTCACAGTTTTAATGCCAGAAGCTCGCAAAGTAGAATTTTTGCTCACAAGCCTCCACAGCTTAGAGGGAGCATTGGTCACGACTGCTCCAGAGACGCCTGCGGTATTAATGGGAGGGGGTTGGAAACAGGGCTCAAAGGACCAGAACTCTTTCAGTATTTCCGACGAACGGTTCAGGAGCAGGCAGTGGGTTTCACGCCTGTCCCCCGGCTAATTTCCGGCACTGGTCTTAACCATCAGGAAGGCTTACACTGGGACACCTTCCTCATTACTAATATTAATCAGGATTTGAAACCCGGGTCTGAGGTGACCCCGTGGTTAAGGGACTGAGCTTCTGCAGAGGGCCACGCTGACGGGAAGAAGCACTGCCACCAGCCAGAACCTATCGTGTCTCTGGGACGGTTTCCAAACGGGACCACAGCCAATGCCATTGAGTCGCCCGTCCAGAGAGGCTTTCAGCGGGGGAGCTTTGCGGTGCATGCCTGCACACGGCCACCCATCACCCGTGCCAAGTAAGAATCGTGGTGGGGAAATGCCACAAACTCGGTTCACGCCCCGGGTTGCTAGCGTGCCGGTACAGGGGAAGTGTGGGAAGACTAGTACGAGTCTACTTACGGAGCCGGTCTCCGCGGTTGACTGCAATCGCGTAAGCAAAGCCTGCCCGAAAGCATAACTCTTCAGGAGAGTGAAAAGGCATTTTAAAAAAAAAGAAGAAGACAAAATGGCGCCCCCCCGTAAGAGACATGCTTTCCACTTCTGCCAAGCTGTCCTGAGCTAATCACTGGGAGTTAACGGAAGAAGGACATCATACAGAAGAAGGACATCATGAACCAGATACTCAAATGCCACAAAAGCAAAGCTATTCCTGAACTAACAGTTTGTACTCTCATTTTAAAAAGGGGGGAAGGGAGCTGGCCAAGAGGATGAATTCACTCTCATTGGTGTCCTTCTGTACAGTTGAGGAGATATTCCATTGCTCCTTTTGGTTACGGATGCATTTCCACTGGAGTCCTGACTCCCTGAAGGCTTCTGGGCGTCCTGCGAAATTTCTGACTCGTCTTTCAGCATCGTGTTCCCCACCCTCGGCCCTTTCCTATGTTAACGTCACAGGCTGCCGACGGGCAAGGAAGGAAGAGACCCGCTGCTCAAAAACAAGCCCGGCTTCTACTTGGGGAAGGCAGTTCTTTCCTTCCGTTTTCCCTGAGGAGGAAACCAAGAGCTGGGAAACGAAAGAGAACGAAGAAGGAAAAAAAAAGAAAAGCTTTTTACATTTCACGAATCCGAACGTCTGTCTCCCTTTTGACGCCGCAGCCCGCCGTCTCGAACCATCTCCGGTGCTTGAGGTCGCGTTGCATAAATGCCGGTGCTGCATAGATTGTGTGATGTTGCATTGAAGGAGTGCTTCTATTGCTGGAGCAGGCGTTCGGCCTGCTTATTTACCTGAGTCGGCTTCCCCGTGTGACTGAACCCCCTTAAGCACAGCATCGAAGGATCGTCTCTTGGCTCCAGCCCCCCTGCCACATGCCCCCCCCCACAGCCTGGGGGCCGAGGTCCCACAGCAAACGGACCGCGAGGACGTTCTGAGGTCTTGCGAGGCTCGGTGGCCTGCCCGCTTGGGCTTAAGGCGCTTGCGCTGCCCTCTTTGGATAAGGTTTGGTTAGGTTTCTCCAACTGTTTGGTTCATCTTGCTGACGGCCTTGGCGGCTTGCTCGGGCAACCGGGACGGGTCGGAGAGAATGGAGGTGGTGACGCTCAGATGTCGGAGGGTGTTCAGAACCACTGGGAGGGAGGATGAGGAGAGAGAACAAAATGAACCCTGTGGCTTTGGTGGCCAAAAGAGAGGGGGGAAAATCAGGCATGTTCAAATTTGCTTCCAGAAAACTTCAGCAAAGCTACTGAAGGTATACGGTCTGGTGCAGTGGTTAAGTGAGTGAACTCTAATCTGGGAGAGCCGAGCTTGATTCCCCACTTCTCCCCACACAGCTGCTGGTGTGACTTTGGGTCAGTCGCAAGTTCTCTCAGAGCTGTTCTCTCAGGAGCAGTTCTCGAAAGAGCTCTCTCAGCCCCACCTGCCTCACGGGGTGTCTGTTGTGGGGAGGGGAAGGGAAAGAGGATTGTAAGCCGCTCTGAGACTCCTTCGGGTAGTGAAGGGCGGGGTATGAATCCAATCTCCTCTTCTTCTCTGATCAGAGCGGCCTCCAGAGCAGTGTTCCCTCTAAGCTGAGTTAGTGTGAGCTAGCTCACAGTTTTTTAGCCTCCGGCTCACACATTTTTGTCTCAGCTTAGGAAGGAGGGCTCCAGAGCGAACTAATTTAGGCAGCGGCCAAATCGCTCCCTCACAGCTTTAATGCCAGTCGCTCCCAAAGTAGAATTTTTGCTCACAAAACTCCACAGCTGAGAGGGAACACTGCTCCAGAGGGACCCCAATTACAAGGCTCAGCTCCAGCACTGCAAAATGTGCTTTCTTCCACGCCATTAGCCTCATTTCACGAAAGGTTCAATAAAAAGCAATTTGTCAAGGTTCAGGCACCACGTCTCTGAATGACTACGGTGCTACCTAATCGAAGGGTTAGGCGCTAGGGATGCCAGCCTCCAGGTGGGACCTGGGGATCCCCTGGAATTACACCCCCTCTCCGGACTACGGAGATCAGTTCCCCTGAAGAAAATGGATGCTTTGGGAGGTGGGCTCTACTGCCATTCTCTCCCACTGAGGTCCCTGTCCTCCCCAGGCGCCCTCCCCCGAATCTCCAGGAGTTCCCCAGCCTGGATTTGGCAACCCTATGCTGGCTGTCCCCTGCTGGTGGCTGAGGGGACCGGGCAACCCTAGCTGGTGACTTGGAAATGCCCTCTACCAAGTTGTATCAAGCAGACCCTCAGAGGAATCCCCTGGCAGGTCTCCCCAAAGCCAGCACGAGCCCAGACGGGATCACGCCTGGGTTTTCGGCAAAACATTGGGAAGAACTTCCTGACAGAGCGGGTCCTCAGTGGAAAAGGGCTTCCTCGGGAGGTTGGGGGGGGCTCTCCTTCTCTGGAGGTTTTCAAACAGAGGCTAGATGGCCATCGGACAGCAATGTGGATTTTCTGTGAACTTGGGCAGATCATGAGACGGAGAGAGAGGGCAGGACGGGTTGCCTCCGTGCTTAGTTCTCGTGGCCATTTTTTATATGCTCAGGGAAATGCTGATTGCCATTTTGCAGTCAGGAAGCAATCCTGGAGGTTTGCCATTTTGCAGTCAGGAAGCAATCCTGGAGGTTTGCCATTTTGCAGTCAGGAAGCAATCCTGGAGGTTTTTTTACCATCTTCTGGGAGCGGAACAGCGGTCACTGCTGGGGTGGAGGGGGAGGTATTTGTGACTTTCCTGTATTGTGCAGGGGGTTGGACTAGATGACCCTGGAGGTCCCTTCCAACTCTATGATTCTGGGACCGTGCACACTTTGCAGCAGCAGAAGCCCAGGATTTGGTACCGGTGTGTGTGTGTGTGTGCGTGTGTGTCAGCGCAGCAACAATCACGGCTGCCGGGCTGGTGTTTCTTTGCTAAGCAGGTTCCTTGCCCGCCCCCTTCAAGGGTGGAAAACACGGGCAGAAAATGTGTGGGCAATGCCTGCTGCTATCTCAGAAGCACTGGGGGGGGGGAGGGTTTCCTGGCACAGTTCGTCAACGTGCCCACTGTCAGCAGGCCGCAGCGTCGTGACTTCTGCCCACAGGACGACTGTATGCAAAATCGATAGAGATAGCAGAGATGGGACTGTTCGTTTTTGTGCTGAGAAGTGGTTTTGATGATGCTCTGATTTGCAATGACGCTCTCAAGGGGAATCTGGGAAAGGACTTTTAGGAATTCACACGCACGGATAAAGAGCTACTTACTTGGCCTCAGGACAGGCAGAGAGCAGTGCTGGTCCACCCAGGTGAGGGCTGTCTGGTTCAGGTCCTCTAAGCTGGTCGTGGACACCATCCCGTTGAACGTCTCAAACAAGGGCTTGATGATGATGCTGAACTGAGAGGCGGCCGGAGAGTTAAGGGGGAAACCAAGCAGGCATTCGTGTGCCCCCCCTCCACACACACACACAGAGGCGGAAGAGGGCAGACATCCCAGGGGCTAGCACAGCCTGCAGAAAAACAGCTTCAGGGAGATCTCCCCAGAGCGGGACACAGGGAAGGTATCGGCTGGATATCAGGGAAAATGTTTTTACAGGGAGAGCTGTGCACCAGTGGAATCAGCTGCCTGGGGAGGTGGGGAGCTCTCCCTCATTGGCAGTCTTCAAGCAGCGGCTGGACAAACCCTGGTCAGGGATGCTCTGGGCTGATCCTGCACTGAGCAGGCTGTTGGATTAGATGGCCTGTAAGCGTTCCGTGCACCTTGGTGTTTAGTCATGCCGGCCACATGACCACGGAAACGTCTTCGGACAGCGCTGGCTCTTCGGCTTCGAAACGGAGATGAGCACCGCAACCCTAGAGTCGGATTCGACTGGCTTTCGAGCAAGGGAAACCTTTACCTTTACCTATGGTCCCTTCCAGGAGCTGCGGTGCCTCAAGTGGTTAAGGCGCTGAACCGCAGGCTGGAAGGTCGGTAGTTCAGCAGTTCGAGACCCGAGGGCCGCAAGACGGAGTGAGCTCCCGTCTCTGGTTCCAGTTCCTGCCAACCTAGCAGTTCAAAAGCAAGAAACTGCAAGTAGATAAATAGGTACCGCTTCGGTGCGACGGTAACAGCGTTCCGTGCGCCTTGGTGTCTAGTCATGCCAGCCACATGACCACGGAAATGTCTTCGGACAGCGCTGGCTCTTCGGCTTGGAAATGGAGATGAGCACCACAACCGTAGAGTCGGATTCGACTGGCTTTTGAGCGAGCAAGAGAAACCTGTATCTTTGCTATGGTCCCTTCCAGCTCTGTGATTCTAGGATTCATTTCTGCCCCGTTTGACCCAGCGCCTGACTTTTCTTTTGAGACAGCTCTGCAACCACGGGCAAGGCTGCGTCCGGTACCAAAACTGCATCAGAAGGAAGAGGTGTCCCCCACCAAGCAAAGCATTCCCATTTCGAAACAAAGAGCCCAATCAGAAACAATCATCTGTAGCACCCTCTCCCCTTGCTGCACCCTAAAAGTAAAGTCGGGGTGCAACAAAAACTTGGTATGACTCATGCCCATCTTGCAGACAAGTATCAGAATCCTTCCCACATTCCAAGTTTAGGTATGAAGAGGGTTTTGTAGGAGTAAAATCCTTACCAAAACTAAAGCCTTTTGCAGACAGGACATGTGTTGTCAAGCACGTCTCTGAAACACGAGGACTAGAACAGCACGCCCCGACAAACGCCGAACCACAGGATTCTACAGAAGCCACCCAATTCTGCGCCAGAGGCCACGTTTCTGGTGTTGGCATGGCTGTACCGCTTGCGACCTGCCGCTCGTACAAGAACATCACTCAAGGCAGAATTAACCGGCGGAATTCCCCACCAGGCAGTCTGGTGGCGTCTGATGGCTTAGACAGCTATTAAAAGGTAGCTATGTACATTCACGATGGAGAACTCTAGCAAGAGGTATGAGCCACACGTTAGCCGAATGGAGCCTCCACGTTCAGGAACAGAGCACCTCTAAGTACCAAATACTGGGAACAAACTAGAGGGACAGCCGTGGCCAAAATGACTCCCGTGCACTGGTTACAGTCGTCAAACAGCCCTCTTGTGTCTCCTACGGGAATCGGATTCAAGTCCAGAAGCACCGCGGGTATGAGCTTTGGAGAGTCAAGTTTCCCAATCAATGTTCCCCCTAAGCGGTGGAGTCTTGTGAGTAAAAATCCTACTTTGTGAGCTACTGCCATTAAAGTTGTGAGCGAGGGATTGGGGTGCTGCATCGAGTTAGTTTGCTTTGGCGCCTATCCCTTCCTGAGCTAAGGCAAAAATGTCTGAGCTGGAGGCTAAAAAACTGTGAGCTGGCTCACACCAACTCAGCTTAGAAGGAACACTGCTCCCGCTATTGCTTGACCCAGCCCCGTGGGTGGCATACTCCGGGCTGCCAAGTTCACCCCCCCAAGTTCATCCCTGATGAGGAAGTCAAAACGGCTTCCTCTGCTACCCGGCCACCTCAGATATCATCGCAGGATATGTGAGCAGAGTCACCATCGTCTTAGCTGAAGTTTCTCCCGTTTCTCCTCTATCTGGAGCCATCGGGCTTCTGATGAGTCATCTCTCCCGGTGACACAACCCAGGCCTCCTCTCGGGCTGGTCAGGCAATTCCAGGCAGAGAGCAAAACACTTATCTGACCTCCCGGCCATGACGCAGAACGCCCTTCTAGCTTTTTTCCCCCAGGACAATACCCCGACGTTTATCGATGTTCCACAGGGGCCCCCTTCTCTTCTTAACCCACCAGCTTCTGGCTCACAGGCCTGTTTTGAATCTGCACCACACAGGGACCTCTAACTGCTCCTGGCTGCCACTGAAAAGGGTGGTCATTTACAGCCCGGGGTGTAAATGCCAGCAAGGGCCTGGGAGTTTCACCCGCTGGCCTCCGTTGCTAGCCCCAAAGCTGACCGTCTACTTTCTAGGGAAAGTTCCCTCACCTGCAAACCGTACATGACCAGAGGCACGCAGAAAAGCTGCTGACGGAAACAGACGGCTGAACTACCCAGCAAGGCAATGCTCAGGGCTCAGCTCCTATCGGCTGCATCAAATGGGGTTGCCGAGGCTCCCGGAAATCCTCCTGTCTCACCGTTCCGTTCTGGAACTGTTTGGAAGGCCAGAGCTCAGCCCCGAAACCTGCGTTTCCTGGCCAACTGCAGGGTGCCTTCTCATTCCCATCCAATGGCCAGATGCTGCCAGTCTGGGCAGACAGAGGAGGGGCTTCCAGACACGAGCTGATCACCACACAAAGCTCAATGCTGCCCTCTGCAGAATTTGAATGCTGCGTAGTCAGAACAAAAGGCGTTGGTCAACGCCTAATCTATGCAATTTTTCACAAAGAAGGAACCTATCAACGGAGTCAAAGGCTTTGCGAAGATCAATGAAGGCTGTATAGAGCTTCCCACCTGGATGGTGGAGGTATTTCTCAGCGAGGAAGGCTAAAGTGATACAATGGTCCAGGGTAGAGTGGCTTGCCCTAAATCCGATCTGCTCACGGCCAGGGAAATTATTCTCAGCCATCCATCCAAACTATTTTTTAAAAAGGTGTTTAGCATACAACTTCCCTAGAATGGACAGAAGGCTAATAGGTCTGTAATTATTCGGTGTTGCAAGGGTCACCTTTTTTAAATAGGGGGACTACTATGGAATTCAGCCAAGAATCCGGTAAAACGCCGTACTCGAATACTGTGGCTCCCACAGGAGAAGGTCAAAGCGGACACCAGCTCCACTGGAAAAAAGAATAAATCCCCCTTCTCCCCCCTGCATGCCTCATTTCCAGATGCGCCGAAAAGGATACAATCCAGAACTTCCAATTTTGCAGGGTCCTGTTTCGGACGTATTCCTCGAACATACTCCGCATCTGATCAAACCTCTGCCGCGTGATGGGAACGCCGGTGGCCGGGAGCTGCTGCTGGCAGGAGCTGGAGGAGGGAAGAGAACGTAGCCCTGACCTCGGGGCCCTGCCTTCTCACACACCAACTCAGCCAGGCGCAGGGATGTGCCGTAGATGCCCTGCCCTGCGCTTGCCCAGCACGAGAGGTGGGAAGAGGCACGGGTACACAGGAAAGGCATTCTCAGTGGTGGGCACTGCGACTATCGAACTCCCCAACCAGGGAAGCCCATTCCGTTCCATCCCTCCCAGGCTTCCGGCCCACGGCTGACAAAACGCTTCCCCAACAATCAGGGGCACTGACTGAGGCTGATTCTGCACTGGCTTTGCCCTCCGTCGTTTTACCAAACCCACACTGGAACAGACAAGGTGGAGCTCAAAACCACGTTCAGATACCCCAAGGCAGAGGTCATTTCGTAGAAAAAGAGGTGCAGGAGCTCCTTAGCATATAACTTATTAGCATATGCCACGCCCCCTGACATCACCGGAAGTGTGTCAGAAGGGGAAGCAAAAAAGGGGGGGGAGGCATCTTCAAAAGCCTCCCCTCCCCTTCCCCAGCTGGCCTGCCAAGGCGGGGTGGGGGGGAAGTGAAGTGAGAAGGGGTTTAAAGTTTAAACCCCTTCTCTCTAGAGTTGTGCCGCAGGGGTGGCATGATCTTTCCATTGTAAGGAGGCGGGGAGACATGCCAGGAAGAGGAGGTGGGGAGACATGCTGCGGATGTGGGGCAACTGAAGATCGGGGTGGGAAGCCAGGTATTTTAACCCCCCCCCCCCGGAGTCTCTCTGCAAAAGCGGAGAGGCTCAGGGGGAAAGGAGGGCATGCCTCCCCGCCTCCCCTTCCTTTTCCAGTCAGCCCGCCATGGTGGGCTGGCTAAAGAAGGAAGAGGAGGCGGGGAGACATGCCTGGCTTCCCTGCTCGATCCTCTCCAGGTGCCCCGTGGCTGCAGGGCACCTGGAGAAGATCAGGGTGGGAAGCCATGCATTTAATTCCCCCCATGGGGGGGGGGCTGGGTTTGTTTCTGCCGAAGCATTGCTCCGGGGCGCTCCGGTAGGAAACGACCCCTGCCCCAAGGCAACACTGCACTGACTGCAAAGTCACCCCTGAATGGCCACCAATCTATGCAGAAGGTACCATAAAACTGGATGATCAAAGAAAGTGAAAGCAGTGTAGAGGGTACCATAAAATCCGATGATCAAAGAAAAAGACAGCAGCATGCAATGCGGAGGGGAATTTCTGATCCAGTGTGGGCTTGGTAAAACGACGGAGGGAAAAGACAATGCAGAATCGCCCTGTCTTGAGCAATCCTTTGACCCGGACAGCTATGTTTTCGACTCTGCTGTGCCTTGAGATTAGATTTTTTTGTTGAGTTAGCTACTACTGATGTCATTCACTGAGCGGACTGTTCGGAATGGTTTCTGTGTTTTAGTGGTGTTGGCTGTTTCATGGGTCAGTAGGCGAAAAAAGACTGGAGTTTACATTTTTAAGATTGACACGAAGGGGCAGAAGCCTGCCGATTCATTCTGCTAACGCTGGTGCTTCCCTTTGGTGCAGAGGCTCTTGTATCGACAGGACATTTCCCGGCACGCAAAGGGAGTGCTGCCGTTAGCAAAAGAGACCTGCGGGATTCCACCCAGCATGTTTCCCCCTAGAAACAGACTCAGGAGAAAACCAAGCAGGAGAATCTTTTCCTTCGTAAGCTGAACCACCTGTAAGCTATGCAAACAACAAAATGGGAGAACAAAAATCCCAGAGTAAGCAGCCAAATACTATCCGGAACCCAAAATGTGCCTATGTTTTTGAGGTCTTTTGTTTTCCGCTTCATCATAATTCTCCGTTTGAGCAACTCCCGCCTTCTTTTTCTGGTGGTGAAAAGCGCCATCGTTGCAGCTGACTCACAGCGGCCCCTGGTGGGGCTCTCAGGGCAAGGGACGCTCAGAGGCGGTTTGCCATTGCCTGCCTCTGTGTCGCGACTCTGGTATTCCTTGGAGGTCTCCCATCCAAATACTAGCCCGTGCCGACCCTGCTTAGCTTCTGAGACCTGAGAGACTGAGCTAGCCTCGGGCTATCCAGGTCGGGGCCTTCTTCTTCCCCCTTCCTCATATGTTAAACCCACTCTGTAAACCCTGAGGAGAGGCCTTGTCTTTTAAAACTCCCTCTGAAACTGCCGGCTGTTGAGACCAGTGTTCCCTCTAAGCCGAGTTAGTGTGAGCTAGCTCACAGTTTTTTAGCCTCTGGCTCACACATTTTTGTCTTAGCTCAGGAAGGCGAGCTCCAGAGCAAATTAATTTATGCAGCAGCCAAACCGCTCACTCAGAACTTTAAGGCCAGTGGCTCACAAGGTAGAATTTTTGCTCACAAGCGTCCACAGCTTAGAGGGAGCACTGGTTGAGACCTCTATAAGTTGACGGTATTCCCTTCCTACCTTTAATTTCAATATTGATTTTGCATTTTCACTATTCTGAAGGAAGTGATTAGTCTGATTTACCTTTTAGACTCTGCAGGGCACAGTAGGATTCTTCTCTTACAGATGGTTTTAGCTCCGTGTCCCTTATGTTTACCTGTCGATAGTGAACTTGCTGTACTGGGCATTATATTGTAACCTAATGCCTTTATGTTTTCATTCAGTTATGCCACTGTCATTTATATATGTACTTTAATAATATTATAAAGTGTTGAATTTTTTTTTAAATATAAAAAAGGAGAGGCCTTGTGGGGCTTCTGGGACTATACAGCTCACGGCTGGTCCTAAACATCTACTCTTCTTTCCTGATGATGAAACTACACAGCAGAAGTCTTGTGATACCTAACGCCACTTGATCTGTGGCAATTATTCATATGTACCCTGCTGGCAGGCTGTACCCATCTCGTTAAAAAAAAAAGAGAAGGGCAACTAGAATGATAAAAGGGTTGGAACACCTTCCCTATGAAGAAAGGTTAAAACGCTTGGGGCTCTTCAGCTTGGAGAAACAACAGCTGAGGGGTGACATGATTGAGGTTTATAAGATTATGCGTGGGATAGAGCAGGTGGAGAAAGAGGTACTTTTCTCCCTTTCTCACAATACAAGAACTCGTGGGCACTCCATGAAATTGCTGAGCAGTCGGGTTAGAACAGATCACCCAAAGAGTGATTAACATATGGAATTCACTGCCACAGGAGGTGGTGGCAGCTACAAGCATGGACAGTTTCAAGAGGGAATTAGATAAACATATGGAGTAGAAGTCCATCAGTGGCTATTAGCCACAGGCTATAGCTAGGAACTCTCAGTCTGGAGCAGGTGATGTACTCTATTCTTGGTGTGTGTGGGGGGGGCAGCAGTGGGGGGGCTTCTAGTGTCCTGGCCCCACTGCTGGACCTCCTGGTATTTTTGGCCACTGTGTGACAGAGTGTTGGACTGGATGGGCCATTGGCCTGATTCAACATTGGCTTCTCTTATGTTCTTAGGTTAGAAATTCCTGGATGATACCACAGAACCTGTTCCTGGCAAAGGGTAGACTGCACTGGCTATGGATTTCTATACACTTCTGTTCACAAAAAAAAATAACCACCACACAAACACAAGCCAAGGAGGAAACATTTCTCCTCCTCTCACTATACTAGCTGCAAGGGAGATGTCCCTGGTGCAGTGAAAACCACGAGCCGTCCGTTTGGGAGAGACGAAATGTAACAAGCATAAAATTAACCCGGGAAATGTGCTGGTACAAGCCATGGGGAGCGCCCATTTGCCAAGATGGCTTAAGAAAAGGCTTAGATGCATTTATGGAGAACAGTCCTATCAAGGCTATTAGCCAAGAGTGAGATGGGATTCCCCCCGCCCCCGCCATTGTTGAGGACATCTTCGCCCTGCCATCTTCATGTATACCCTACTGTTCTCCCCAGTGGGCATCTGAAAGAGCTTCCAATATGCATCGTCCCTCTTGTTCTGAGAGCTTCCAGAGGCATCTATTTGGCCAGTGTTGAGAGATCGAATCCTGGGCTAGTCTGATCTTAGTTTCTTCCAAGAAAGCAATTACCGTGTCTACTCAGGATGCCCATGGTGTACAACAGCCACATGTCCAAGACTCTTTATTGGACCGTGCACAGAGGTCACTGCTGCTGCAGGTTTCATGTGCCCCTGTCCTGGTCTAAAGGCCTTGGGACGAGGACCCCACCCCCCCAGAGGCGCCCTGATCCCACAACTCACCCGGGAGCCGTCTGAAGAGTGGAACTGCAAAGACTCTATGGCGGCTGATGGAACCGTGGCGTGGCAACTCGCCGCAGGATGCCCCGAGAGCGGTGACTGTTGATGGCCCAGGAGGATATGGGGGCACTGGCAGAGCACAACCACGGAGGCATGAGCCGTGGAACCCTACCCCAAGGAGCAGCGGCGCAGATGTTGCTGAGAGAGGACCGAAGGCCGACATTACAGGGGACCCAGGCGACAGCGGTGTGACTCCTGGGATGACAGGACCACTGCCGGCACATTCGCAATCACGCCCAGGAGGCGTTCAGGCTTATCACAGGGGGCGTGGCCAGACCAGGAATGGAGGGGCGGGGAGCACGGGCAGCACTGGAAATGGGATGGGGGAAATAAAAGGAGGGAGATTCGGAGGGGCCGGGAAGGAAGAGCGTGCGGCGGAACGGAACAGAGAGAGAGTCCGAGAGCGAGAGAGAAGGACAAACGAGGGGTGTCCGATGCACGCTGGCTGAGGGGCTAAAGGGGTGACCTTAATCCCGTCCCCTGCCGGTCTGAGGCCCCACTGCAACTTCTCTTTAACGAACCTTCCCCGACTCCGAGTACCGCCGACCCCGTTGGGAGGGCAGACGCCACGGCCATGGGTGGGTCGGCTCCCGGGCCACGAACGGAGCTTGACAGCCCCCTACCGCGACCACCTGGCTTGCTACTGATGACGCCTACTTTAATGAGTGGCTGCTTTGGGGCCGGCGACGTGCACAAACAGAAACATGGCTCCCGCGGGAAACCGCAGGCCCCTCGACACTCACATGATGGTAGCGTTCAGTTCCTCGATTTCTTCCCGGAGGCGCTTGGCTTCCTCCTGAACCTGAGATCTTTCCTGCTGCAGCTTCGCGATGTACTCCACCGTCTTCTGGAGGGTGAGGGCGTGGCTGAACTGTAGCAGGGAGAAGAGGGCCTGAACGGAGCTCATCAGCAGGCGAGTTGGTCACCCCTTGCACAGCTCGGGGCACCATAAGGAAAGGGATAAGGAACCACTGGAGGGCTACATGTACCAACCTTAAAGAAAATTGCTTTAAAATGATGTATAGATGGTATATGACACCAAAGAAGATAGTTAATATAGGTAAAAACATATCTAACAAATGCTGAAGGTTCCTTTTACCATATGTGGTGGACTTGTGAAAAAGCAAAAACATTCTGGACTGCAATACATACAGAAATGGAAAAAAAAATGAAATATACCTTTAAGAAAGAACCTGAAATGTTCCTTTTAGGTCTTAAATTAGAAGAAATAAATGTGAGTAAAAGAACATTGATATGGTACATGGAAACAACTGCTAGAATGATTTATGTTCAAAATTGGAAAAATGAAAAGATTCCTGATCTCTGGGACTGGTTGAGAAAACTGCTCTTTATGGCAGAAATGGACAAATGGACAAGAAACCTTAACAACCTAGAAGCAGAAACCTTTTTGGCAGACTGGAGCAACTTTAAAGAATATATACAGAAGTACTGGGAAATGAAGGATAGTATTTTTAGTTTGTGAAACTACTAAAGATGTAACAATTGTATACAGTTAACAAGTGTTTATAGTAGTTATAAATAAGTAAATTGGGTTGCCTGTAGAATTTGCATGATAACAAGAAATTAACATGTATTTGGTTTTGTTTAAATGGTGGAAACAATGCTGGGAGCCAACGGGGGGGAAGAGGAGTTCTGCAAAAAGGATATGGTGTATATTATTTGGACCAAGCTGTAAAGTATTGTATATCCTAATAAAATCTGTTTTTTTTAAAAAAAGGAACCACCGGAGGGGTGTGTAGGTACACATACACCACATTTCTGCAGGACTGCAGAAACCCACTGAATGTGAGAATCCCAGATTAAATTTAAACCCGCCCCCAAAGTTCTAATGCTTGTAAAGATATGCTTCAAAGGGCAATGGCAGATGGAACCTCAGAATCCAACCCAACCCAATTTTAATCTGCTAGAGGTTCAGTGCCCTGAAGGAGTCTTTGCCCTTCCCACAGCTAGACAAAACAGAAGTCTGCAATACAGTTAAGACTGGCAGAACAATTTCACCTGGCTGTAGAATTGTGCTTCTTTGGTGCAGAATTTACACCACAGAATACACACTGCATGGGACAACTGCGGGATGGTACAGGGGGAGAGGAGACATCCCTCTTTCGGGATGCAGAGAACAAGGTCCGGCTAACCCCACTTACCGATTTAGAGTTTACCGACACCAGGGAATTCAGGGTGCTGAAGCCGATCTTGATATTAAACCTCCGCTTCTGTTCTGCCGAAATATGCTTCATCCGCCGAGACTGTCCAAATAAAAACAAAAGTGAGCTCTGTGGCTGGCTTCGAGTTTCTGCCTCCTGGTGGGCACAACGGGGGGTGGGGGTGGGGTTAGAGGCTGTTGCGTGACATGATGTAGTAGGAGAATCCAGGGCTTCCCCACCTGTAAAGGGACGCTGCTGCAGGACAAAGCACATCTTTGCTCCCACAGGGCCAACTTTTTTGCTGAAGTGGAAGCTAAATGCTGAGAGCTGCCAGGGATGGGCAACATGTCCACACACACGCCCTGTAGCCGCTGCAGTGGGCGGGGTCAGAGTCTCAGGGCCCAGACAGTCCAATCGGCATGCAGCATCTCTTCCTCTGCCCCACCCTTCCCACCCCGTGCAAGGGGAATGCCTCTTGTGCTGCAACGCTTCAACCGGCCTACCTGAGGAACCGCCTTTCCCCATATGTTCCCCCAAGGGCACTACGGTCAGGGGGGCAGCATTTATTGGTCATCCCAGCCCCCAAGGCAGTCAAATATGCAGCGACTAGGGCCAGGGCCTTTTCGGTGGCGGCCCCCACCTGGTGGAATGAGCTCCCAGAGGAGATCAGGGCCCTGCGGGACCTTATGCAGTTCCGCAGGGCCTGCAAGATGGAGCTCTTCCGCCAGGCTTTCAAGTAGGGGCCGCCACCGCCCCCATTACCACCTCCATCGCCATCATACCTTCTTGGCTTTGTCATCTTGAAGCTTACTGGCCCCGGCACAGGATTTCAGTCCCACAGGATATCATGGGTACAATGATAGAGCAGAATGTGACCGCTGTTTAAATGTTTAGTTTATTATAGTTTATTTATGGTTTTAGTATTTGTTCTTGGCGTTGCCTCTGTGTTTTAATTCTGTCTGGCATTATGCCCTTGTTCGCCGCCCTGAGCCCACGTGGAAGGGCGGGATATAAATCAAACAAACAAACAAATAAATAAAGGAAGAAAGGGCCAAACCTTAAAAGCAACCACCTGATGGTCAGCCCCGGTTTTCCCTGAGCAGTTGTTCTGGGGGGACTGAGGACTGGGGCATTGTTCGGAGCCGCAAGGAGACGCCTGTCCCGATGGCTGGCAGTCTCTGCCTGAAACAGAGAGACAGACACACACGGACAAGTTTGGCCCAAGGGGGATTTTCTACAGCCAACCGACTCCCCAAGCTGGCTCCTTCACAGATCAGCGACTCGGGATATCTGTGGGTGTTCTGGAAGGGAGGCTTGTTAGCCAAGGGGGCCCACCAGTATCTGAAGGAGAGAGCTGGGGTGGGGTTGGACTAGGAGACAAACCTCCACCTGGCTGGTCCCAAAGTTCTCTGGGTGACCAGGAGCCGGTCACTGTCGCCGACTAACCAACTTGAGAGGGGGGGAAATTAGAGTCCTGTGAGCCCGCTGCTTCAGACCAACACGGCTACGCACCTGAATCTACTTGAGAGGGTCGTCGCGGGGACAGAATCTATGACACCCTGACACCCTCTGGCCACATCAACTTGCCCCCCCCCCCGGTCTCTCCCCTTCCCACTCTGGATAGCCCGGAAACCCACAAGGAAACATGCATATGCTGCCCAGGAGAAATTGGGACTGCTGGGTCTGACGATGGGGAGTCTGTGCCCACCCCACAATCCATTTGTGGTACAGGGAACGCCACGTGGTAAGTGCCTAGCTGGGCAAGCTGCTTTGAAGGGCTCCTGTCCAATGTTCCCTCTAAGCTGTGGAGTCCTGTGAGCAAAAATTCTACTTTGTGAGCTACTGGCATTAAAGTTGTGGGCGAGCAATTTGGCTCCTGCATAAATTAGTTTGCTCTGGAGCCCTCCTTCCTGAGCTAGGACAAAAATGTGTGAGCCAGAGGCTAAAAAACTGCGAGCTAGCTCACACTAACTCAGCTTAGAGGGAACAGTGCTCCTGTCCCAAATATACAAATTGCACTAGTAGAAAACACCATCAAAGATTGCCAAAACAGTATATTAAACAATTATAAAGTGAGTTGCTATAGATTTTCTGGCTGGTGTGGCCGTGGTCTTGGCATTGTAGGACCTGACGTTTCGCCAGGAGCGGTGACTGGCATCCTCAGAGGTATAACACAGAAAGATGGAGGACTCTCTGTGTCAAGGTGAGTAGATATAAATGACCTGCCTACCATTTTTCTGCTCACCTTGACCCAGAGAGTACTCCATCTGTCTGTGTTATACCTCTGAGGATGCCAGTCACAGCTACTGGCGAAACGTCAGGTCCTACAAGGCCAAGACCACGGCCACACAACCCGGAAAATCTACAGCAACTAATGAACTCCGGCCATGAAAGCCTTCGACAACAGATTATAAAGTTGGTGGTGTCACAACAACATTAATGCATACTGCAACTATAATAAAGCATAAGACACAATTTCCTCCTTTGAAGACAAGACATAAAGTCCACTTAATCAGTGTAACTTGATAGGAGGAGTCCACATAGTCAAAACATTTTCCAAACAGCCTTTGCAAAGACGCCCGTTCTAGAGACTTGGAAGATGCATTTCCTTCGACTTCTTCAGTTTGCCGGCTGTGCAGGTGGAACTGTAAAGAAACTTACACAAATGCCTAGCCACAAAAACACATATAAAATTTAGAAATTGCTGCCGCATTTACTTTGGTTGTATTAATTGCCGTTTTTTGACGGCAAACCCAAGAGGCGTTATATTGAGAATGGACACCAAGGTCTTGACCTGTTCCAAGGAATCACCATTAATTTTCCAGTCATAAACCTTCCAGGAGTTGGGAAAAACCAGTACTTTGGACTTCTCATAGTTTAGCTCCAGATGGTTGGCGGCACAATATTCATAGCAGCGATTAAGTAAACGGTTGAACCCCAAATGGGTAGATGACAGCAGAACCACGTCATCAGCATACAGGAGTAAAGAAATATGTGCAGAGCCAAGTCTGGTGTCAACTGAAGACAAGAAATGTGCAAAGTCATTTAAGAAAAGATTGAAAAGGGAAGGGGCCAGAATACATCCCTGCTTAGCTCCTTTATTTATAGGAATCATTGGGGTAAGTCTTCCAGAGGGAGGGCATCTAATCTGACAAGATGTGGCCGTATACAATCTTCTGATTGCCAAATTTCTTTCTGGTGCCATTTCGATTCGCCCTTTGTTTAATTGATTGGTCCTTTTTTTGTTGGTATATTTACATGGTAACCCTGTTCATACCTGTTCTTTTGGCAAGTACTATTTTTTGCTGTAGCTGTTCTTGTTGTATATGAGTCTGCAAGAGTCACATGCCAATAAAGGTAATTGGATCGGTCAAATAAAAAACAAAATTGTTTTAAAAATGCCTGGAAAATACACTCACCCTGATTTCAACAAACCACAAGATTCATAGTGTAAGAAGTGAATCATAGCTACTCAAAAATACAGACGAAGATGCATGCCAATTTAACAGGGAGAGAAACAGGTGTTTCCAATTTGGATTAGTCCCATTTAAAGGGCTCTATTTTTTCTAAATGAACATTTAATTCTTCTTGTTTACAAAAGGGCTGAAAACTCAGTTTCCTGGTTCAAACAATGTTGTTTTTCATATGTGTTTTTGCGGCTAGGCATTTGTGTAAATTTCTTTACAGTTCCACCTGCACAGCCGGCAAACTGAAGAAGTCGAAGGGAACGCGTCTCCCGAGTCTCTAGAACAGGCGTCTTTGCAAAGGCTGTTTGTGAAACGCTCCTACTATGTGGACTCCTCCTATCAAGTTACACTGATTACGTGGACTTTATGTCTTATCTACAAAGGAGGAAATGTTGTATCTTATGCCTTATGATCGTTACAGCCAATGTTCCCTCTAAGCTGTGGAGTCTTGTGAGCAAAAATCCTACTTTGTGAGCTCCTGGCGTTAAAGTTGTGAGCGAGCGATTTGACTGCTGCATAAATTAGTTTGCTCTGGAGCCATCCTTCCTGAGCTGAGACAAAAAGGTGTGAGCCAGAGGAGGCTAAAAAACTGTGAGCTAACTCACACTAACTCAGCTTAGCGGGAACACTGCTCTGTACCCCAGTAGGAGTTGCCAGAGGTCGCCACGACTTCCACACACAAAAATGCACAAATACAAAAAGAGAGAGAGAGAGAGAGCGAGAGCGAGAGCGAGAGCGAGAGAGAGAGAGAGAGAGAGAGAGAGAGAGAGAGAGAGAGAGAGAAGACAACGGCGAAGAGAACAAGTCTTTCCTCACCCCAGCTATGTGGGCACATCAACGAATGCCCACCTGGGCGTCTCTTCTACTTACTGGGGACAGGCGAGGGGACTTGGGGGCAGGTTGTGCAGGGGAGGGCCTGCTCGCCTTTCACCAACGCCTCCTGCCTCGCACTGGGAGAGAAGAGGTGTGGAACGATGGCCGGGCCGGGCTGGGGACTCGGAGACGGCTGGCCCGGGCTGAGCAGAATGCTGCCGTGGAATTCCGTCGCTTGGGGTACCTGGGGAGAGAGGGCAGAAGGCAGGGAGTGCCAGGCGTCTCGCAGGAACCGTCAACACGTGGCCGTCTCCCACCCTTCCACACACATGCAGAGAGAGAGAAAAAGTCTCCGGCTTACTCTGGCCAGTCCAGATGGGGCAATGACCACGCTGGGCTGGGAGATCCGCGGGGCCAAAACGCTCTCTCTCTTCAGGGGGGCTGGAGTGACAATCACAGCTCTGGGCTGTCCCTGGAAGGCAGCTGAGAAAGAGAACAGAAGTTAAAACTGGGAAAGGAAAGAGAGAGAGAAGGGATGCGTCTCAGGGAAGAAGCGTCCGGTGATGGGCCATGCTGGTGTTCCCCAGCCGACCCCAATGACGTAAAAGATTCAACTTCCAATGGAATCGACTAGTAGTTCAATTCCCATTTACAGTTAAGTAATCACGACTTTCTGGGGCTGTGGTGGCTCAGAGGTTATGACACTGAGCTGCAGACTAGAAGGTTGGTAGCTCAGCAGTTCGAGACCCGAGTGCCGTGTGACAGAGTGAGCACTCGTCTCCAGCCCCGTCTCCTGCCAACCTAGCAGTTTTAAAGCAAGAAACTGCAAGTAGATAAATAGGTATCGCTTTGGTGGGAAGGTGACAGTGTTCCATGCGCCTCGGCGTTTAGTCATGCCAGCCACATGACCACGGAAATGTCTTTGGACAGCGCTGGCTCTTTGACTTGGAAACGGAGATGAGCACCGCATCCCTAGAGTCAGATTCGACTGGCTTCCGAGCAAGGGAAACCTTTACCTTTACCTGATCATGACTTTGGACCTCTGTGCTTTGCACTGTCATTCTGCAGGCGGAGAGTGGGCCGTTTGATGACTGGACAGGTGGTGGGAGCTGGATCCCAGCCCGAGGCACGATGTGGGTGACATGCGGGCCCATCCAGTGGCACGCTCAGCTCAATGCAATTTGGTCAAGAGGTCTCTGCCCAAGCTCAACCAGTTGTCCTAAACCTGGAGGTTACACGGTTCTCACCACACACTGGTGTTCTATTGAAACGTCCCGGATAACCCATCCTTGGATAAATGCAGAGTCGTTGGTTTAGAATGCTCCAAGCTGGGAGATTTAACACTGCTACAATTACTTTTTCTGTGAGCTAACCTCCTTAACTTGCAGTCTCTGAAACTTCATAACACACATTTAGTTTAGTCGTGGTACACACACCTGTTTTGACTTAATTTTATTTACCTTTTCATGAACTATTCACGCAACACTAAATGAAACTTATTAGCTGTATTATTCAATATTTCGCTCCGAGTCAACTTTGAACCTCTTATCTGGTTGTTTTTCAGATGTTCCGATTATTGTTATATATGCTGACTGTCTTGATAATATCTCCCGTGCTAAATGCTATGTAGCTCTTGCTATTGTGTAAGCCGCCATTTTATTTGTTATTTCAATAATTATTACATCCAATAAACTTTAGTTTAAAAAAAAACCGCTGCTACAGGAACCTCATGTGGGAGATTTAAACCATTATAACTGCCAGGCTTCCAAGCCGAGCGGCAACCTCACAGAGAGAGGACTGGTCACAAGTCTGGGTGGATGTGCATGCAATGCATGGAGCACACTACAGAAGCCTCCCCACTTTGCCAAATCAAGAAGAAGAAGAGGAGGAGGAGGAGGAGGAGATGGGATTTATACCCCGCCCTTCACTACCCAAAGGAGTCTCAGAGCGGCTCACAATCTCCTTTCCCTTCCCCTCCCCACAACAGACACCCTGGGAGGCAGGTGGGGCTGAGAGAACTTCTGACAGAAACTGCTCTTTTTCAGGAACAGCTGTGCCAGAGCTTGTGACTGACCCAAGGTCACATCAGCAGCTGCATGTGGAGGAGTGGGGGAATCAAACCCGGTTCTCCCAGATTAGAGTCCGTGCACTTAACCACTATGCAAAACTGGCTCTCAATCAATGCACACTGAAGCAGATCATGTGAAAACACCTTGGGGATCCTGAAGGTTTGGCTTCACAGGCAAGCGTGCAGAACTGATCTTTTAACATATATAACACAACATAAGCATGTTTGGGATTAGCAGCAGATTTTTTTCCAAAAAACCCTCTTTCTTCGTCACTCCCGGCCTCAGATATAATCATGAGAAAACCACCAGGCAACAGGAACGATTCCGGACAACAGGCAGACCTGATCCGGCACAGAGGCCAAGATCGGAAGCGCCTGTCTGTCTGTCTCTGGCTTTCGGGCCCACTGAACTATTAAGCTTCAGGTTATATCCAAGGGAAGCCAGCAGCCTCCTGTTGCAGACGAGGGAACAGTCACAGGAAGGCAGAGCTGCTTTCCCAGAGTCCCCAGGGTTTGCTGAAGAAAGCAGGATGTCTCAGGTCCCTGAGAACACGCCACAGTTCCACGCAAAGCGCAGGACCAGGTATGCAGGAGGAGGTCTCAAGGTCAGCCCCAGGCAGTTTCCCCTTACGTGAGCCCACCCAGGAGAGACCTCTGCAGAGCGACTGCTGGCTGAAGCTGAGAATGCTGTGCAGAAGAGGCAGCCTTCTAGGGCCCACCCCACCCTGCATTCAAAGGAATTACTGTGCAGTCCATCCCCCCACCCCAGGAAAGAGCAATACAGAAAGAGTTTGCAGTATGCCCGGTATTTGTGTGTGCGTGCCTGCTGTTCAAAGGTATTTTAAAAAATCTTACTGGGGGGGGGGGGGAGGCAAGCTCAGCTTTCTAGTTAACGGAGTGCCTGAGGAATTGGTTCCCCCCCCAAGAACCAAGGTATAACGCAAAACGGCCAAGTTGCTAATACAGAAAATGAGACACCCCTCCAGCAGAAGACCTCCAAGTCGCTAGCCTGGCATCACTGCTGTTAGAAGGAGGAGGAGGAGGAGATTGGATTTATACCCCGCCCTTCACTACTTGAAGGAGTCTCGGAGCGGCTTACAAACTCCTTTCCCTTCCCCTCCCCACAACCAACACCCTGTGAGGTAGGTGGGGCTGAGAGAGCTCTGACAGAACCTGCTCTTTTCCAAGAACAGCTCTGCCAGAGCTATGGCTTGCCCAAGGTCATCCAGCAGCTGCAAGTGGAGGAGTGGGGAAACAAACCTGGTTCTCCCAGTTTAGAGTCCGCACACTTAACTACTACACCAAACTGGTTCTTAATCATCTGTTGGAAGACTGGTATTATGCCCCCGACCCAATGCCACAGCGGGCACCCCAAGGACGTTCCCCTTTGGGGACCTTCCGTTAAAAGCACGCCAACTCAGTCACTCACCTGGGGCGAGGAAGGCGCTCTTCAGCACTAAGGACACCGTTTCCGGCTTTGGGGCGGGCACCAGCTTCTGCGGCTTCTTGGGCCGAGTCCTGGCGCTGGCCAAGGGGAGCGCGAAGGTGCCCTGGGGCTGCAGCAGAGGCTGCCCCTGCGCGACCGCAGTCTGGAGCGTGAGGTTGCAAGGCACGCCCGCCCCGGGCTGCTGGGTCGCCAGGAGGCCGCCCTGGCTGTGGCTGAAGGTGGTGGCGGGAACGTTGTGCGTGGGGGTGGCGGAGGCCGTGTGGGTGATGACGGAGGACTTGCTGAGCCCCAGCTTCGGGGCCTCCAGAGAAGCAAACAAGGACACCTGAGAGGGCATGCTGGCATCCAGCGGCAAGGTGCCCTGCTGCGAGGGCTGGAGCAGTGGCACCAGGGCCGGGAACGAAGGCAGGAACGGCTGCTGCCCGCTCAGAGGCGGCTCGGCGGCGAAACCCGGCGTCTGCAGGAAGGAGCCTCCGGTCCTCAGGCCCAGGTCGGCGCCGACATCGGCCATGCCGGGAATGGTGGAGGCAGGCACTGTGGCGCCAACGAGTCCTTCGCTGAGGTTCACGGGTGGGAGCGGGTTGGCCAAAGGCCCCGAGGACAGCCCTGCAGTCTGGAGCGAGAGAGAGAGAAACACACTTGTATACAGATTTACGTTATATGCATTCACATTCTGTTCTAGTTAGGATGAGGGACTATTCCGATGCATTTAAGGTTTATAGACTTTTGAATGATTTCTCATCTAATGTCACTGAGAGGATGGCTAAGTTTCTTTACTCTGCTGTAAAGGTACGCCAAGGGGTCTCACAGAAATAATCTTATATTTTACACTGATGTATGTGTATGTTGTGGTTTTAACTTACCTTTTAAACTGTATTAACTTGTATTTTTTTTTTTTTTGCCATGCCAATAAAGGCTACTTATTAGCTGCTGTAGATTTTCCGGGTTGTGTGGCCCTGGTCTTGGCATTGTAGGACCTGACGTTTTGCCAGTAGCCGTGACTGGCATCCTCAGAGGTATAACATAGAAAGATGGAGTACTCTCTGTGTCAAGGTGAGCAGAAAAATGGTAGGCAGGGAATTTATATCTACCCTGGAAGGTGGGGTAGGGCTGAGTCATGTTTTAAATGATTCCTGTTTCCTGAGGAGGTTCTTTTGTGTGTGGAATGGCTATTGTGTTTAAGTTTATGAATTTCAATAAACACGATTTCAACAGGAAAGAAGAGAGTTTTAAAAATAAACAGGGCATGGTATCCTGTCCTGAAAAACACAAAATGCTCTACAGCTGACAATAGCACTACAGATAAGATTAGAGTTTCAACAGCCATTCCACACACAAAAGAACCTCCTCAGGACACAGGAAACCTCCTCAGGAAACAATCCACAGACAAAAGAACCTCCTCAGGAAAGCTCCTCCATTAGCACGTTCATAGCCTGGAGAACTCCTACAAGATAATTGACTCAGCCCTACCCCACCTTCCAGGGTAGATATAAATTCCCTGCCTACCATTTTTCTGCTCACCTTGACACAGAGAGTACTCCATCTTTCTGTGTTATACCTCTGAGGATGCCAGTCACAGCTACTGGCGAAATGTCAGGCCCTAGAATGCCAAGACCATGGCCACCCAACCTGGAATATCTACAGCAACTAATGAACTCTGGCTGTGAAAGCCTTCGACAACATAAAGTCTACTTAACTCAACTGAGAGAAACAGAGCAGGAAGGCTGACGTGAGGCAAGATCTTTTGCGCCTCCAAGGCCTGCCTCTCAGCCCAATTCCCCTCCTCACCTTGTACATCACTCTGCAAAAACTGCAGCCCCCGGACTTTTTTTATTACCAGCCTGCTTACTAAAATAGAACTCTCTCAGTAATTACTGCCAGTGGGGATGTGGACCAACAAGACCCAGGTCCCAAGTCGCTGACTTGGCTACTGGGCCAATCTGGACCAATTACAGTCTCTTTGGACTCACGGGATCACTGCGCAGATGTAGTGGAGAACTTCTTCACCCAAAGAGTGATTAGCACATGGAATTCACTGCCACAGGAGGTGGTGGCAGCTACAGGCATGGACAGCCTCAAGAGGGAATTAGATAAGCATCTGGAGACAGAGGTCCATCAGTGGCTATTAGCCACAAAGGTATAGATAGGAACTATCGGTCTGGGGCAAGGGATATTCTGTATTTTTGGTGCTGGGGGGGGGAGCAACAGTGGGAGGGCTTCTAGTGTCCCGGTCCCACTGCTGGACCTCCTGATGGCAACTGGTATTTTTGGCCACTGTATGACACAGACTGTTGGACTGGATGGGCTGCTGGCCTGATCCAGCATTGGCTTCTCTTATGTCCTTATCCACTTCCCTGAGGGGAAGCTGGAATACAAATGCTGCCAGAAATAAATAACCTCAGGGCCCTCTCAGAGCCTGAAGGAAATTCACCACTAATTCTTCCAATTTACAAAAGCTTCCTTGTCTGGTTATCTGGAGGATATAGTCTAACTCGTCATAGGCGACCACAGCGAGAAATAAAAGTAAAATCCTCATCTTCCACAGAGGCGCATACAGTGAAAACGTGCAATTACCCAAACCCAAGAGTGATATGCAATGTTCCTGTCTTCTGGAAACTATGGAAGAAGAGAAACTTGAGGTCCTGTTGGCTCAGAGTTACAGTAAAGGCATGTTCAAAATCCACTGTAAAGTACAGTAAAGTACAGTACAGGCATGTTCAAAATCCTGTAAAGTACACTAAAATACAGGCAGTAAATTACAGTAAAATACAGTACAGTACAGTACAGTAAAATACAGTAAAGTACAGGCAGTAAAGTACAGTAAAATACAGGCAGTAAAAGTACAGTAAAATACAGTAAAATCCTGTAAAGTACAGTAAAATACAGTAAAATCCTGTAAAGTACAGTAAAATACTGTAAAGTACAGTAAAGGCATGTCCAAAATCCACTGCAAAGTTATAAAAATACTGATCTGTTTATAGTCGAACAGTCTAGAGATCATACAACCTTGCGTCTGGGAATCCTTACCTGGGAAGGATGGCTGCAGACGTCTGCCATGACGGGACTGGGAGCGGGAACAGTGGGGATGGTATAATTATTGGAACGGTTGGAGGAGAAAAGATCTGAAGACAGACAGGAAAAGTCGTGCATTACAGGGCATTACAGTCGAGTATCACAGACCCTGGCTTCCCAAATTCATCTTCTAGATACACTTTGTTAAATTCCGATAATAAAGCAGAAAGCCTTCATGGCACACGAAGGATATATGAGACAGCGAGAGCGAGAGAGATTGAGATTAAAAGAAAAAAGTCAAACTGCCACTTTGCAAATGAAGAGGCCTCTCTTTCTCCAGAGTGGGGCGGTGGAGGGTTAGTGTGGCCAGCACACAGAACAAACGGTGGGAGCCTTTGGACTGTAGTGACAGGGGCTTTCGGACCACCAATGACCTGAAAATCTTAACCGCCGTTTGTTCCATATCCTGCTAAGACGGCTCTGCAGTATCAGCTTGGTGGCGGCGTTGGGGGGGGGGCACAGGTGATATTTAATTTATTTATCTATTTGGAGCAGTGGAACAGTCTGCCTTTGACAGAGTGTTGGACTGGATGGGCCATTGGCCTGATCCAACATTGGCTTCTCTTATGTTCTTATGTTCTTATGACGCCCGCTGCCTCAACCGAAAGCCCGGTGGAAGGGCTCCGTCTTGCAGGCCCCGAGGAATTGTAATAAATCCCGCAGGGCCCTGATCTCAACAGGGAGCTTGTTCTACCAGGCAGGGACCAGGGCTGCAAAAAGCCCTGCCCCTGGTCAAGGCTAGTCAGACGTCCCCGGGGCTGGGGACCACTAGTGCTCTATGGGGCTCATATGGGGAGAGGCGGTCTCAAAGGTATGCTGGGCCCTGGTGGTACCAAATATAAGGTAACTAATTCATCAAGTGACATATTCATGGAGCTCATTGCCGCAAGAGGGCAACTAGCTTGATAAGCCTTAGAAAGGGGTTAGACGAATTCACAGGGGGACACAGCCATCGGTGGTTATGAACTGCGGCCGCTGGGGATGGAACTTCCATCTTCCGAGGCACTGACCTGCTGGATTCTAGGTGCTGGGAACGGGAGCTTGGCTATCATCTTTCTGCCCTGTTTGTGAGACCCCGGGGAAGCTGAATGCTGTCTAAATGGTGTTCTTGGTTTTTTCATATTTGTTAGCCCGCCCTTCCCATGAGTGGGCTCGGGGTGGGTAACAACGTGTTATCAACACAAGAGCGACATTTCATTAATAGAATAAATAACTAAAATATTAAAAACTTATCATATGCATTAAGATGGTGGTCACGGTCGTACAATAAAGATTTTTAACGGTTGCGAGAGGTTCTCTTGCTTATAATGAGACGTAGATAAAGGCCAGCAGTTGTTAAAATGGGCGGCAAAAACCTCAGGGAGGTCATATATGGATGTCCGCCGCCTCAGCCAAAGGCCTGGTGCAACCGCTCTGTCTTACAGGCAGTGTTCCCTCTAAGCTGAGTTAGTGTGAGTTAGCTCACAGGTTTTTAGCCTCCGGCTCACGCATTTTTGGCTTAGCTCGGGAAGGAGGGCTCCAGAGCAAACTAATTTGCGCAGTCGCCAAATCGCTCACTCACAATTTCAATGCAAGTAGCTCACAAAGTAGAATGTTTGCTCACAAGACTCCACAGTTTAGAGGGAACATTGCGCCCCACAGAATTGAAGAAGATCCCGCAGGGCCCCTGGTCCCAATAGGGAGCATGTTCCACCAGGCAGGGGCCAGGGCAGAAAAGGCCCTGGCCCTGGTCGAGGCAAGACGGGTGTCTTTCGGGCCAGGGACCACCAAGTGTTTTGCTGGCTTGTGGTTACGTTAACTACAAGCAAACACCAAGAGCAGCTGAACAGCCGGAACTCTTCTTTAAAGACCTTCCTTGGTTAGCACAGTTATTATCACTGCTCAACACAAAACTGGGAAGCTCTCTTCAAGGACAGGACCGCCCCCATAAGCACAACTCGCTATTTCTGGATCCTGGCAGTCTTTAAGCAGCGGCTGGACAAACACTTGTCAGGTATGCTCTAGGCTGATCCCACACTGAGCAGGGGGTTGGACTAGATGGCCTCTAGGGCCCCTTCCAGCTCTGCGATTCTACGATGTAAGTGCTTAAGAACACTGACAGCAGAGAGCAGTGCTTGTTACGTCGGCAAATTAGGCATGTTCAATTTTTTTTTTTTAATAAAAAATCTTACCCTGAAAAAACTCAAAAGTATCCATGCAGTTGGGTTGGAGAGGACTAAGTCCTGGCTGAATCATGTCGGCATTTCCTAAGTGAGCTGGAAGATTCAAACACAAAGAAAGTACAACGAGAGGCATGTTAGTCTGTCTGTAGCAGCAGAAAAGAGCAAGAGTCCAGGACCCAGTTTGGTGCAGTGGTTAAGTGCGTGGACTCTTATCTGGGAGAACTGGGTTTGATTCCCCACTCCTCCACTTGCACCTGCTGATGTGACCTTGGGTCAGTCACAAGCTCTGGCACAGCTGTTCTCTCAAGGACGGTTTCTGTCAGAAGTTCTCTCAGCCCCACCTGCCTCACAGGGTGTCTGTTGTGGGGAGGGGAAGGGAAAGGAGTTCGTAAGCCGCTCTGAGACAGTGAAGGGAGGGGTATGAATCCAATCTCTTCTTCTTCTTAAAGACTGACGACATTTGTGGCAGGGCAGGAGCTTTCAAGACTCCCAAAAGCTCAAACCCCTGCCACGATTTCCCCCCCAGTTTTTAACGTGCTGCTGGATTCTTGGTCTTTTCTAAAGGTATAAGAAGTAATTGCGCAGAAAATTCCCAATATGTTTCTGCAGACCTCCTTTGGGGTGGGGTTTAGTGAGTGGTTCAACGGGCGCGCCTTACGGCTCTTCCGCCGGGAGACGTGGCTACTCTACATCTTGTCGTGGCTCAAGAATACCTTTACGAGGCCTGGAGGTCTAAATTCAAGATTTATTCTGGCGCTTTAAATACTCTCTGTGGTTGGTTCCAGGTTTCGAGGGGCCCTAGGCAGGCTGTGCCCGGAGCGGTCCCATCCGCCCACCACCGGGCACCCCTCCTACCCTTCCTCCCCTCCACCTGCGTGCCTCCCACCTTCTCCCTCTCGTAAGCCCGCTCACTGACTGTGCTCTGCTGCCTGTACTGCCTGCACACGGCCCT
This sequence comes from Gekko gecko, assembly GCA_029375565.1. Classification (NCBI taxonomy): domain Eukaryota; kingdom Metazoa; phylum Chordata; class Lepidosauria; order Squamata; family Gekkonidae; genus Gekko; species Gekko gecko. The sequence continues at coordinate 74,877,495 of JAPDNY010000012.1, read as the reverse complement.
GGCTGGGACGTGCAGGGGTGCTCTGCCACCACCCAGGGGCGGATGAAGGCTCCCTGGTGCCCTAAGCAGCACTGACCAATCTTGGTGCCCCCCTCCTTTCCACACTGACCCAGTCCATTTGAATTCATCTCCAACATTTTACTTTTAAACACATGCATTTTGCTTTTAAACCTAGCCTATGACATTGCACCTCGTCAACAAAAAATAGAAGATCACCCTAGGGTGCACCATGATCAATTTGCACTAGTTTTATCAATTTTTTTTTTTTTACAAAACTTCATTCATTTTTCTTTTCTTTTCACCCTTTTCCCAACTTTGTGGTGCCCCCTTTGGCCCTGGTGCCCTAGGCACGTGCTCAGTCTGCTTAAGGGTTAATCTTCCACTGCCACCACCTCTGTGCACCGAATGATGACGAGCAATTAGGAGCATGGGCGGCAGAGCACTCCAGAGCGTGCAGAAAGGAGGTGGTGGTGGCAGTTGTCCCCATCAGGAGTCCTGAGAGCTTCCCCACAGAAGGGTATGCGGACGCTGGCCCTGAAATTCACTCGTGCACACTTCCCGCCCTGCTTAGGAATGGGTACTTAATATCTAAACTAAGATCTCTTTGCCTGGAATCTCAAGACGTATGGAACGGGCTGTGATCAGGGAAACACCCTCTCCCCACAAGGAGAGGCAGCCAACCCCAGACTTCGCAGGCAGTCCTCATCTATGGCCAGAGACGAGGCCAGTCCCTTGCTGTTCAGACAGCTGGTAGGGAGCACTAGTTCACGCTAAGCGGCAGCAACTGGCTCACGCTCGCCCAGGGAGTATCGGGGCAAAGCCAACAGCAGCCCTCCTGCCCTGGGCTCAGCCTCCTCCTCCCGAAAGCGAAACTGAAACTGGGCTAACCGCAAAGCTTCACAACCCTCCCCTCAGCCCTGCTTCTCCCGGCTGGACTCTGCTCCTCTCTGAGAGCCAGTTTGGTATAGTGATTATAGTGCGAGAACTATAATCTGGGAGAACCGAGTTTGATTCCCCACTCCTCCACTTGCAGCTGCTGGATGACCTTGGGCAAGCCATAGTTCTGTCAGAGCTGTTCTCTCAAGGACAGTTCTGGAAAGAGATCTCCCAGCCTCCAGCCCCTCTCCCCCCCCCACCTTTCAGGGTGTCTGTTGTGGGGAAAGGAAGGGAAGCCACTCTGAGACTCTAAGTGAAGGGCGGGCTATAAATCCAGTCTCTTCTTCTCCTTGAACCTGGACACAAGTTCAGAATCTTACGCTTTTTTTAAAGAAATCAACACAACATGAATGCTGGAAGTTCAACTATAATCAGTCCTTCAGGGGAGAATTTCACACCCTAGGCCAGGGGTGTCGAACTCACTTGTTACGAGGGCCAGGTGTGACATAAATGAGACCTTGTTGGGCCGGGCCATGTGTGTCATAAGATGGAATGCCGGGGTAGCGGAGATATAAACTTTATAAAGGACACAAACACAAAGGTGGGTTTTAACTTAAAATAAAAACATGCTTAAAACGTTAGCGCTCTTGCAATATTTTGTTTGTTTAACAGTGTCTGATAACTGACACCTCTTGCTCTGAACTGCTGTATCAAAACGTCTGTGCTGTTGCAATCTTGAGTGTGCTGTTCAAGTGTGTAGCTGTAAGCTGCAAAGCTACCCTTGATTTATTGACATCCACCACAGGAATCTCACGCTCAGAGTTCTGGGTCCAGGACCCAGGTTAGAACATGAAGTGGCCGAGCGACTGAGAGAGTCTGGCGAAGCAAGCGATGATGCAGCAGCAGCAGCAGAACTGGAAGCCGGAGATGGCCAGGTCCACTGCGGGCCTGATGGAAGCCCTCCGGGGGCCTGCTTTGGCCCTTGGGCCACATGAAGAGAAGAAGAAAAGTAGAGATTGGATTTATACCCCGCCCTTCACTTGGGAGTCTCAGAGCGGCTGACAAACTCCTTTCCCTCCCCACAACAGACACCCTGGGAGGTAGGTGAGGCTGAGAGAGCTCTGAGAGAACTGCTCTTGAAAGAACAGCTGTGTCAGAACTTGTAACTGACCCCAGGTCACATCAGCAGGTGCAAGTGGAGGGGTGGGGGAATCAAACCCGGTTCTCCCAGATTAGAGTCCGCACACTTAACCACTACACCAAACCACAACACATGTTTGACACCCCTGCCCTAGGCTCTCCTCTTGGGCATGCTCTTGCACCCGACACCATTAATTATGTCCACAAAAGCCCAATATAGCTAGCACTGGGCAAACATGCCTAGAGAGGGAGTCCCATCGGCCAGGCCAACCTGCCAAGGCGTTAACGGAAGCCCACTTGGACAGAAAGAGGCAAGTTGCTTGGTCCAGCCGGGAAAAAGAACGAAGGAAGCGGGAAGAAAAGAGCTAAGGTGTACCTATCTCCCTGGGATTCGGCCAGGAAACCGCCTGGTGAGAAGAGAGTGTGGAGAAGAGGGTGTCCGGCAGTTCCGACATGAGCATGTCTGTAGAGAAGAGGGAGTCCAGTTCCATGGGGACAGGCGTCTCCCGGCCGTACGTGTCCTTATGCCACAGGAACATGTCGTCATCCTGCGGGGGGAGGGGGAGGGGGAGAGGAGAGGAACGCTGAAGACAAAATCCTGGAGTGGGATTTACTGGCGATTCCTGTGATTCCTCACAGGCCTAAGAGAGGCAGAACGCATTCACAAGCACAAGTTTGGAATGACCCATTTGGGGTGCGGTTTCTTCCAAGACGAACTGGGAGAGAGGGGTTTGCATCTCAGTTAAGTAATGGCGGCTGGGCTTGCGGGAGCAGACATGAATGATCCCGCTGACGGGGCTGTCGTCCAGGAGAAGGGCCATCCAGGGTTGGGTAAGTGGCACATGAATTGTAGGGATGCCGGGAGGCAGGCCGCCCCTGACCTTTTTTCAATACCCCCTCCGTAGCTATCACTTTTCGTGGATTATGGGGAGGGCAACCCCTTTTGGTCTCCGCAGCTCTATCTGGGGGTGGGGCTTGTGGATTTTGTTAAGATCCTCCCTTGTATCGCCCCCGCACAATTCAAGCACCCGCTGCTACTTAAATGGGGTTTTGCTGGATCAATAATCGGGGCCTGCTGACTCGTTTGCTGTTTGCAGCACAGACCTTCGTTCCCGTTCATAGCTTTGCACTGCTCTCCGTTTTACGCCTAAAAAGCTTCCCCTACAAATGCCTCCCCCTAATCAACTGTAAACAGCGCTGGGCCTCAGTCTTCTAGGTACATCTTGGGGTACAGCTCTGAGACCGGCTCGAAGAGAAACAACACAAAGGCTGACGTGATACCTACCCGAACCAAGATGGAGAGGTCTTCATCTTTATGTTTCTGCAACTGGAGAAGGAAACGAAAAGATGGTTTTTGAAAACGGCAGGATCGTTTGGGAGGGGCCAGGCTCTGGAGCCCCCATCGGGGCAAGGAATTTTTCTGGAAGGAGAGTCGGGCGCTCCACAACCTCAGCTGGGGAGTTGCAGTGTTAACAGGGTGAATAAATTTGAATGCAGGAGATTATCCGCCATCCCAAAAGTTTACAGGTTTGCATAGTGCCTATCAGTGCAACCCTAAACAGAGATACGTCCTTCTGAGCCCACTGACTTCAGTGGACTTAGAAAAAGATAACTCTAAAAGTGTGGAAAACTAACATAAAGATGACTAAAGCAACTTCTTATAAAGAAAAAATATATAAAATGTTTTATAGATGGTATATGACTCCAGATAAATTAGCTAAGATTTGTCCTGAATTATCAAGTGATTGTTAGAAATGTCATAATAATGTTGGCTCATTTTTTCATATGTGGTGGTTATGTAGGAAAAGTAAAAAAAAAAAACTGGCCTTGGATACATGAATTCTTACCAAAAAAGTTGAAAATTACTATGCCTTATATACCAGAACTGTTTTTGTTGAATATAATTCCAGAAAACTATAAAAGACAAGGCTTTTATCTTACTATACATATTCAAACAGCAGCAAGGATGTTGCATGTGAAATACTGAAGAAGAATGGAAATACCTACAAAAGAAGACGTTATAGCTAAAATATTGGAAAACTGCAGAGATGGACAAACTGACTATGATATTAAGAGGAAATAATAAAGAAGATTTTGAAAACACACGGTCAAGGTTTTACGACTGGATAGAAGAAAATAATAACTAAAATCCCTGGACCTCTAACCGAAACAAAAAGAATCAAGGAACTAAGAACCACAGATGGAACTATTAATAAAATATAATGGTATGGCGGGGGAAAAGTAATAACAGGAATTTCTAGAATACAATAAGATATCAAAAATAATGGTTAAAAAGGTATAGCCAGAAGCTCCCTTTTATGTGTATTGATGTATGTTTGTTTTATACAATTGAAATAAAAATACATTTAGAAAAGTGCTTGAGACTGCGCTGAAAGAGATCGAGTAAGAGACCAGGGACTTCATCCTGGCTTCACCCGGCATTTGCCACAAGCTCATTATGCGGCCAGAGGCAGACGGCTCATTTCTTTCTTTCTCAGTTCTCACCTGCAATACGAGAATGATTGCACTGTAAATCTATGCTACCTTTCTAATGCGCTACGGAGGTGCTAAGTGTCCTAACTGCACAAATGCTGCTTAATTTTTAGCGAATTCATGGTAAACGAAACCGTTTTCACTTAAGATACTGGCTCTGGAAACAAGCTTACCCTTTTCTTAAAATAGGTCCTCCACTTGTGATACTCTCTGATGACTATTTCTATTCGCCGTTTCCAGTATTTTTCTGTTGCGATCGCCTGAGAAAGGAAAGGGGAGGAAAGGTATTATTGCCAAGGTCCAACCCATCTCGCCTGATGCTGCCTCCTCTTGACCGGCGGTGGCTCTCCCGCATCTCAGCACCATCAACTGCAGACGCCAGGGACTGAGCCTGGGACATGCTGCGTGCAAAGCAGGCGTTCTAGCCACTGAGCCACAGTGCCCCCCTCCCTTTACACAAGAACATTCTAGGCCATACTGGACAATATACTCGGTTGTGTTGCACTTAAAAATCTCATCTTCCACAACACACCAGGCCCTAGTAATTTTCCTTTAAGAAGAGTTCAGCCAACGGATATAAAATAGACAGGCAAACTTCTTCTCCCAGGCCTGCATGGTGCAAACAACAGGGTTGGGTACACTGAAAAGTTGACTAGGCCTTCAGGTGGTATTTGCTTGCCAGTAAAGGGAACGATGCAAGACATACTCACTATTCCGCTCCCCTGCCATCGGCAGACTTTCTTTAAAAATCAATAGCTGTTACATCGCTTCCTCTGAAAGTGCTGGTTCGTAAAGCCCTACACGGTTTGGAACCAGGGTTCCTTTTGGGCACCTCCTTCCCTAGGTCTTTGGCCAAGTTCCCTGAGCTTCATCCAAGGCCCTGCTCCCTGCTGCACCCCCCTGAAGTGAGGGGGTGGCCAAGAGGGGCTGGACCGTCTTTCCTGTCGTGCCCCATCTGAGCGATGCCCTAAGCCTTTGCCTGCCCCTGAATTTCTTCTCAGCAACAGGCCAACAAATCTGTATTCTTTCAGACATTTTATAAGTTGTTGATTTGGGGGTTGGACCAGATGACCCTGGAGATCCCTTCCAACTGTATGATTCTACGATTTCTATGATTTTCATTCAAACTCTTTTGATTTTATTCAACTGTACTGCTAACATTAGCTGTTGTAGATTTTCTGGGCTGTGTCGCCGTGGTCTTGGCATTTTAGGACCTGACGTTTCGCCAGCGACTGTGACTGGCATCCTCAGAGGTATAACACAGAAAGATGGAGTCACAGTTGCTAGCAAAACGTCAGGTCCTACAATGCCAAGACCACGGCCATACAGCCCGGAAAATCTACCACAGCTAGAACTCTGGCCGTGAAAGCCTTCGACAACATGTTGTACTGCTAACATCTTTTCAATTTATTCCGTGCTTTTTGCTGTGCCTTTTAATACTTTCTGTATACTACATTAGGCTTTGTGGTACTTTACTTTTCTGTTATGTTATGCTGCTGTTACTGTTTGGCCGTTCTGCTGTGTTTTCTGCACTGAAACCCCAGAGAGGAGAAAACAATGCCGGGCGCGTGAATCAAAACCAGCCCACAACACACGGTCAGATCTTCTTCTCCCGGTGGTCCTTTGGGCCATACCTCAGGGCGACGGTGCTCATCCACCTCCACGGAACCATCCAAGGGAGTCACAAAATGGCAGACGGGGTTCTTTCGCTTCTCCAGATCTACGACAGAAACGGGAACGACAAGGGATGTCACAACAGGAGGCAGCACAAGGGTCAGACTGAACCACTGCCCTGAGGAAGTCGCAGAGTGGCGACTCAGCCGTTGCACAATCAGAACTGTGCGCTCTCCCCTGCCCATAATGCGTAAAGGGCAGGGGGAACATAGAAAGTGGAACAGACTTTTAAACTTCTGTAGGTGCTAAAGGACAGAACCTTCTGAGCAGCAAGAACTTCTGATCTATGAGCCTGTTCATTCACAGCCAGCACCCTCCCCCTCCCCGAGACTACCTAAATGGAGGTCGGGAGCAGTGTTCCCTCTAAGCTGAGTTAGTGAGAGTTAGCTCACAGTTCTTTAGCCTCCGGCTCACACATTTTTGTCTTCGCTCAGGAAGGAGGGCTCCAGAGCAAACTACTTTTTGCAGTCGCCAAACCACTGACTCACAAGTTTAATATCAGTAGGTCACAAAGCTGAATTTTTGCTCACAAGATGCCACAGTTTAGAGGGAGCATTGGTCGGGAGCAGACCTCTCATTTGCACAGCTGCCTTCGTGCCCCCAACCTCCCTCCCTGGCGTTAAATGACTGGTCTGGAAAGAGCGCGTGGTTATTTGAATGGAGGGCCACAGCTCGCAGAAGGGAATGACTGTACGGGGGAGATTCCATGTTGAAGAAAATGCTGGATTCCCCTCGCTTGGTCATTCACTCCTACCACCAGTGAGGGTGGACAACCGAGGGTAGAATCCTGATGAATGAAAGACCTTAAGCCTCCTGACACACGGACCTTCCTCAAGCCAGTTTCGTGTAGTGGTTAAGTGTGCAGACTCTAATCTGGGAGAACCGGGTTTGATTCCCCCACTCCTCCACTTGCACCTGCTGGTGTGACCTTGGGTCAGTCGCAAGCTCTGGCACAGCTGTCCTTGAAAAAGAGCAGTTTCTGTCAGAGCTCTCTCAGCCCCAACTGCCTCACAGGGTGTCTGTTGTGGGGAGGGGAAGGGAAGGGAGGTTGTAAGCCGCTCTGAGACTCCTTTGGGTAGTGAAGGGCGGGGTATAAACCCAATCTCCTCTTCTTCTTTTCTAAAGCAGATTTCGGGTAGCCATACTTACACTGGATATACCATGCCCTCCAGATGGCGTTGTTGAGCCGGATTTTATCCCTGCACTGAAGCTTCAAGCCTTTAAAATTCTTCCACTTGGGTGAGACCAACTTGCCGCTGCAAGAGAGAAGAGATTTTTTTTTTGAAACTGCACTTGCAGAAGGCCGGCAGAGCTCCAGCATGACACGCTGAGCTGACAACCCTGGGTTTCAGTTCTGATTCTGATTAGCAGAGCCAGTGTGGTTCCCTTCGTTCAAGACTGGCTGCAACTGCTGAACTGGAAGCCTCTCACTCTGGGAACTCAACTCAAGATTTACTGGGAGCTACTTTGCTGGCGGGAGGTGGGAAGGGGAGAGGACAGAGGCTTCTCTTCTGTCATTCCCAAAGCAAACCAGAGAAGGCAGCGGACGCTTAGACACACAGCTCTATAGGAGCCAACATTTAAGAAGCTTATCAGTGAGGGAACGCTGGCCAAGCCAGCCAGAACAATGGCTTCACTTGACCATGGGGTAGAATATTTTCTGCTACAATATTTTTTCCCTGGAAAACTTAGCATTTTTTTAAAAAACCACATAAGGGGAGTGCATGCTGCTGAGTTGTCAGACCTTCAAGTATTCCAGTAAAAAAACAAAGCGGAGGCTGGACTAGACGGCCTATAACCTTCCGGCACTAGGGTCTATGAAAAACAGCTCCCACGTAAAGCTCTGCTTCGGATCAAACGTAATATTTAAACCAAATTTAATTCTCCTGCTGAAATATTTCTCTTCAACTACTACTGACTTCTAGGAAAACTTCTGACGTACTTACGCAACACATAAAATTACGACAGCATACTTTAAAAACAAAAAACACAAAACCCTGCCTCTTCCCTGGTATGTCACCACCCACTTTCTGAAGTTACAACAGCGAGGCCTGTTGATAGTTCCAGTGAAGAATCTCCCTGCTGCAGGCAGGACCTGTACTGGGAAACCACCTGCCTGAAGAGCTGAGGAGGCCCACTTGCCCAAAAGGACCGCCGGTCTTTTTTTTTTTAAATCTTAACTCTCGCCCAGCATGGCCGTTCTACCTTCAATTATCTCCCTCAACACATCTCACAACAACAAATCCTCTGGGTTCTCAAAGCCAGCACAGACCCAAAGCCAAGAACTACAAATCTGCACGAGAGAAGCACCCTTCTCAGAAGACAAACACTTAAAATGTTAACCTGCTAATCCCTTTGCCAAATTACCACACATGACCAGGAAGATACACCTAGAAAACCTGAACCGACGTTCCAACCGCCTGGGAGGCAGCCTTGTGCTACAGCAAAGAGTTCTTCTGCCACTGCCCAGAAAGCAAGCGGGATGCTAAGGCCAGGATGAATTGAGCTGCCAGGTAGTTGCCAGGGAAATGCCTGCCAAGGTATTGAATGTTCTTGCCCAAAGCAATCAGTCAGTCATTTATTATGGTCGCAGACCAGCAGTACAAAATGCACGTTGCCAAAAATATTTGCAGGAAACGACTGCATATGCACAAAGCAGTGCTTCTCAGATGGGTACGGTGGGTCTGAGAAAGCCGTTGCAAGGAGCATTTGAGAAGAAAATGGGAAGAGAAACCACAAACCGCACCACGGCAGTTCCTTGTCTAGAGCTTAATCTTCCTTCTCTCTGAAGAGGCACAAAACGTGCACGGAGAAGCACAGCAACATCTGGCACCAGAATGGCCACGGAGACTTAGGAAAAGGAGGATTTGGTGCCGGGACAAAGGATCCAAAAGGCTCCACCTGCCGGCACAGAGACCGCGCGGGGGCAATGATTTACCCAGGAGCACCAGAGCTGGCATTATTATTGAAATAATCCAGTCACGGCTCCTAGTGGTAATCGGGCCCATGACAGGCTTAGTCTAGGCAGAGCAGACAGACAGCTGCCTTCCTCTCTCCTCTGTCACTTCACTGTATTCAGCCTGCTCTGCCCATTTTTAAAAACTAAAAAAAAGTAGGGAGGGGGGAAGGGGAAAACTCAACCCAAGAGAGCACTGCAAACCAAAAGGGGTAAGCTGACCGTATATATTATAAAAGTACAAAATTTATTAGCGTGTACACATATTAGAATATATAAGAGTTAAAAAATATTTTTCCGAAAAGCAGACCAATAAAAGCATATCAAATATTAATACACATGATGGGTCAACACTATCCGACTGAAGACCAAACGCGTTTCGGCCTCAAAAGGCCTTCCTCAGTGGTCACTATTACAACATAGTGTAGACACACATTCAAGCATCTGTATACAAGGTCTTTAGTATACTTGTATAACGACCAGATGTTGTATCCTTATATGTTTTGGGTCACTGGTATTAATGATAGGCCATAGGTATAGCCATGTCCATTCCAATTATTCTGGTAACCGAGATTTCATAAGTCTGAATGTGTGTCACTCCATCAAGGTAAAGAATCTGGTCGTTATACAAGTATACTAAAGACCTTGTATACAGATGCTTGAATGTGTGTCTACACTATGTTATAACAGTGACCACTGAGGAAGGCTTTTTGAGGCCAAAACACGTTTGGTCTTCAGTTGGATAGTGTTGACCCATCATGTGTATTAATATTTGTTATGCTTTTATTGGTCTGATATTTGGGAAAATATTTTTTAACTCTTATATATTTTAATATGTGTACACCCTAATAAATTCTGCCCATTTTTAAACCTTTGGGCGGAATGGCTAAAGCCACTGCGGGAGAATACCTTTTGTAAAAAACGCATCCATTAGGAATGCGGCAACGCTGGCTGAGATCGGACGCAGTTCATTAGAACTCTCTGGGCTTCCTCTGATTGTACATCGATTTCACTTGTACTGGAAAGTGCGTTTGTCGAGAAGCTGCCAAGGATGGCGCGCTGCCTAAGCTGGGAGAGTCACGAAATATGAAGACTGCGGCGTGGGGAAACAGGACACCGGCTGTACTTCTGAAACGCGGCACACAACCCAGGTTTCTAATGCAAAAACTTGTGGCATGTGTTGAAGCCTAGGAATTTCAGGGGGCAGGGTTAAGAAGACATCTAGAATTTACAGCTATGGGAGGGGTGAACTGCTCTAGAAATACAGAATGGCAAAAGACAGAAAGGATGGGAATTTCAGGGGTTCGGAAGCCAAATTTTATTTATTTAATTCATCCGTGCCCCTCCTTTCTCCCCAAGAGGGACCCCAAAGCAGCTGATGGCATTCTGCTCACCTCCATTTTATCCCCACAACAACCCTGTGAGGTAGGTTAGGTTGAGAGTGTGTGACTGGCCCAAGGTCACCCAGCGAGCCTCCACAGCATGAGTGGGGACTCAAACCCGGATCTCTCAGGTATGAGCCCAGCACTCTTAACCGCCATACCACAAAGAGAGCCAGTTTGGTGTAGTGGTTAAGTGCGCGGACTCTAACCTGGGAGAACCAGATTTGATTCCCTGCTCCTCCACATGCAGCTGCTGGGTGACCTTGGGCAAGCCGTAGTTCTGTCAGAGCTGTCCTTGAAAGAGCAGTTCTGGAAAGAGCTCTCTCAGCCCCGCCTACCTCACAGGATGTCTGTTGTGGGGAGGGGAAGGGAAAGGAGTTTGTAAGCCGCTCTGAGACTCTGAGTGAAGGGCGGGGTATAAATCCAGTCATTGTCTCCACCTCCTCCTCCTCCTCCTCCTCTTCTTCTCCCTGGCTCCCATGGAATATCCTGGCACCTATTCTTGTGCTCACACTAGGAGGCTTGTAATCTAAGATGTGCAAATACGGAATTTTCCCCAGTTAAAACTTTTTTCTTCGTGACCTACCCTTGTGCCGTGACACAGCAGGATAAAATATAATACACCGGCTCACCTTCTTTCCCTATTCTACTCCCATCCCTGTCAATGCTTGGAAAGCCTGCAGAAACCCCAGGTTATTTGCGACAGGGGAAAACTTTATGCTGCTCTACAGTAGTTAGCCAAGGCTGCAAAAGAAAAACATGCCCTTTGCATCCCTCCCACAATAAGTACGGCATTTGTCTCTCCGGGTTCTGGCATACTGTGCTATTAAACACGACTCCCACTCGTCTCTACGGCTGCTGCATTTGACTGCCTGTTCCCTTATGCTGCACGTCATGAAAGCATGTAACTATCTTCTCCTAAGCCACATCAGCCTTCGGGAACACCGACCGAAACGAGTTAGACTCCGAAAGTCTGCCAGGACACCAGACACCTTCGGAGGGGCCTCACCTTTCCGAGAGGGAGCCAGAACAGACTTAACACAAAAGCCTCTCTCTCACACACACAGAAGTTGGCAATGCTGGGAAGCTGACAGGGTAGCGAGATCGAGAAAGGGCCCGCTGCTCCGTCAGTCTCATGTGCCACGCCACACCCAAGGAAGTCAGAGGCGGGACAAGAGAACGTTCAGGCTCACACGCCCGGCCTCTCTGAAGGAGCTCCACAGTCCCCAAGTCGAGCACTGCCAGGAGGCAAGTTCAAAGAACGGGGCCTTCGTTCCTGGATTCTTCAGTTGCATGCAGCCCAGCAGCTGCAGAGCTGTGCAGTTTTCCAGGCTGTGATCCCAAGTCTTTTGCCGACATTCAACTCCCCATCAGTCGGCGCCGGTTATTACCCCAAGTGCTGCTGCGCCTCCCAAAGAGACAAGGAGAGGAGCTGCAACTCTCACAGGCCCTTCCCGCTTGGCGGCCCCGTGCCCTTGAGCGGCGGTCATAAGACTCTTGGCACAAAGAGACTCAGTCCCTGCATGGAGAGTTCAAGCAAAGGAGCTCCTTCGATACGGGACTTTCTTTCTCTCCTTAAAATTCCACTGTTGTGTGTGTGTGTGTGTGTGTGTGTGTGTTTTTTAAAGCTCTAGTTGTGTTCAAGCATGATGGGCAACAACCTTCCAACAAACCAACATGTTTTTCTTTAAGCAAGAATGGTGCTGTAGATATCATGTTGGATATGGGCCCAAGGAGGAGAAGTGGGTACCACGACTGACTTTTGTTGGTTTGCATGGGATAGAGGAGGTCGAGAAAGATGTCCTTTTCTCCCTTCCTCACAATACAAGAACTCTGTGGGCACTCAATGAAATTGCTGAGCAGCCGGGTTAGAACGGAGAAAAGGAAGTCCTTCTTCACCCAAAGAGGGATTAACGCATGGAATTCACTGCCACAGGAGGTGGTGGCGGCTACAAGCATGGACGGCTTCAAGAGGGAATTGGAGAAACAGATGGAGCAGAGGTCCATCGGTGGCTATTGGCCACAAAGTATAGATAGGAATTCTCAGTCTGGGCGGGGCAGGTGATGCTCTGTATTCTTGGTGCTTAAGGGGGGTGCAACAGTGAGAGGGCTTCTAGTGTCCTGGCCCCACTGCTGGACCTCCTGATGGCACCTGGTGTTTTTGGCCACTGTGTGACAGAGTGTTGGGATGGATGGATCTTTGGCCCGATCCAGCGTTGGCTTCTCTTATGTTCTTATGATTTATGCTTGTGTTTTACTTTGTAAACTTCCTGCACTGACAAAAGCATAAAACCTTTCTAAGTAAAGAAATCTCTTGAAACATCTGCCCAAAGGGGGCATTTGTTGACTCCAGCTCAGATTGTCTGGATCATGGATTTTTACTACTTCTGCACAGTCCTTCCAAAACAAATGGGGGCTGTGCAGAAATCCAAGGGCAGGTTGCCCAGTTCTATTGCCTTAACTATCTTTCTCCTCCAGAAGAAAGTCATGGCTCACGACAGGAAGATCCATGTGTTGGGTCGTATCGTAAAAGGCAGGCTGCATGCTTTTGTTTACTAAAATTATTTTTAGAAAAGGACAAGAGCCCAGTAGCGTCTTAAAGTCTAACTGGTACTCCAGGACTCTCGCTCTTTTCTGCTGCTACAGACAAACGTGCCAACCCATCTTGATCTAAAATTATTTTTTATTTCCCTTTTCCAAAAAAACTAAGTTGTTTAATAGTGATTAACAACGAAGGAAAAAACACAGTGGATGATTCCACACTAGACCTTAAATCCTGGTTTATCCCTGTCCCTGAACTCACGTTCTGCGTTACACTCGATTTCACCCCTGTAATTATCTCGGGGTATTTTTGGTTTCCACATTGCATCCCGGTTTTGCTCCACACTTGTCCTGGGATAAACGGATACTGTTACAACCAGGGATAAATGCAAAGTATTGTGTTGTGAGCTGAACTCGAATAAAACCAGGGATGAGATCCAAGCACGGAAAGGACCGGTAAGAATAGCCAACAAAAAAGGCTTAAATTACAGCGTAGAAAATGATCAAAGCTAAAAAATCCCTCTCGTTATGCACCATAATAAAAGAGCAGCGCATAAAGCCCATGAGAAAAACATGACGCACAAATAACCAGGAAAGCAGCAACTCAGCCAAACACCCGACAGAAGAGAAGAGCCTTTTGCCTAGCACCTGAGCTCCAGCAATCCCAGGCAGGCCGCCTGAGGAACCATATTCCAGAATGGTGGTGCTACAACCGTGGAGGCCCTGCTCTGGAGCTCAGAGGGAGAGATGCTGAAGCAGATCTCAGTGAGCGGGCAGGCCCTCACAGGAACAAACAGCCATCTACGGGACGTTGATAGGATTCTAGCAAATAAAGACAGGCTGAATCCAAAGTCAGCAGATGGGTTGCCTTTCAGGGTAAAAGTGATCTCTTCTGCCAATAAGCAGCACAGACAAATCAAGCTCTCATTATTCAGTATCCCAGTACTGGAATCGTGTCATTTTGGCTAAGCGGTCTAGCAAAAGCACAGTTCTGCAGGACCTGCAAAACAGAGCTCTTCCGCCAGGCTTTCGAGTAGGAGCCACCACCGCTACTGTTCCATCAATGCACTGTTGCCGGAAATTCGCAGAGATACCATCTGGGTGCAAGCGGGCCCCGGGAAGAAGACTGGCTATCTACCGCTTTGGAACTTACATTGTTGGTCCGGATCCACCTTACCGGAACCCATCTTGGAACTGGGAATATCAGAGCACCAGCACTTTGTTGTACTATTGTGAGGTTTTTATCTTGTTTTAATTGTTTAATTATGGCTTTGGCCCCAATTGCTAGCCGCCCTGAGCCTTAGGGGAGGGCGGGATATAAATCGAATTATAAATAAATAAATAAATAAATAAAAGACAGCAATACACAGCTCTAAATGTGAGGGCAATAGATGCATCTCTGTACTATAACCGCATTATCAGCTTAACTGGTGTGACTGTCCTCAAAGAGTCCCGGGAACCGTATTGTGACAGCATCTGAGAGCCATTTTCACACCCACTTGCAAGATGGCTTTCCCTCCTCGTCATTTCTAAGAGAACTCTAAATAGAAATTGCCCCCTTCTTCCCAGTTACCCAAGACGACGCCCCAAAATGAATACATTCATATATTAGTAAAAAGGTAAAGGTTCCCTTGCTCGAAAGCCAGTCGAATCCGACTCTAGGGTTGCAGTGCTCATCTCCGTTTCAAAGCCGAAGAGCCAGCGCTGTCCGAAGACGTTTCCGTGGTCATGTGGCCAGCATGACTAAACACCAGGGCACACGGAACGCTGTTATCTTCCCACTGAAGTGGTACCTATTTATCTACTTGCAATTTCTTGCTTTCGAACTGCTAGGTTGGCAGGAGCTGGAACTAGAGACGGCACCCAGGTCTCGAACTGCTGAACTACTGACCTTTCACAGCCTGCAGTTCGGCGTCTTAACCACTTGAGCCACCGCAGCTTCATTCATATATTACAAGGCATCAAATCAATCAGCAGTCAGCCAGACAGCTAACTGATTCAAACTGGCTTTTAAATAACATTGCCAACCTCCAGGTAGGGGCTGGAGACCTCTAAAGATTACGACTGCTCTCCAGCTGACAAAACCCGGCTTCCCTGGAGAAAATGGCTGCTTTGGTGCACGGAGGTTATGGCTTAATACCCTGCTGAGGTCCTCCCGCTCCACCAACCCCATTCTCCCCTGGCTCCGCCCTCCAGGAATTGGTGACCCTTCTTGGCGACCGATGGTCTGACTACAGGTAAGAACCGTCTCCACAGGCCAAGGCATGGAAGCTTCGATAAAGTGGCTTCCAAGTGACTCCCGTGTGATAATGGGTACTTGTGGCTGGATGGGCTAGTATAGGGGTGTCGAACTCATTTGTTACGAGGGCCGGATCTGGCATAAACGAGACCTTGTTGGACCAGACCACGTGTGACATAAAATGCAATGCCAGGTAGCGGAGATACAAACTTTATAAAGGACAAAAACACACAGGGTTTGTTTTACTTAAAAGAAAAACATGCTTAAAACATGAGTATCCTTGCAATATTTTGTTTATTTAACAGTTATCTGATAACTGACACCTCTTGCTCTGAATTATTGCATCAAAATGTCCGTGCTGCTGCAATCTTGATTATGCTGTTCAAGTCTGTATCGGTAAGCTGCAAACCTACAACGACGCAGCAACAGCAGAACTAGAAAAAGAAGAAGCAGAAGAAAGCCAGTTCCTCCGGGGGCCTGATCCAGCCCCCGGGCTGCATGTTTGACACCCCTGGGCTAGTATGTATTGTGATGGGTGCATTAACTTTTGTTTCGTGCAAGACTGCATGGGTTTACAGCCCCGTTTTAAACAAAAGCAATCCTGCGCCCTGCAGTTGTACAACAACCCGCTTTTTCTCACCAGACTAACTCTGGGAGAAGAGATTCAAGTCTGTTTTTGGCTGCCTGGATAATAATCAATCACCAACCCAAAGGGCCTGTAATACTTCAATCAACCTGCATGCAAGGAAAGGGGTTTAAAAAAGGGGGGGGGCTGAATCCCAGCAGGCAACACTACCGACCTCCTCTTTAATCCTAGGCACTGCCTTAAAACAATATTTTTTTTTTTTTTGTAAAACTCTCTTAAAGAAGAGAGAATTTTATTCTTTTTATAAGAAACAGGAAGGGTAGACAGGTGGAGAAAGAAAAAGATGGAGTGAAATTTTTCCTGTTAGTGAGGGTTAGTTTAGGTTAAAAAACCAATACCAGTTTTGGCATCTATCGTGGTTAGAAGATCTTCTTTTTAACTATTACGAAGTCCAAAATCACTCTGTTAATGCAGTTAGTAAAGTCCATTGGGGTTAGTAATTAAACAGCTCCTTCCAGATGTTACACGAACAGTCCTCAAAATCTCTTCTTTTTAAATCTCTTCCAGTTATGGATTGAGTCCATTTTAACTTTGAAGTCTTCCGTTCCATCACCACTTTCCCCTGGGCTGCTGTCTTCTTCGCTTGTCCCAGTTTGGAATACTGCATCTTCCTCTCTGCTGGCGTGTCTCTTCAGAAGTTTCTGCATTTTAAAGATGAAATCCTTCTTCTTTCTTTTCCCTTTTTCCTTAAACTTCTGGCTTTCAGGCTTCCTGGGCTCCACAAACTCTTCAGATGAAATTAGATCTCCAGTTTGTCGCTTGTTATGCTCCACATCCCCTTCTACTGGCAGAGTATTCTCTTTTATAAAAGCGGAATAGGCTTTGGAAGCCTCATCCACCTCTTCTTTTAATTTTATCGCTTCACTGCCAGTTAGGGGTGCCAAGACATTTGTCAAGGTAAATCCGAGATCTTCTTTCTCTTCTTCTTTAACGCCCTGGAAACCTAGAATCAAATTCGATTTCTGTTCAATCTCAATCATCTTTCTAGTTGTTTCCAAAATCTGGTTCTGTCGACTGATGAGAACACTATCCATTTTAGACAAAGTTTCGTTGATTTTGCGCACTTGTTCCAGCAGGGGGCACAGCATCTCCTTTTCCTGTTGATTGACAGCAAGCTCTGGGGGTGGGCTATCTGGACCGGAAGTCCCTCCTCTCTTCTCTTCCGGTATCTGCAGGACTTTTTCCAGTATCGACATTTTGTTTTTTTGTTTACTTTTAAAAAGTTCGTGCCGCATCCCCCAGGAAGCTAAGATGATCAAAATCTTCCATGCAACCCCAACGGTACTTTCACCAACACTTTTTCTTCTCTCAGCCCCCTTCGCGCTCCCTTTGTGGATCTTGCTTCTCAAAGGGGTGGGAACTCCTCCCTCCTCCCAACGCTTATACGCATGCAGGGGGCTCCGATTTACGCTTCAAAATAGATCTCCAACTCACGATTCGATGCAACTTCTTCTTTTTAATTTAAGCCATAACGCTGTTTTCACTCCTGGAATTCGGTGGTGCCGCTAAGTCCCATTACGGGCACGCCGCAGTGGGGCCGATTGGGGCGGGGAGAAAGCCTCAATTTCCCGGCTGTCTGCCGGCAAAGAGGCTACTCCCCAAGCGCCCCCGGTTCGGAGCCTTTACCTAAGGCTCACTAGGGTCTTTCGCTCATGCGAAGACCCCCCCTAACTGCGCGTGGGCTAACCGCCTCCGGGAGCGTCCCGAGAAGCGGCCGCCATTCGCGACACCGAAACCGAAACCCGCCTTAAAACAATATTGATAAAAATTTTAAAAAGCCTTTTCAGCCATTTACGAATCCCCAGAGGCGACAAAGAGGCATTGGATAGATATGCATCTGGACTCAAAATGTGTTTCACACTGAAGGCAGGAAGCTATCGGAGGGCATCTTAGAACAAATCTGTGTCAGACTCCTGGTCAAGAGACTCCCAACAACACTCTCTTTGGATGTGATTTGTTTATTGAGATATCAACACGATCCAGGCTAAAACAGTGCCGTGTCAGAACCGAGGTTCAGGCGAGAAAATCCAAAGGGATACGCAGTTCAAACTAAGGCCCCTCTAACTTAACCAATCATGCGTCTCAGCCAATGTTCCCTCTAAGCTGAGTTAGTGCGAGCTAGCTCACAGTTTTTTAGCCTCCAGCTCACACATTTTTGTCTCAGCTCAGGAAGGAGGGCTCCAGAGCATACTAATTTATGCAGTAGCCAAATTGCTCACTCACAACTTTAATGCCTGTAGCTCACAAAGTAGAATTTTTGCTCACAAGACTCCGCAGCTTAGAGGGAACATTGGTCTCAGCCAGCCCGCCTAGCTCTTGCATGCACTACTCCTCTCCCCCTGGGAATATATGATCCCGCTATCTACAACAGCAAGCTGGCACAGCTTCGTTCTCAAGGACGTCCCCCTAGGAGGAAGGTATCTTAAGGAACAGTTACGACACCTAAGATAGAGCGGTTCACACACTCAGCCATTCACACACACACACACACACACCCCGTAGGAATTTCCTTCCCCCCGTAACTATGGCAAACTAAGCAGAGTTTGACAATCTTTTCGCTTTAGGCAGCAGACAGAGATACCAAGACAATCCACGCTTTTTATCAGATTGACCTCAGCAGACGAACAAGCGTGAAAGCTTTTTGAGCTACACTGAACCACTTCGTCTCGGCAGACTGAAACGCATCCACAGTTTGAGAGTTGCTTATTGCAGTTTCATGTACCGTATTTTGTTTCCTTTGTAACCGATCATGTTCACAATATGTGAACACACATTTATTTATTTAGGCGGCCAGACACGGATCGCAGATGACTGCAGCAATGTGACAGGAAGATGATTTTAGCAAGGTGTTCCAGACAGAAGAGAGATGATGTATTGCTGCCTATATGTTACGGGTTTGCACTGACTGAAAGGCCTGATCTACCAATACAGCCGAATGTCAATGTGACTGACCGAACTTCAGGCGGCAGACGAGGGATATCATACCGCTTAAAATCTTCCTGACTTAGGAAGCATCCTGGAAGAGCAAAATGGCAATTTTATTTAATTTATTTATCAAATATCTACCCCACCCTCCCAGTCAAGGCCGGCTCAGGGTGGCTTACATAAGAATCAATACATGAGTTACAATAAAACAATTAACGCAATTCTAAAACCATTTAATCATCTAACATAGTAAGTGCTAGTATCGTTATCATTCATTTAACGATGGCTGCCATACTCGGTTCTCTCTTCAGACAGTCGGCTCCTAGGTCTTCTTTTAGTTGTCCTTTAGGCGACTAGCTCAGGCTGTTATTGGAAATTCCAATTCCGTCAAGTTGTTAGTTGTTAAGGGTGTTTAATGGTGGTGGTGGCAGCTCCAAAAGCCTGGTGGAAGAGCTCCGTTTTACAGGCCCCCGCAGAACTGCAAAAGGTTCCGCAGGGCCTTGATCTCTTCTGGGAGCTCATTCCACCAGAACGGAGCCACCACCGAGAAAGCCCCAGCCCTGGTTGTCGCCAGCCTGGCCTCCTTAAGACTCAGGAGGGCCAATCAGTTCTGGGCCCCTGATTGCAGTGCTCTCCGGGGAACATGTGGGGAAAGGCGGTCTCTCAGGTATGTAGGCCCCTGACCATAAAGGACTTTAAAGGTAAGAACCAGCACCTTGAAACGAATTAGGTATGCTATCAGCAGCCAGTGCAATGCCTTTAGCACAAGCTGGATGTGCTCCCCAATTGGGAATCCCGTCAGAAGCCTGGCCGCAGCATTTTGCACCAGCTGCAGCTTCTGGATTTGAGACAAGGGCAGCCCCATGGAGAGAACATTACAGTAGTCCAATCTTGAGGTGACCATCATGTGGATCACTGTTCCCAAGTCGCTGTGTTCGAGGAAGGGCAATGCCCCTTCCCTCTATGTGATAGTTATCTATTTGCACAGGTTTTTTTTCTTTTTTAAAAAATATGGGAGCATTGAAATGTGGCATCTTGCACATGCAGTCTAAAGTGGAACCGGATACGGAACAACTGATTGATTCAACATAGGAAAAGGGAGTACGACAAGGATGTATATTGTCACCTTGTTTATTTAATTTATATGCAGAGTACATTATACGAAATGCCAGCCTGGATGAATCACAAGCCGGAATTAAGACTGCTGGGAAAAACATCAACAACCTCAGATATGCAGATGATACCACTCTAATGGCAGAAAGTGAAGAGGACCTCAAGAGTCTCTTGCCAAGGGTGAAAGAGGAGCGCGCAAAAGTTGGCTGGAAACTCAACATCAAAAAAACTAAGATCATGGCATTTGGCCCCATCACACCTTGGCAAATAGAAGAGGAAGTCAAGGAAGCAGTGACAGAATTCACGTTACTGGGATCCAAGTTCATGGCAGATGGTGACTGCAGCCATGAAATTAAAAGACGCCTGCTCCTGGGGAGCAAAGCGATGGCAAACCTAAACAGCATGATAAAACGTAGAGACATCACCCTGCCAATAAAAGTCCTTATGGTCAAAGCAAGGGTATTCCCAATAGTAATGTATGGCTGCGAGAGTTGGACCATAAGGAAGGCTGAGCGCCGAAGAACAGACTCTTTTGAATTATGGTGCTGGAGAAGACTCTTGAGAGTCTCCTGGACTGCAAGGAGATCAAATCAGTCAATCCTAGAAGAAATCAACCCTGACTGTTCCCTGGAAGGCCAGAGACTGAAGTTGAAGCGCAGATACTTTGGCCCCCAAATGAGAAGGGAGCACTCGCTGGAGAAGACCCTGATGCTGGGAAAGACTGAAGGTCAAAGAAGAAGGGGATGGCAAAGGATGAGATGGTCAGACAGTGTCACCGATGCCACGAACATGAAGTTGAGCAAACTCCGGAGCACGATGGGTCCGGAGCACGACGGAAGACAGGAGGGCCTGGCGTGATGTGGTCCCATGGGGTCGCGAAGAGTCGGACTCAGCTGTGCAACTGAACAACAACAAAATGGATCCTGCCAAAAAAAAATATCCCCTTTTCCTTAACTGGAAAATTGTTGCAGAAGTTAAGAAAATAAGAGAAGCCGTGTTGGATCAGGCCAGTGGCCCATCCAGTCCAACACTGTGTGTCACACCGTGGCCAAAAACCAGGTGCTTCCTTTTTATTCTGACTTTCGTTCCTGGATGGGGTCCCAGACTGTGCTGCTCTCGGCAGACTTTCCATGCAAGTATGCAGAAAGAAGCAAGGAATGGAAGACGCTGAGCACCCGAAAGTTCCCCCAACAGCCCCTCCTTACAGCAACACTTCCAATGCACTGCATTTGCCTTTTTATTTTTTAAACATGTACCCATAAAGCTTCTGATATTTACCGATCAGTACCATTAAAAACAAGACAGTAGATCTCAACCACACCCACATACCAGGGCAAAAAAGGTGCTTTTGGCTTCCACGCATCGTTTCTCCCAGAAAGTGTTTTTATTTTTTATTT
Organism: Gekko gecko; assembly: GCA_029375565.1. NCBI lineage: Eukaryota > Metazoa > Chordata > Lepidosauria > Squamata > Gekkonidae > Gekko > Gekko gecko. The sequence goes on along the minus strand of JAPDNY010000012.1, from coordinate 74,856,113 downwards.
TTAACCTCACCTCTCTTCTGGGGAACTGGACGTGTGAATTCTGCTCTCTCCAAGCCAAAACTAACAATATTTCCGCAAACAAAGGTTCATTCAGAGCATCAGATAAAAACGCTGGCTTATTGTGCGCCAGACAAAAACGGCAGGCTTGCAGGACAAAAACATTCCTGTATTGAGCCAATGAGGAGAGCCATTTCCCTTCTGTCTGGGAGCCTCCGGCCAAGTCCAAACTCTCCCACCGACTTGCACTAACTTTGCGGCACGGCTAAATCCCCAGACAGGGCTGAAAACTTTCAGACAAAGCCCCTGGATTTCCTGACCTGCCTTGGAAGATGCTCTCTATCTCGTCAGCGTGGTCTGGTGGATGAATGGCAAGGGGAGTCCATTCTGTGTGAATAAAACAAAGAATTCAGCCTGTGTGGCTATATAGATGAGAGAGAGAGAGAGAGAGATTAGACTGAGTGTCTACGCCTGTCAGAGTGGAGTTTTGGGAGTTTGAGAGACAGTTTGTGACACCAAGCTTTGCCAGTTATATTTACAAGTTCCTTTCATCAGCAACAGTTCAAAATAACCAGAAACCTATTTTGTTCTTTATTAAATAAATCATTTCTTGTTTAAACTTATCCCAGCAATCAGAATAGTCTTTCCTCAGGGCCACATAGTCCTCTGAAGTGCCCAGACCCTAGGTCATTCTACCAAAAGAGAGAGATTTGGAATTTTAAATTCCTGGTGGCAGCAGAAACCTACCAAGTTTAGGTACACAGAGAGTGTTTTAAAGGTAAAACCGTCTCCCCAATAAGCGAGGACATCACAACTGTGGTTTGCTGGAAATAATCTACTTTGTTTTAACCTTCTATTATAAGCAGTCCTGAGAAGGCTTGCAAAAGCATGGTGGAAATATCTTAAATAAATAAAGTTCACAGTTGAAGCCACATTTACACGGGGGAATTCTCAGTTCGCAGTTCAGGCTCTTAGGAGAAATGAGACATGGTTGCTCACTTTTTCTGCCTCTGTCAGTCTGGCAGAGTAGGGGAGAGGAATAGAGAACACAGGGGTGCCCAGGACATCTTCCTTTACCCAGGCCACAACTGCCACCAACTATTTTTGCCATTCTTCCTGCCTGCTGCCTCTAAAAATAGTCATTGTAATCCAGGCTCCCTTCCCTTCCTCCCCCCCACCGCTTTCCATTCTCCTAATCTTGCCTGAGCCACACTGCAGATGAGAAGGGTTTAAGTGAGGTGAAATAAAACTCCAGGTGGCTAATAAAAACGCAGCTGGTTTACCAAAAACAGTGTGCAATACTGGCTTGGAAGGCTGTGCGACCGGATACTCGGGGCCTACATACCAGAAGCCAGTTCCTGATCTCATTAAAGTTATCAGAAGTTCTTCTGTTCGTTTCAAGGGAGGCGGGATTGACATTAACACAGGCAACAACACGGCTGCCTCTGGGTTATCATCTAGTGACATGCTCCTCTTCGGTAAGATACGTCACTCCAATTCCAGCCTTGGTGGGAAGACACCAACCTGCTACACACACAATGGCATTCTTTAGCACGGAGGACAGAATGGGTTACTTGGCTGGAGCTGGTTCAACACCCCAGTTGACCAGGGCCTAAAATCAGCTCAGCTTCTCAACTTAAGGAACTGGAATTAAAATACAACCATCACATAAACTGCAAGGATCACTGAGTTTACCCAGGATGTTGGTGAAAGTGTTCCATGCAACGTGGTCGGCATTTAAAACCATGTGGGTTTAATGGATGTGCAGGAAGGAGGATTTCAGAAAATATTACTGCTCTCTCCATAGTTCTGCGATATCAGGAGAAGTTACATCTGTTGAAATTCCCCCTCCTAGTCAAATACTGTTAACTACAGGAGTTCTTCAGGAAGAAGAAGAAGAGATTGGATTTATACCCCACCCGTCACTACCTAAAGGTGTCTCAGAGCGGCTTACAAACTCCTTTCCCTTCCCCTCCCCAGAACAGACACACTTTGTGAGGTAGGTGGGGCTGAGAGAGCTCTGACAGAAACTGCTCTTTTTCAAACACGCTGACTGCAGGGCACTGATCCAAGCCCCCCAAAAGCCAACTTACGGGTGACGGACTGCAGAGCTAAGCACCAAAGTTGGGATGCCACAAAATTCCTAATAATCCACCTGTGAAGAAGACGAAGAAGAAGAAGAGATTGGATTTATACCCCACCCATCACTACCCGAAGGAGTCTCAGAGCGGCTCATAAACTCCTTCCCCTTCCCCTCCCCACAACAGACACCCTGGGAGGTCAGTGGGGCTGAGAGAGTTCTCTCAAGGACAGCTCTGACAGAACTATGGCTTGCCCAAGGTCATCCAGCAGGTGCAAGTGGAGGAGTGGGGAATCAAACCCCGTTCTCCCAGATTAGAGTCTGCAAACTTAACCACTGCACCAAACTGGCTCTACACCAAACTGTGTTGACCGAGGAGGCTCACGCGGAGTTCCTCAAAGTCACCTTATTCTAAAGATCAGCTCTGGATGAAAGGAACTCTGGACAGTTTTCCTGACTTCACGGAATAGCGAGCTGTTTACTTTGCGCCACAGGCAAAGAAACCCGAAGCTGGTTCTTCTGTCACAGAGGATAATGTAACATTCCCCACACAACACGGCGAGCCTATAAATACACTGGAGACTATAAGGATCTCATTAAGCGTTCCAGAAAAGAGCGCTTTGAAAGACCTACTCATCTCTCCCACACGGAGCATGGACACACAATGCAAACTCTCTGAGGCAGGGGGGGAAAAAACAACCTCAACTTCAGTTCCAGCCCAACCCAGCTAAAGCCTCAAGAACTTATCAACAAAGCACGCCCGTTTAATTGCAAACTTCCAGAGCACTGAACAGAAACCGGACTGGAGATTCACCACAGAAAAGGGGAAAGCCCAGAATAATACTGGGGGGACTGTGAACTGGAATACCTTTTCACGGATTAAAACAGGATCTCAAGAAAATATAGAATCATAGAGTTGGGACCTCCGGGGTTTGTTGTAAAACAAACCGTATTGAAGCCACTCATCAGAGTAAAACAAAACAAAACAGGCCTTTCCTTGTGAATAGATTTGCCCCAAACTTTACAAGATGCCCAGAAAGCACAACTCAAAGGCAGACGTTTCTCTCTTCCTCTCCTGTTCACATCAAGGGCGCCATAAATTCACGGTCCTTGCTAAAGAGCAGGGGAGGGGGTCTTTTAAAATGCTCTGCATACATGGCGTACCGCCGCTCCTGATGGCCAGCCCGGCCTGAAAAGGTCGTGCAGGGTTCCTGATTATTTAAGGGCAAGCAGAGGGGGAGGGCGAAACAGATGTCCCTTTGACTGACCTCTCTGTCCTGCGGTCTGCAGGTTTTATCTAACCAAACGTCCTCATGCAGCAGGTCTGGGGTGCCACGAGAGACAGCAGAGTGGGACACAGACGGATCTGACTGGGGGTCTGGGAATCTGCCCCCCCCCAGCCCCATTGCCATGAACAGGAACTGCCCCACGACTATATGTTGTCGAAGGCTTTCACTGCCGGAGTTCATTAGTTGCTGTAGATTTTCTGGGTTGACTGGCTGTGGTCTTGGCATTGCAGGACCTGACGTTTCGCCAGGAGCTGTGACTGGCATCCTCAGAGGTATAACACAGAAAGATGGAGTACTCTCGGTGTCAAGGTGAGCAGAAAAATGGTCGGCAGGTAATTTATATCTACTCAGGAAGGTGGGGTAGGGCTGAGTCATTATCTTGTAGGAGCTCCCCAGGCTATGAACATGCTAATGGAGGTGCTTTCCTGAGGAAGTTCTTTTGATTCATGGCACATATGACCTGGCTCGACAACTTAACATTTATGTCAGATCTAGCCCTTGAAACAAATGAGTTTGACACCTCTGTTCTGGAACACTCTCTGCACAGGGGACAACGCTAGTTCTCACCAGCAGAAAGGTATGCAGTAGTCCATCAGCAGCCTCTAAGGAGCCAACACAAAGTGGGCTGCCCCCATCTTAACTTTCCACTTGGAACTTAGTTTAAGAGCGAGTCCTGACTTATGGGTAACCACGATCCTGAAGTGAGCAGGGACTTGGAGGAAGGAAGGGAAATGTTTCTGCATTGCTTACAGCTTCCTTGCAGACTAGCAATCCTTGCAGACCAGCAGAAAGGTATGCAGTAGTCCATCAACAGCCTCTAAGGAGCCAACACAAACAAAACAGGCTGCCACCATCCTAACTTTCCACTTGGGACTTAGTTCAAGAGCGAGTCCTGACTTATGGGTATCCACGACCCTGGAGTGAGCAGGGACTTGGGGGAAGGAAGGGAAATGTTTTTGCATTGCCTACAGCTTCCTTGCAGACTAGTAATCCTTGCAGACCAGCAGAAAGGTATGCAGTAGTCCATCAACAGCCTCTAAGGAGCCAACACAAAGTGGGCTGCCACCATCTTAACTTTCCACTTGGAACTTAGTTCAAGAGCGAGTCCTGACTTATGGGTAACCACGACCCTGGAGTTAGCAGGGACTTGGGGGAAGGAAGGGAAATGTTTTTGCACTGCCTGCAGCTTCCTTGCAGACTAGCAATTGCCCTTCCTTCACAACCAGTGACAGCAGCCAGGTAGCGAATGTGCGGGCTCCATGTGTACCCTGGAAGTGTAACTTATGACTGAGACAAAGAGGGCATGCATCAGACAGGTATACCTGCCGGAGAGACTGGGCTGAACTTTGTAAGGAAAAACAACTGTGATATGATAATGAAACCTTGTAAAAGAAAAATATATCTTCTTTAATTATCCAGTGAATAACAAATCATTAAGGGTGTTTTCTTTGAAGTAACTCGGTCTCAAGCTTTTCTTTCTGACGTACAGTGCTCAATAGACCATTTCACTCAAGGTCTCATCCGGTGAGGCCTTACACCTTTTGCATTTTTTCTACTCCCTCTTTCTTTCTAACTTACATCATTCAGTTCAGTGAAAAGCAGAAGTGCCCCATGGATTGCATGCTGGGTAACAAACATACACTTTCGATTGGGGCAGTCCAAAGAATGCGCATGAAGACTTACTTGTGGCTCAGTGGCATGCAGGTCTCAAGTTCAATCCCTGGCATCTCCACTTTAAAAAGGGTTCCGGCGACAGGTGACGTGAGAAACCCTTGCCGGGGACCCAGGAGAGCCGCTGCCGGTCTGAGCAAACAATCCTGACTTTGATGGACCTATGGTCTGATTCAGTAGAAGGCAGCATTGTGTGTTCACGTGAGACACCTCTGCCCTGGAATTCACTGCCACAGGAGGTGGCCGCAGCTACAAGCACGGACAGTTTCAAGAGGGAATTAGATAAACATATGGAGCAGAAGTCCATCAGTGGCTATTAGCCACAGGGTATAGATGGGAACTCTCAGTCTGGGGCAGGTGATGCACTCTGTTCTTGGTGCTGGAGGGGGCAGCAGTGGGAGGGCTTCTGGTGCCCTGGCCCCACTGCTGGACCTCCTGATGGCACCTGGTAATTTTGGCCACTGTGTGACAGAGTGTTGGACTGGATGGGCCATTGGCCTGATTCAACATTGGCTTCTCTTATGTTCTTATGCTCTTATGCCCTCATCCCTCTACGGCTCTGCCAAGTAGAACGTCAAAAGATGACCTCCTGGGAAATCAAAGTCTCCAACTCATGAGCCGTTTTCTCGGCCAGCGGGACACACGAGAGTGATGAGAAGTCAAGTGCCCTCACTCGACAATCTCAGTAACGGGGCACTCGGCACGTCAGAGCGGTCGGCCTTATCTAGGGGCACTTAATCACCCTGTAGCTGTGGTGAGTGTTGGGGAAAGGAGCACAGTCGGTCCTGCTGGGCCAGCCCTTCTCGATGCCGGCGGTTTGCTCAGAGGCGGCCGGCTGATCAGGCGGCACGCATCCACAACTCTGACGAGTTCGACGAAAAGCGCTAAACGGTTTGCCTGCTGAATGAAGGGCGTGCAAAATGGATTACTGATCGGTTTCCCCCTCGCTGGCCGTGTACATCTGCGCAGACAACGTTGGCTTTATACACCTCCTCGCCAGCAGCCACCATCTAGCGCAAACGGGGAAAGCTCCCAGTGCTTTTGAAAACATTCCCATACTGGAGTGCAGGTGGGCAAATTATGGCCCCAGGGGCATGTGTGAGCCCACATCTGTCCCACGGCAAAAGCAGGCAAATTATGACTCCAGGAACATGTGTGAGCCCATACCTGGCTCACAAAAGCGAGTCATCCAGACCTTGACTTCCACATGCAGCCACTGGCATGACCTTGGTCAGTCACAAGTTCTCTCAGAGCTGTTCACTCACGAGCAGTCCTCGAAAGAGCTCTCTCAGCCCCACCTACCTCACAGGGTGTTTGTTGTGCGGAGGAGAAGGGAAAGGAGATTGTAAGCCGCTCTGAGACTCCTTCGGGTAGTGAAGGGCAAGGTATAAATCCAGTATCTTCTCCTCTTCTAATTTATCCTAGGTATAATCTGCCTTCCTCTTACGCTTGACTCCAGTGGCACCTTTAAGAACAACAAAGTTTTATCCTGGGTATAAACTGCTCTTCCTTCTTCTAAACTTGAGTCCAGTGGCATCTTTAAGACCAACAAAATTTCACCCTGGCTATAAGCTGGGAGAACCGGGTATGAATCCCCACTCCTCCACATGCAGCTGCTGGTGTGACCTTGGGTCAGTCACAAGTTCTCTCAAAGCTGTTCTCTCAAGAGCCATTCTCTTAGAACCCTCTTGGCCCCACCTACCTCACAGGGTGTCTGTTGTGGCGAGGGGAAGAGAAAGGAGATTGTAAGCCTCTCTGAGACTCCTTCGGGTAGTGAAGGGCAGGGTATAAGTCCAATCTCTTCTTTTCTTCGTAATTTTGGTGGGTGCACTGTCCTATCAGATTGCAGCAGCACTGAGCACAGGGGTCCCCAACACGGTGCCCGTGGTCACCATGGCACCCACTGACACCTTTCCTGGCACCCACCAAAGTGTTTTTATAAAGTGGGCAGGGCCAAATGGGGCTCTGACTGGCCTCTGGAGATCTGACTGGCTGAACAGTTTCTTAAAAATGCTCCTTTGCCAGCAGCTGCCACCACAACACAAAGATCTTGACTGTGTGACTAGAAGTAAGCTGTGGTAGCCACTTTGTGGCTTGCTTGATCTCCTGTGGCAGCCGTTTTGTGGCTGCAGCCACCACACTGTATCAGAAGTCCAAATGTGCTTGCAGGCTCCAAAAGGTAGGGGACCCCTTGACTTGCTGGTCAATGCTTCTAAAAAATTGCTTAACAACTTAAGTTGCAACTAAGCACCTCTAAGGTCCTTTCCGCATTTGCCTGCCACTCCGGATTTTCTCCGTGTTTGAGTCAAGGCAATTTAAGCCCACGGCAAAAAGAGCATCCAAATAACCTGGGGCAACAGCAGGCTGAAACCAGGCTGACCACAGAAGGGAGATAATGGAATGCAGAATGGGGGGAAACCCCTGAATAAAAAGAAAGTTGAACTCAATTTTAGTGCAGAATGGGGGGGAACCTAGATTAAAAAGAAGGTTGAATTCGATCTTAGTGCAGAATTGCTTGGACGACACCATGGTGAACACGGATTAAAAGGAGAGTGCAGAAAAGGCCTAGGAGAAGCAAAGGGGGGGGGGGTTAATCCTCTCCTTGCTTCTAAGCATTGCAAGCTGGACACTGACTCTTCCTGTTTCTCACCATGCTGTCTCTCTAGTGCTGGACGCCGGCATCAAAGACAGCAGGAGCCAGCCGGGAGCCCTCGAAATCAGGTGGAGATCCAGACAGGCCCTTGGGCCAAAATATTCGCTCAGCCCTGTTCTACAGCATAATAAAATCACGTGAGTTTCAAGACACAGATTGCCTTCCAACCGAGATGGCTTAAAGATGAAAGATGGGAGCCAAACTAGACATTATATTACAAAGTTCAAATGTGGTTTTCTCCCCTTAACTGAGAAGCAGCTTCAAGAGGCTCTGATTTTAAGCAGGAGTGGCCACATGTCCTCCTCCCCCCACCCTTCCCTGGATTCTGTGCATAATGTTTGCATTATGTCTCTGTAACTCCACAGGGTAGCCACTTGGGAATGCATACTTTTAATTTTATGAGGTGCTGGTGCTTACCTTCAAAGCCCTATATGGCCAGGGGCCTGCATATCTGCGAGACCGCCTTTCCCCCTATGAGCCCAGAAGGGCTTTATAATCTGCTAATCAGTATCTTCTGATGATCCCCGGTCCCGGGGACATTCGTCTTGCCTTGACTAGGGGCCAGGGCCTTTTCAGCCCTGGCCCCTACCTGGTGGAATGAGCTCCTGTATGAGAACCTTTTACAGTTCCACAGGGCCTGCAAGACGGAGCTCTTCCACCAGATTTTTAGTTGAGGCGGCAAGCGTCCCCTCTCTACTGGGCCTCCCGTTCATTGGGTCAGATCTGTGTTACTGCCTGGGAACCCCAATCTGAAACAGACCTCATCTAGAAACATAGGAATATTATTGTATTTTATCGGATGTATTTTAATTGATTTTAATTGTTTGTATTTTGTGTTGATGGAACCCGCCCTAAGCCTACTATGTGGGGAGGGCAGGATACGAATCTAATACAACAGAATAATGACAATTTTTTAAAAAGCAAATTAAGCTGTGTAATGATTCCATTTTTGGTGTGTGTTTCTTTAAAAGTTTAATGTGACTGCAGTAATGTAAGGAGAGTGATAGAAGGAGACAAGTGTGAATGTGACTGGCTAATGACTGAGAGCGTGGGAGGAGAAGTGTCTATGAGGAGATTTTGTGTTTGAAGTTTGAAGAGAGAGAATAGTCTGTGTGACTATGGGAGTTTTTGAGTCTATTCTGTGTGACTAAAACAAACAGTTCAGTCTGTGTGGCTATATAGATGAGAGAGAGAGAGAGAGAGAGAGAGAGAGAGAGAGAGAGAGAGAGAGAGAGAGAGATTAGACTGAGTGTCTATGCCTGTCAGAGTGGAGTTTGGGGAGTTTAAGAGATTGTTTGTGACACCAAGCTTTGCCAGTTATATTTACAAGTTCCTTTCATCAAGAACAGTTCAAAATAACCAGAAACCTATTTTGTTCTTTATTAAATAAATCATTTCTTGTTTAAACTTATCTCAGCAATCAGAATAGTCCTTCCTCAGGACCACATAGTCCTCTGAAATGCCCAGACCTTAGGTCATGCTACCAAAAGAGAGAGATTTGGAATTTTAAATTCCTGGTGGCAGCAGAAATCTACCAAGTTCAGGTACACAGAGAGTGTTTTAAAGGTAAAACTGTATCCCCAATAAGCGAGGACATCACAAACTATCCCCCCCTTTGCTCAGAGCTGCAGGTTCCCATGGCTGCTTTTCATATAAAATGAAAACATACAACTTTAGGGCTTTGTAACCTCTTGGAACGTGCGGCAATGAACTGGAGAGGATGATCTAGCAGAGTGAGCAGCCTGAGATTTTTAGAACAAGAACATCCCATGGAGTACCCCTTCCCCAGGAAGAAAAAATTCCAGGTACATCTCAGCAAGGCCCCACTGCTGGACCTCCTGATGGGACCGTGTATATTTTGGCCGCTGTGTGACAGAGTGTTGGACTAGATGAGCCATTGGCCTGATTCAACATTGGCTTCTCTTATGTTCTTATGTTCTTATGTTAAGTGCAGAATCTTCTAAAATACAGCTTTATCACAACCTACTCCTGTTTAAGAAGTAGTGGAATGAAAAAGTTAGAGAAGCCATATCCTTTGGCCTTTCATGAATTGTGGTAAACAACCCTCTTCAATCTTTCTCCTCCTCGTCTCCTTTTGTATCAAGTCATTGTGTAATGTAATGTATGCAATGATTACAATAAAAATGGAAACACAGACAATGCAGACTGACTGAGAGTCAGTATGGTGTAGTAGATAGAAGGTCGGACTAGGATCTGGAAGACCCAGGTTCGAGTCCCCACTCCGCCATGGAAGTTTGCTGGGTGACCTTGGGCCAGTCAGGCACTCTTAGGCTGTGGTCACACACACGAAACAATCCACTTTCAGTGGATTTCCAACTGGATTTTGCCCGTTCACACAGTAAAATCCAATTGGAAACTGCACTGATAGTGGATTGTTTAGAGTGTGTGATTGCAGCCTATGACTAACCTACCTCACAGGGTTATTGTGAAGATAAAACACAGGAGAGGAGAATGATGTGCAAGACAAAAATTCAGAGCTAATTGGGCCCAGGAAAGCTAACTGAACTCCCGCTTATATCTATGGGACTGAAGCACTCCACCGATTGCTTCTCTCCAATTTACTTCTTCAGACTGCACCCACAAATCTATGGTGGAGCAGTGTTCCCTCTAAGCTGAGTTAGTGTGAGCTAGCTCACAGTTTTTAGCCTCCAGCTCACATCTTTTTGCCTCAGCTCAGGAAGGAGGGCTCCAGAGCAAACCAATTTATGCAGCAGCCCAATCGCTCGCTCACAACTTTAATGCCAGCAGCTCACAAAGTAGAATTTTTGCTCACAAGACTCCACAGCTTAGAGGGAACATGGAGTATCCAATTTCCAGGTTTTCTTCTGCTTTCATGTAATCTTTCTTAAACCCGGTTTCATATGATCTTTTTGGAAGCCTGGTCCCACACACACTGGCACCAATTTCTTCCCCTCGGTTCCTCTTTGGCTGCTATTTTCCCTGTGCCACTAGTTTTTTCAGGTTGAATCCCAGGTCATGGCAACTGATGGGTATAACGATAGTGCGAGAGCCACTGTGGTATAGTGGTTAGGGCATCGGACCAGGATTTGGAAGGCACAGGTTTGAATCCCCACTCCGCCATGGAAGCTAACTGGGTGACTTTGGGCCACTCACGCTCTCTCAGCCTAACCTACAGCACAGGGTTGTTGTGGGGATAAAATGGAAGAGGGGGACAATGACGTAAGCCACCTTGGGTTCCCACTGGGGAGAAAGATAGAGCATAAATGAAGTAAATCATTTTTTAAAAATGCATTTATAGACTAGTTCCTGTTTTTGGTTTGACTCACTATAAACAGGAGACGTACAATGTGGAAAAGTCCTCGGAGCCCTCAAATACCCAATGCACTGGGGACCCTTCGGCCTCCTGTTGACTTGCTGCTGGGGAACTTGCTGCTGCCGACTTCTCAGCTCTGCTAGCTTTGGAGCAGCACAAGAACCTAAAAGTACCAGACCAAGAGCAGTAACTTCTCTCACAGTGCAATGGAGAACAAGGGTCTTTTGACTCTTACACCAGCAGGCCCTTTCGAGAAGAGGACAGAAGGAAACAGATTTCAAAAATACCACTCAATACAACTGCTGCATCCTATCCTAAGCGAACGGGAATGTGTCTCTCCCTGTACTCTCAGTTAAGACCAAGAATCCATGCAACTAGCATGTGAGACATCTCAAAAGAGGCATTTAACTTTCAGCAAAATGTCAGCCAACTAATATAAGTAGGCCCCCAACACAAAGTCGATTATCTAAATAATTATCTAAAACTATTTTGGTTTGAAAAGATACCACAGTTAATGACGCAACATATTTTTTTTAAAAATGTTAGTTTTAATACTTGCAAAAGCCATGTGCCCCTCTCAGAAGAGGCAGAGAAAAAAGCCCCCCCACTATTGTTTTATTCAAAGATTTAATTGAAAGATTTAATTGGTTTTTAATTAATTGAAAACCAACACAATTGACCAGCTTTCTTGAAACCACCATAAAGATCTGTTTTGCAGGTACCTAGAAAGACCCAACATGCTGTACGTGTTTTTATCACTGCAAAAGGCAGTCTCAGATCTGAAATAAAAGAGCTGATGGTAAATAAAAGAGAAACGGATGAAAGAGCCTGTTGCTCTTGAGGAGCTAAAAGAACAGTCACAAGGCACTCCAAGGTGAATTCGCAAGCTAATGTTTGGTGCAAACAGACTTTCCGAGCCTCACAAAGCAGCTGTAAGATTGGGCCTGAGTTGCAGAACGCCCGGCTGACAATAACACGGTGTCAAACAGACTGATTCCAGGGGACGGGAAAGCTATGCCTTCTCCTCCCCAGTTTGTTCTACATGGGAAAGAATTTTCCACGTCATGCCTCTGGCATGCCTCTCTGTTCTTTGGGGATTCTGCAACAAATGCCCTCTGAGCCATTCTGGATCACCTATTTGCAACAGTGGGGCAAAGGAGGGGCAATTTCTCCAGTTTGGAACTTACATCTTGTCAATACAGTCAGGGCAGCAAGATGTCTTTGGAATAAAAGCCCGCGTGACAGACTTAATGTGTGCATCCAGGGGGAGGATATAAATTTCAATTGGTGTTTGTGCTGTAGCATTCTTCGGTCTCTCATTCAGACGCTTCAGTCCGCGAGAACGAGGGAGGATACAGAGTGCCGGTCAGTGGCTAAATTTTCCTCTAAAACGGTGTCGGCAGCCACAAGTTGGACTTGTACTTGCAGTAGCATGTAATTTGGCTCTGAGGCCACCGTGGAAGGCGGGTCAACACTTTGCAGATGGCAAGGTGTCTAACGGCGCTTTGAATGAGGCCAACCTCTTGCCAGAGGTAAAAAACACCAACATCAGGAACTTTCTAACAGGTTTAGCTGCTATGCTACACCAGCAAGACACACGGCTCTTGCTCCCAAAACTAGTGGGGGGGCGGTCTAAAGAGACTGTTCCCGACCCTGGCAGCCCTCAGTAGTAGGGGGAGAAGGAAGCAGCTTGGTGAGATTCTTGGCCGCAAAGAACTCAAATGCTACTACAGTGGTCTCCAACAGATAACTAATTGTAATGGTTTCACTAGCCAGTTTTGGTGTCGTGGTTAAGTGCGCGGACTCTAATCTGGGAGAATCGGGTTTGATTCCCCATTCCTCCACTTGCAGCTGCTGGATGACCTTGGGCAAGCCACAGTTCTGACAAGAGCTGTCCTTGAAAGAGAAGTTCTGGAAAGAGCTCTCTCAGCCTCACCGACCTCACTGGGTGTCTGTTGTGGGGAGGGGAAGGGAAAGGAAGTCTGTAAGCCACTCTGAGATTCAGAGTGAAGGGCGAGGTATAAATCCAATCTCTTCTTCTTCTTACTTTGCACCTGCTGATGTGACCTTGGGTCAGTCACAAGCTCTGGCACAGCTGTTCCTGAAAGAGCAGTTTGTGTTGAGTTCTCTCAGCCCCACCTACCTCACAGGGTTGTGGGGAAGGGAAGGGAAAGGAAGTCTGTAAGCCACTCTTGAGACTTGGAGTGAAGGGCAGGGTATAAATCCAATTTCTTCTTATTCTTACATGGTGAACCATCTTGAGCAATTTCTCTAGAGAGGATACATCAGTGTTCCCTCTAAGCTGAGCTAGTGTGAGCTAGCTCACAGTTTTTTAGCCTCCAGCTTTACTCAGGAAGGATGGCTCCAGAGCAAACTCATGTATGCAGTAGCCAAATCACTTGCTCACAACTTTAGTGCCAGTAGCTCATAAAGTAGAATTTTTGCTCATAAGGCTCCACAGCTTAGAGGGAGCACTGGATACATCTACATTTTCTAAAAAATAACAAACTTTGCAACGAGGGCAGGCAATGCGGAGGGATCCAACTGAGCTGCATCATCTCACAAGTTCAGGGCCAAGTAGGGTTCCCAAGTACTTACCGCGTGGGGGTGGGGGAAACATGCTCCCTGGCCGGACCATCCCTCCCTGTAACACACCATGCCGTCACCAGGAAGTGACGCCAGGCGACGCTCTGGCAATGGGGCTGAAAACTCGATGGTAACATCGAGTTTCCAGCTGCCTTGCCAAAGCGTCGCCTAGTGTCACTTCCTGGCGACGGCATTGTGCGTGCCTCTTTCCTTCCCCCAGGGATGGTCCTGCCAGGATGTATCCATCCCCCGCCGAAATACAGTAAGTTCTTGGCAAGCCTAGTGCCAAGGTGCAGAGGCCCCCCCTCCCCCCCAAAAAGATCTTTCATCAGCTCTTGCCAGGATAAGACCCAGCAGCTGGGAAAGAGGAGTCGGGATATGTCTGTTTGGCAGAGGTTCACAAAGGCACTCACTCCCCTCTCTGGTGAGCCAGCAGGACTCGAACTCAGGCACCTCTCAAACAGATCTCCACTCCACCGGGTAAGGCCCCCTCCCTAGCTCCGAGAGAGTTCATCTGCACAGCTGTCCTTCCTCTGCATTGGGATAAGCAGAAATTTGGGCTGGTGACGAAGAACCTTGGCGTCTGCCAAGCATCTAGCGAGGCCCCTGCAATTGCTGCTGGAAACAAATTCCTGGAAGAACAAGGACTTCCCAGAACTCATGAAAACTCCTGCAGGAAGTTTCTGCAGTTTAAAATGCGGCGAGGATCAGTTTACCCCAGGGCACGAGAGTGCATGCATCTAAAGGACACTTCTCAAAGTAAACCCAGGCAGCTGCTGTTGCAGCAAATACTCCCTCAACTGTAATTAAGAAACGCCTAGGAGGGTGTGAGACGATAAAAATAATATTTGGGGAAACATCTGAGATATAAAGAAGACCAACTTAAGGAATCTATTAAAATTCCTTTTATAGCCGTGCAACTTCACACTGTGTGCAAAGTACAGCCAAACGGCTCAACCTCAAGTCTCTCCTGGAAGCTGCACGGCTCTGTATGCCAGGAACACAGGCCGCTCTTCCCTTCTTGGTTTTAACAGATTTCCCAGATGCTGGAGGTTATGAAATGCAGAAGTCATAAAACGGGTTCTGTTTACAGCGTGAAAACTCAGGGCACACAGTAAACCAGAAACAAACATGTCCTTCCCAGCTGATACCATGCTTTGGGGTTGGCTTGCTTGTTTAAGTTGCAATGCTTGCACTAGAGCAGGGGTGGCCAAACCGTGGCTCGGGAGCCACATGTGGCTCTTTCACATATACTGTGCGGCTCCCAGCAGGGTAGCTCCAGAAGAAAAGGGGAGGCATCCTTTTTCTCCTTCCTTCCCTCCCTCCCTTCCTTCCCTCCCACCTATTTGCTTTGTTTCTCTCTCTCTCTTTCTTTCCACCTCTTCCATTCTTTCCATCTCTCTCTTTTTCTCTCTCTCAGACAAATAAATATCAGCAAACAAATAAATATCATTATCGATACCTCTTTTTACCCCTTTTTTATCTTTGGCAATCGCGTTTAATGTTAAAAAAAGCAAATCTGCATATTTAAAAAAAAATAAAAACGTGAGTGTAATATTTGTTCCTGTATGGCGGCTCTCGAACATCAGGCGTTTTATTTTATGTGCCTCTTACATTGAGCAAAGTTTGGCCACCCCTGCACTAGACGAACGGTCGGTTTTTAAATAGCCGCTTCATCCAGCTGGAGGAGGGACTGCTCAACACTGCAACCCCAAACACATTTACTAGGGAGCAAGTCCGAGTGAGCTCAGTGTGACTTCCTGCTGTAAAAACGTGCGCAGGAACTGCCACTCCAGTCCACCAGCTGTCGTCATCATGCATTGGGACTGGGTTGCAGAGAGGATGACGTTGCTCCGCCCTAGGATCAGTTAATGGATCAGAGCCCAAAGGGATCACTCTATGCGGCTACCAGCCTTAAGTGGGATCTATTGTAGCCAGACTCTTCTGCCCATTAATGAAGATCTCGGAGGAATGAGTTCCCACAGGTATAACACCCTTGGCCTGTTTGTATACAGCACTGAGGGCAGAGCCTCAGTTCAGGGGCAGAGCACAAGGTTCGTAAGCAAAAGGGTCCCAGAAGCATCCCAGACGTATCTAGTTAGATACAGCAGATGGTGGGAAAGACTCCTCTCTGCTCAGGGCCCTGGTGAGAGGCCACCCCTCCGAGTAGGCAGGGGAGACGAAAGGTCTGCTTATAACACTGCCGGTGCTTAACAGAAATCAGTCTTTCTGAAGTTTACTATTCTTTAGTTGTTGTAAATTTTCCGGATTGTGTGGCCATGGTCTTGGCACTGTAGGGCCTGATGTTTCCCCAGTAGCTGTGACTGGCATCCTCAGAGGTATAACACAGAAAGATGGAGGACTCTCTGTGTCAAGATGTAGTACTCTCTGTGTCTTGACACAGAGAGTACTCCCATCTTTCTGCGTTATACCTCTGAGGATGCCAGTCACAGCTACTAGCGAAACATCAGGTCCTACAATGCCAAGACCACGGCCATACAACCCGGAAAATCTATAGCAACTAATGAACTGTGGCCGTGAAAGCCTTCGACAACATATTTACTATTCTTGTTCATCATTTGCTATGCTTTATCTTACGCCACAGAAACAGGTGTGTCTTCACTTCGCTTTATCATAGTGTTATTTTACTGCATTTAGTGCATTTGACCCTACACTTTGTCCAAGGTGTTCCGGGGAGCATACCTCATCCTCTCCTTCTGCGTTTATCTCAACAGCCCTGAGAAACAGGCCAAGCTGAGAGAGAAAGTGACTGGCCCAAGGTCACCAAGAAAACTGCCACGGCAAAGTGAGGATTTGAACCTGGGCCTCCCAGGGGTTAGCTACCTTTTCCCATTGGTTTACACTTGCCTTCCCGTGCTCCCTGCAGCTACACAGCAACAGTGGAGAACAGATTGTTTAAAAAACAGGAAACGGTCCAGTGTCGGGTCATCCTCCTTATTGGTCACCTCCGTCATCAGCACCAAACTGCAATCTTACAAGATCCTAAAAAGATGGTACCTTGCTCACAAGAAATTAGCGTTAATGACATCCTCACACTCCCTTCTGTGCTGGAAGAGATGTGGAGAGGTGGGATTTTATGCTCACTGTTGGTGGCAATGTAAATTTGTTAAGGAATTTTGGCACGACATACTTCCTCAAATGAAAATTCTAACTGGATACGAGGTTCCATTATTAGCAGAAATATTATTTCTGAACTATTGGCAGGATGTAACAGTTCCTAAAATCAGACGTGAACTAATTAATGGTCTTCTGGTGGCAGCAAAAACAGCAATTGCCCTAAAATGGAAATCACAATCTGCTCCTACAAGATCTCTCTGATCCAAACAACGTCTGGGAGCACTTTGTGCTGGAAAAGATCTAACCGTCTTCTCCAATTTGAGATTTATCTGAAAGTGACTCAGTTCGCGGAAAAATGGTTTCCATTTCTTGAATATGTCACTACAAATAATATTCTCAGCCACATTTCCTCTCACTGGAATCTAGATGGGATAGATTTGCTATATCCTTGATTGGTCTAACACTTATTGGCACTGATAGACAACTCTTGCTGTTTACGATGCGCATGGATGTAATTTAATGCTTTACTTACTGCTAGTATATTCACTAAGTTCAATTACTGTATTTCCTAGTTGTGTTGTAAACAATATAAAATATTTCCTAGTAGTGTTGTAAACCTTATAAAATATTAATAAACATTTTTTAAAGAATTAAAAAGGAGAGCCCCAAAAAGCCCAGAGTGACTACTATGCTTGTCTAACACTAAAGACAAGGAAGCTTACAATAGCTTTTAAACCAGAAATATTTCTGTTAAACTATGTTGTCAAAGGCTTTCACGGCTGGAGTTCATTAGTTGCTGTAGATTGTCTGGGTTGTATGGCCGTGGTCTTGGCATAGTAGGACCTGACGTTTTGCCAGTAGCTGTGACTGGCATCCTCAGAGGTATAACACAGAGGTTTCTGTATTATACCTCTGAGGATGCCAGTCACAGCTACTGGCGAAACATCAGGTCCTACAATGCCAAGACCATGGCCACACAACCTGGAAAATCTACAGCAACTAATTTCTGTTAAACTGTTTACCAGATGACTTAGATAAGAACCATAGATGCTTTATTTTACATGTTATGACAGCAACTAGAATCTTATTTGCAACGACATGGAGGACACTGAAAATCCAATGCCTGATAAATTGATAACGAAGATTATGGCATGTGCTGAAATGGACAGATTAATAAATATACTAAATGGAAAAATGGAAGAATTTATGGGACTATGGAGGGTGTTCTATGACTGGTTAAAGCTTAAGTACTGAGAAACGAAGACTAAGATGGTTATAATAGTTGTGAAACCTTTATGAGAAGGTTTGCATGCAGAATGTCAAATTGGTATATATATCTATTTCTATCTATCTATATATACATATATCTGTATTCTTTCTTTTCGCTTTCCCCCTTTCTATATATAAACTAATAAAACTTTATTTAAAAAAAGAAAAGACAAGGAAGCTGATCAGGAATCAGCCTTGGTCGATGGGACAGAACAAATCACTCAGGAGTGAGGCCCACTCCACAGCGTCCTTCTTGCGAAGAAGACCTTTTCTCCCCCGCAGAACTCCCAGGGGGACCCCAAACCCAGCCTTGCTCCTCAACTGCACACCAAGGAGGGAATAAGAGGGAACCGTACATCTTCCTTATTAGCCTTGGAAGCCTTGCGAGTTGGTATGAAAAAGTGCAAGAAAGAGCAACTAAAATGATTATGGGGACAGAACACCTTCCCTATGAAGAAAGGTGAAAGAGGTCAAGGCTCTTTAGCTTGGAGAAACGCCGATTGAGAGGTGACATGACAAAGGTTTACAAAATTATGCATGGGATAGAGAAGGCAGAGAAAAAGTATTTTTCTCCCTTTCTCACCATACAAGAACTCGTGGGCACTCCAGGAAATTAATGAGCAGTTGGGTTAGAACAGATAAAAGGAAGTACTTCCCCATCCACAGAGTGATTAACATGTGGAATTCATTGCTGCAGGAAGTGGTGGCAGCTACAGGCACAGACAGCTTCAAAAGGGGATTGGAGAAACGTATGGAACAGAGGTCCATTGGTGGCTGGCTATTAGCCACAAGGTAGAGATGGAACACCATGACGGAGGCTGCGATGCTCTGTCTTCTTGGTGCTGGGGGGGGCAACAGTGGGACGGCTTCTGGAATTCTGGCCCCACTGGTGGACCTCCTGCTGACACCTGGGTTTTGGCCAGTGTGTGACACAGAGTGCTGGACTAGATGGGCCGCTGGCCTGATCCAACATGGCTTCTCTTATGTCCTTAAGTATCCCCAAATCACTAGCCCACAAAATATTTACACTGGCTCCACCAGCCCTGATATGCCTAACAATAAGTCATTTATAACTCAGGAGGAGGAGGAGGAGGGGACGAAGCCAGAGGCAATATTTGTAATTCACAGTCACATGGAGGCTGTTCTTATCTGACTTCAGGCAGGGAGCAAGAGACTGCTTACATGTGCCTGTGCTTCAGGGCCTGACCACCGAAAGCCTAGCACCGAAGTTCATACTCAGCACCAATAAGTTTCCAGTGTGACCAAGTAGGAACAACTAGGCCAGGGGTGGCCAATCTGTGGCTCGGGAGCCACATGCAGCTCTTTCACACATACTGTGTGGCTCCCGGCAGGGCAGCTGGGAAAGCAAAGGGGAGGCATGCCTCCCTGATCGGTCTTTCCTTCCCCAGCCAGTGTTCTTTCCGCCTTTCTTTCAGAGAGCTAGTTTGGTGTAGTGGTTAAGTGTGGGGACTCTAATCTGGGAGAGCCAGGTTTGATTCCCCACTCCTCCACTTGCACCTGCTGATGTGACCTTGGGTCAGTCACAAGTTCTCTCGGAGCTGTTCTCTCAAGGGCAGTCCTTGAGAGAGAGCTCTCAGCCCCACCTACCTCACAGGGTGTCTGTTGTGGGAAGGGGAAGGGAAAGGAGATTGCAAGCCACTCTGAGACTCAAAAGTGAAGGGCGGGGTATAAATCCAATCTCTTCTTCTTCTTCTTCTCTTCTTTCTCTGTCTTTCTCCCTTCCTTACTTCGCCCTCCCTCACTTCCCCATCTATATGATTTCTTTGTTTCTCTCTCTTTCCGACCCCTTTCATTCTTTCTTTTCATCTCTCTCTCTTTCTCTCTCTCTTAGACAAATAAATATCATTATCAATACCTTTTTTTATCCCTTTTGTGGTTTGGCAGTCTCATTTAATGTTAATAAAAACGTGTGTGTAATATTTGTCTTGCGGCTCTCAGACATTTGACGTTTATTCTATGTGGCTCTTAGGTTAAGCAAGCTTGGCCACCCCTAAACTAGGCCAAGTTCCTGAGTGCTGGATTTACCCCTCAAATAGAAGTGGATAAGGGTGGGAGGGGGAAACACGTCAAACCTGCCATCTGACAATAAAACAACAATGAATTTTAGTGCACCAAGACTGGTTGATAGAAGGAGAATGCAAAAATTTTAGTTAACTTGAAAAGCCTGCAAATTCCTCTAACCAGCAACATGTTAGTCCAGTGAAATGCTCTGCTATACCCATCGGCCCAGGACCACCATCCCAGAAGTCGTCTGAATTCAACAAGTCCCTGACACTGAGACGACAGACTCCTGACATCGCCCTAACACACCCGGGATGACGTTACGTAAAACATGACCGTCATTGTCGCTAATTCCACACCTCATTTTGACTTGAGGTCATTTCATTTTCTCCATTAGGCTGCACAGCCCCAAACCAGATTCAGAGGACGTAGGCTGATTAATGCCTGGGCTAATGTCCCTGCCTAAAATATAACCACCTGCCATTAATCTACATTAAGCCAGGTCTCCTTAACAGGTAAGAACAGACTCTTGATGGGAACAGAGCACGCCACCAAGATAAAAACAGGAACTCCCGGTCACATTGCTCACCCTACTACGCCAGTGCATTAACCTGTCTCAGGAGGGGTTTCGGTTCAGCAAATTCTAAAAAAGACCTGTTCAGAAGCAAGTGTTTAGACACCACTGTCGAAAACAAGGCGAAAACTCAGTTTTAAAATCCTCCCTTTTTCCTAATGCTCAAACAGAAGCCTTCCCCCATTTGCCTCTCTGACACGGCAAAAGTAAGTTCTTACACGATTCAAAGTCTGTCGGGATCTAAGGGTGACAGCATTCTTCCTGGAAATATTTTGCCAGTTTCACCCGCAGTAGGAGAACCATTCCTGACACTGTGCATCTGATGAAGTTCCACAAGACGTTATGGCACCATAAAAATGGGCTAGTCACTTAAGGTGCCACAAACCTCTTGCTTGTTTTGGCAGACAAAGGGAGTGCACGTCTTCGAGTGCGATCTCACCTGAACCAGTCACAGCCAAAAGTGATCTCTGACCTAATTGTTTTACAGTTTGACCTTTACACAGCTAAGGGAGCAGACCAGTCCTACAGATCCTTTCCCACATCGTAAAAGGAAGATAAATGCCATCCATAATCCTATGACTGCAGCAAGCGAAACTTCGCAAACGGACAGGAAGCGGGGCAACCGCTTCATAGCTCCGTCTCCACAATGCACGTGACAGAGGAGAGGCGTCCTTGGTTGGGCAATCCATTCCCTAGAAACCACAAACACATGCCTTACGTTCCAGATGGCCAGTTAACGTCCCAAGGCTGAGCTCCTGAAACGAGTGACCTGGCGCCAGACATTTTAAAAAAGAGACTGTGATACAACACATTGGCGTGTTGACGGACCTTGTTTGTTATCACAGCTAACAAGCTTAGCTGACATGCGTGCAAAGCACGTTCCCAAGGCAAAACCATGCAACCTCAGGGCTACACATTACAGAGTTTCTGAGTCCATCCTGGATCCGCTCACCTGAACAGTAGCTGGTAAATCCATGCTGAATCCTGATTCTCAGGCACACGGGCGCCCAGTTTGTACCGGGATCACACCGCCTGGGGAGAAGGCACCTTGGCAGAACCCTCAGTGGAACTGCCACACTGCCTACAGCTTGGAAATAAACCCTGCGGGTCAAGTCATGGAGTTCTCTTACCCAAACCAAGCTCTGAACCAGGGGTGTCGAACTCATTTGTCACGAGGGCCGGATCTGACATAAATGAGACCTTGTCGGGCCGGGCCACATTTGTGTCATAAAATGCAATGCCAGGTAGCGGAGATATAAACTTTATAAAGGACACAAAAACACAAAGGGGTTTTTTTTTTACTTAAAATAAAAGCATGCTTAGAACACGAGCACTCTTGCAATATTTTGTTTATTGAACAGTGTCTGATCACTGACACCTCTTTGCTCTGAATTATTGCATCAAAATGTCTGTGCTGTTGCAGTCTTGAGCAATGTTCCCCCTAAGCTGTGGAGTCTTGTGAGCAAAAGTTCTACTTTGTGAGCTACTGACATTAAAGTTGGGAGCGAGCAATTTGGCTACTGCATCAGTTAGTTTGCTCTGGAGCCATCCTGTGTGAGCTGGAGGCTAAAAAGCTGTGAGCTAGCTCACACTAACTCAGCTTAGAGGGAACACTGGTCTTGAGGATGCTGTCCCGGTGTGTCTCTGTAAGCTGCAAACCTACAATGACGCAGCAGCAGCCGAACTGGGAGAAGCAGCCGAAGAACCACTGCGGGCCTGATCGGGCCCCCGGGCCACATGTTTGACACCTCAGCTCTAAAGAAAGAATAATGGTTACGTAAAGGCAAAAAGGCGCTTCTGGTTGTTGCACACACTTTCACACAATCGCTCCCTCATAACAAGTTTGGCTTCTGGAGCAGCTACTCCCTTCACAAGTAACCTGACTGCTACGTGTCTACTTCTATGTGCACGGCTTCTACAGCAAGCATGCACAGCGTCAACACCAGCTTAATTTGGGCTGTGTATCAAGACACATGTAAGAGGTCCCTCTTTTTCTACCGTCAAGTCACAGCTGACCTATGGCAGCCCCGTGGGGTTTTCACGGCAAGAGGCGTTCCAGAGGTGATTGGCCATTGCCTGCCTCTGCGCCACGACCCTCGACTTCTTTGGCGGTGTCCCACTGGAATACTAGGATCCAGGACCGAAAGAGGTATGTCAAACAGAATAGGGGGCCAACAATAAAACCTTAATGCACATAATATAAAAAGATACATGTATTCATTAGCAAAGAATTAAAAAAACATATAAGGGCCCAATCGCACTGCATGTAAAAATACCAAAATCTTACACACGAGGACCAGTGGACTTGACCTGACGCGTTTCGGCCTGTATGGGCCTTCCTCAGGGGTCAAACACAGTGAGGAACAAGTCGGCTTATATCATAATACAATATAATCAGGGCTTTTTTTGGTAGAATAAGCCCAGCAGGAACTCATTAGCATAACAGGCCACACCCAACAGCAGGAACTCATTAGCATATTAGGCCACACCCCCACGTTACCAGGAGTGTGGTCATCCAGCCACACCCTCCTTTGGCTTCTTATTTTTGTTTACCTGGTTTGTTGTCAAAACCCAGGGCTTTTTTTGTAGCAGGAACTCCTTTGTATGTTAGGCCACACACCCCTAATGAGTTTCTGCCATTGGGTGTGGCCTATTATGCTAATGAGTTCCTGCTGGGCATGGCCAACTCAGGAGCCAGCCGGAATTCCATTCCTGTGCGTTTCTGCCCAAAAATAGCCCTGAATATAATTATACTATGTTGTCGAAGGCTTTCACGGCCGGAGTTTATTAGCTGCTGTAGATTTTCCATTTGTGTGGCCGTGGTCTTGGCACTGTAGGACCTGACCTTTCGCCAGCAGCTGTGACTGGCATCCTCAGAGGTATACCACAGAAAGATGGAGTATTCTCTGTGTCAAGGTGAGTTTAATTTAATTTTTTCTGCTCACCTTGACACAGAGAGTACTCCATCCTTCTGTGCTATACCTCTGAGGGTGCCAGTCACAGCTACTGGCGAAACGTCAGGTCCTACAATGCCAAGACCACGGCCACACAACCCGGAAAATCTACAGCAACAAATTATACTATTATGCAACATGGATACAAAATGTAATTGTATTGTATTACGGTATAAGCCGACTTGTTCCTCATTGTGTGTGACCCCTGAGGAAGGCCTATGCAGGCCGAAACGCATCAGGTCAAGTCCGCTGGCCCTCGTGTGTAAGATTTTGGTATTTTTACATGCGGTGCGATTGGGCCCTCATATGTCTTTAAATTCTTTGCTAATAAATACATACACATTTTTAGGTTATATACGTTAAGTTTTTATTGTTGGCCCTCTATTCTGTTTGATCCTAGGTTTCAGGGTTAAGTCCTCCCCCCCCTTTTTGTCCCCATTGGAATCCTAGCCGGGGCTGACCCTCCTTGCTTCTCATATCTGACGAAATCAGGCTAGTCTGGGATACCCACGTCAGGGCATGAGGCCCTCTACTGCATGCATAATACAGGAAATGTGCTCCAATTCCACTTTCCATAGAACAACAGGGCTTGCGGTATAAGAAATGGAGCTGTCGCTGGTTTCTTGCCTCTTGGAATTATAGCAGGAGAGCAATCCTAAACAGGTCTACTCAAGATCTATTCAATGGGTCTTACTCTCAGGAAAGCATTCTTAGGATTACACTGCAACAAAGATATCTTATTCGTTTAGTTTCGCATTCTCTCTCTCCTCGCACTTAAAAGAAATCAAGTCTACGTTCTGTTCTCACCATTATTCAAACAAAGACACCAGAAAAGGTGAGGTGTAACTGCTTTCAGCGCTTGGGACAAGCATAAAAAGTCAAGCAAATGGCTACCCTGAAAGAATTTCATTCTTTCCACGTCATATTTTTACACGTTGTTCTATGGGGAAGGTTTACTCATCTGTTGCTCCTCGACAAAAGGCAGCAGGAGTTCCGGATCTCTGCAGCACAGATCAACTACCCTTATTTTTAAATCAACTCCCACACTGAAATAATCCTCCTCTGCTCGTCTCACAGCCCCACAGAGAAAGAAAACATCTGCTTGATCAACAACTGGGCACTGGGCCTGAAGGCGCTCCGGCTCCTTTCCAGATTTTATCCCTTTGGAGATGGGTGCAACTTTAGCTCATCTCCTCGTAGTACACCTTGGATAATGCTAAAGAGCTAGAACTTCTAAATGCCCGACAATCGACAATCTTAGGCTCTCCTGGCTACACTACACACCTGGAAACCCTTCAGGGGTGGGATGAGCACAAAGAACAGACTAAAAGAGCCCCTGAAGCGAAGAGCGAAAACAACACAGACCGCACGTTTGTTCCACTTCCGGGTGAGGGCTGTATCCTCAACACTCACATACTTGACTTTGTTTTGTTTTGCAACGTCTCCTGGCTGATCTGATCGACATGAATCTTGCTTACGCCTGGTGCGCACCACCCTCTGGGGTGCCTTAAGCAGCAGTCCAAGGGGTGCTTTCCTGGGAGGCGGTGAGGATATCGTAAGTGCCACCCACCAGGACCAGTTGCAGGCAGTGTTCCCTCTAAACTGAGTCAGTGTGAGCTAGCTCAGAGATTTTTAGCCTCCGGCTCACACACTTTTGTCTTAGCTCGGGAAGGATGGCTCCAGAGCAAACTAATTAATGCAGCAGCCAAATCGCCCGCTCACAACTTTAATGCCAGTGGCTAACAAGGTAGGATATTTGCTCACAAGACTCCACAGTTTAGAGGAAGCATTGGATGTAGCTGACTTACAGGAACCCTGCATGCAGTTCTCAAGGCAAGAGATCCTTCAGAGGTGGTTTGCCATTGCCTGCCGCTGTGCTGTGACTCCGGTGGTCTCCCATCCCAAGTCCTAATGAGGGTCAGCCCCACTTAGCTTTGGGGTCAAGCTAGCCTGGGCCATCCAGATCAGGGGAGTAAGCCCTGTAGAATAAGGAGGAGACTTACGCCCAGGGAAATGCTGGGGTCGGAAAGGAATTTTTCTCCAGGCCAGTTTGACTGGGATCCTGGAGGTTATTTTCCTTTTCTGGGCATGGGTCAGAGGTCACTGGGTGTGTGTGTGGGGGGGGTGGAGGTATTTGTGAATTCCCTGCATGGTGCAGGGGGTTGACTAGATGACCCTGAAGGCCCCTTCCAACGCTGTGATCCCACTTGAATTCTGAACCCCAGTTAGAAAGGTGGACTATAAATAACGTCAATACAATAAATTCTGAGTAAACCTTCTTAGGATTGTGCGCTCAGGGACAGACAGAAACACATCAGGAGGAAACAAACAAACCACACCACCCAGCCAGAAGTCCAAATATTGCCTCCCACACACCAGGCCCACACCCCCTTCCACTGTCATCCAGGCCTGCTTCCCCCCCTCCTCAGACGGTGTGGGGGGGGAATATAAGCAAGGCTCCCTCTAAGCTGTGGAGTCTTGTGAGCAAAAATTCTCCTTTGTGAGCTGCTGGCATTGAAGTTCTGAGCCAGCGATTTGGCAGCTTCCTAAATTAGTTTGCTCTGGAGCCCTCCTTCCTGAGCCAAAGACAGAAATGTGTGAGCCGGAGGCTAAACAAACTGTGAGCTAGCTCACACTAACTCAGCTCAGAGGGAACACTGGTTAGAAGGTCTATCCCCTCACCTTCCCACGCCTCCAGCCACCCTTCCCTACAGGCAACCGGCTAGTCCAGAGCCCCACATCCAAAGCACCCCCCATTCCCCACCCAGGGCACACACCTTTGGAGCCCCACATCCAAAGCACCCCCTCCCCGGCCCCTTCCCTCCCCCAGGCAAACCCCACACCCCCTCCCCCGACTCCTTCCCTCTCCCAGGCATCCCCCAGACCCCTCCCCAGACATCCCTCAGACCACCCCTTCCCTCCCCCAGACATCCCTTTCCCAGGCATCTTCCACACACCCCTTCCCTCCCCCAGGCAAACCCCACCCCCCTCCCCAGCCCCTTCCCTCCCCCAGGGATCCCCACATCCCCTTCCCAGGCATCCCCCAGACCCCCTCCCCCAGGCAAACCCCGCACCCCCAGGCCCCTTCCCCCTCAGGCCTCCCCCACACCCCCAGGCAGGCCCTCCCCCGCTCACCTGTAGGCCAGGGTCATGCACTCGAAGAGCTTGGTGAGGGAGGCGTCGATGTTGAGGCGCCCCCGCCGCCGCCGCCGCCGCCTCCTCCTCCGCCGCCCCCTCCGCCGCCGCCGCCCGCCTCGCCGCCCCCGCCGCCCCGCTCGGCCCCGCCCCGAAGCGGTAGGTCTGGCAGGTCTGCTCGTTGACGGTGTCGAAGTCGTAGCCCTTCTTGGGCGGGTGCTCGCTGTGCGGCGACGACACCATGAAGTGGCCCGAGTGGATGATCTGCGCCGCCGCCGCCGCCCGCCGGGACCGGGCCCCCCCGGACCCCCCGGCCTCCTCCGCCGCCGCCGCCCAGCCGCCGCCCGCAGGCCCCGCGCCCCTCGCCGCCCGGCCCGCGCCCCTCGCCCGCCGCCGCCGCCTCCTCCTCGTCCTCCGTGTCGTCCGACGAAGAGTCCTCGTCAGGCGCGGCCCGGCGGGCGAGGGGCGGCACGGCCAGCGAGGAGGAGGAGGAGGAGGAGGCCCGGGAGCCCCCCGGGAAGCGGCCCGGCCGCATGAAGACGTCCGCCGCCATCGGCCCCGACAGCCCGCCCAGCCCAGCCCAGCCCCGCGCCGCGGCTCTCTGCGGCCCGCTCAGGCCCCGCCGGCCTCGCCACACCCCGCGCGGAGGAGGAGGAGGAGGAGGAGGAGGCGGGGAAGGAGGCGGCGAGAGGAGGAGGAGGAGGAGGAGGAGGGCGGGCCTGCCTGGGCAGAGGCGCAGGGGCCGATGAAGGCAATCTTGGTGGCGCCCCCCCCCTCCTTTCCACACCGGCCCCGGTCTGACCAGATAGACAAGGCGGGTGGCAGCCAGACAAAAATTTATCCCTGTCATAACACTATAGCCCTGCAAACTAAGCCAAGCTACCTAAAGTTCCACAAAAATGAAATTAAAAAGGGGCAGGGAGGAAGTCCTCCTTCAGCCAAGGAGTGATGAACATAATGGAATTCACTGCCACAGGAGGTGGTGGCAGCTACAAGCATGGACAGTTTCAAGAAGGAATTAGATAAGCAAATGGAGCAGAGGTCCATCAGTGGCTCTTAGCCACAGGGTATAGATGGGAACTCTCAATCTGGGGCAGGTGATGCACTCTATTCTTGGTGCTGGAGGGGGCAGCAGTGGGAGGGCTTCTGGTGCCCTGGCCCCACTGCTGGACCGCCTGATGGCACCTGGTATATTTTGGCCGCTGTGTGACAGAGTGTTGGACTGGATGGGCCATTGGCCTGATTCAACACTGGCTTCTATTATGTTCTTATGTTCTTTCCATGAAATTGCTGAGCAGTCGGGTTAGAACAGATAAAAGGAAGTCCTTCTTCACCCAGAGAGTGATTAACATAAGGAATTCACTGCCACAGAAGGTGGCGGCAGCTACAAGCATGGACAGTTTCAAGAGGGGATTAGATAAGCATCTGGAGCAGAAGTCCATCAGTGGCTATTAGCCACAAGGTATAGATGGGAACTCTCAGTCTGGGGCAGGTGATGCACTCTATTCTT
This sequence comes from Gekko gecko, assembly GCA_029375565.1. NCBI lineage: Eukaryota > Metazoa > Chordata > Lepidosauria > Squamata > Gekkonidae > Gekko > Gekko gecko. Next base: position 74,828,000 of record JAPDNY010000012.1, on the reverse strand, counting down.
GGTGCTGGAGGGGGCAGCAGTGGGAGGGGGCTTCTAGTGTCCTGGCCCCACTGCTGGACCTCCTGATGGCACCTGGTATTTTTGGCCGCTGTGTGACAGAGTGTTGGACTAGATGGGCCATTGGCCTGATTCAACATTGGCTTCTCTTATGTTTTTATGTTCTTTCCATGAAATTGCTGAGCAGTCGGGTTAGAACAGATAAAAGGAAGTCCTTCTTCACCCAGAGAGTGATTAACACAAGGAATTCACTGCCACAGAAGGTGGCGGCAGCTACAAGCATGGACAGTTTCAAGAGGGAATTAGATAAACACATGGAGCAGAAGTCCATCAGTGGCTATTAGCCACAAGGTATAGATGGGAGCTGCAGTGGCTCAAGTGGTTAAGACGCTGAACTGCAGGCTGTGGAAGGTCAGTAGTTCAGCAGTTCGAGACCTGGGTGCCGCATGACAGAGTGAGCTCCCGTCTCTAGTTCCACCTCCTGCCACACCTAGCAGTTCGAAAGCAAGAAATTGCAAGTAGATAAATAGGTACCACTTCAGTGGGAAGGTAACAGCATTCCGTGCGCCTTGGTGTTTAGTCACATGACCATGGAAACGTCTTCGGACAGCGCTGGCTCTTTGGCTTTGAAACGGAGATGAGCACCGCAACCCTAGAGTCGGATTCGATTGGCTTTTGAGCAAGGGGACCTTTACTTTATAGATGGGAACTCTCAGTCTGGGGCAGGTGATGCGCTCTATTCTTGGTGCTGGAGGGGGCAGCAGTGGGAGGGCTTCTAGTGACCTGGCCCCACTGCTGGACCTCCTGAGGGCACCTGGTATATTTTGGCCGCTGTGTGACAGAGTGTTGGACTAGATGGGCCACTGGCCTGATTCAACATTGGCTTCTCTTATGCTCTTATGTCATTGAAATGACTGTTGTGACAACTGAATTCGGCCCCATCATTTTACTTTTAAACACATGCATTCTACTTTTAAACGTAGCCTATGACACTGCACCTCGCCAACAAAAGAATAGAAGATAACCCTCGGGTGCACCATGATCAATTTGCACTCGTTTTTACAATTTTTATTTTGTTTTTTACAAATCTTCATTGAGTCTTTTTCTTTTCTTTTCACCCTTTTCCCAACTTTGTGGTGCCCCCTTTGGCCCTGGTGCCCTAAGCACGTGCTGGGTCTGCTTCATGGGCAATCTGCCACTGAGTGTGAGCTAGCTCACAGTTTTTTCAGCCTCCGGCTCATGCATTTTTGCTTTAGCTGGGGAAGGATGGCTCCAAAGCAAACTGATTTATGCAGTAGCCAAATCGCTCACTCACAACTTTAAAGCCAAGTAGCTCGCAAGGTTGAATTTTTGCTCAAAGGGGAGGGGGCTTTCCATATGTGTTTTGCTCCCTCTGGGACTACTAGAGAGAGCAAAACACTTTTTTTGGGGGGGACACCATGAAGCAATAGGGACAAAGGAGTGGCAAAAATGTCAGTGCCATCGAAGAAGAATCACAGAATGTTAGAGTTGGAAGGGGTCTTGCAGGTCATCTAGTCCAACCCCCTGCACTCTGCAGGAGCATAGCATAGGAGAGGAGGAGGAGATTGGATTTATACCCCTCCCTTCACTCCGAGTCTCAGAGAGGCTTACAATCCCTTTCCCTTCCCCTCCCCACAACAGGCCCCCTGTGAGGTAGGTGAGGCTGAGAGAGCTCTTTCCAGGACTGCTCGTGAGAGAACAGCTCCGAGAAGTCTTGTGACTGGCCCAAGGTCACACCAGCAGCTGTATATGGAGGAGTAGGGAATCGAACCCGGTTCTCCCAGATTAGAATCCGCCCTCCTAACCATGTCACCAAACTGGCTCCCAGAAATGTCAGTGTGGTCTTTGGATGCTCCATATCGCCTGCTTGGAGCCACATGCGGCTCTTTCACATGTTGTGCAGCTCCCAGCAGGGTGGCTCGCCCCTCCGTGGGTAGGCTTGAGGTGGGGGGGGAGCACAGAGAAAGAAAGCAACTTCAAATGCGTTCTCAAAGCCCCCACCCTGCTGGCCAGCTTGGAGAAAGCAGTTTTCTTAAAGTGTCGTTATCAATATCTGTTTTTACCCCTTTTGTTTTTATTTCTGGCATTCTTCTTTAATGTTAATGTTAATAAAAAAGCAAATCTGCATATTTTCCAATTAAAACGTATAATGTTTGTTCATGTCTTGTGGCTCTCAGACATCTGATGTTACTTCTGTGTGGCTCTTATATTAAGCAAGTTTGGCTACCCCTGATATAGACTCTGGTGGCTTTAAAAGCAGAGTCGTCTTCCAATGCCTGCCTCCAGATGAAGCCCCATGAAACCAGTGGCCTCAGACTGACAGATCTGTGGTCTAATTCAGCATAAGGCCTCTTCCTGGAGAAAGGAGGTTCAGCAGTGTCTCTGGCCTGAACACTTTGCAATATCGATGGAACATCCGGCGGGACTTGGAAAATTCTGCAACACATTAAAAAAAAATCTCGTCTTCCAATATGAACATGCAGGCTGATTTATTTTTGAATCCTCATTAGTCAGGGGTTGGCACAATTTGAAGCTACCCAGCTTTGAAGTTTAGAGACAAGTCAGTGTGCGACTTTTCAGCAGTTGATTACAAGGGAATAGCCGCTACTATTGTGGGTCAAGCAGCTGTTATATAGGATACAAAGGTCAGAAAAGCTCTCAGAATTTTGGCTTTCTGCAACTATGTAAATCAAAACCCTCCAGGAGAACAGGCCCAGGACTGGCTGCATTATAACAGAATGATCCAGGAAGATGTTTAAATAGAGGGACCAGGTCTGTAGACTATACTACTAATACGTACAATCGTATCTATTATTTCATTTGTGTTCTCCCAACAGGGACCCAAAGCAGCTTGTATAATTGTCCTCTCGTCCACTGTATTCTCACAACAACCCTGTTAGGTTAGGAGAGAGAGTGTCACTGGTCCACGGTCACCCCATGTGCTTTCACGGCAGAGGAAGGATTCGAACCTGGGACTACCAGATACTAGTCCAACACTCTAACCAGCACAGCACACTGTTCCTGTATGTTTTTATCTTGCAATTACTGCACTGTATTTCTACTTAAGTAATTCCGTTTCTTGCACTGTTGGTCCAATTTAATACTTATGCCTTGGACACGTGAAACTGCCTTACACTGAATCAGACCACTGGTCAGTCAAGGTCAGTATTGTCTACTCAGAGGGGCAACAACTCTCCAGGATCTTAGGAAGAGGTCTTCCACATCATCTGAATCCCAGAGCCAGGAGGCAACATCAGGGGAAGGCCTCAGCCTCTATGCCCTGTTGTTGGCCCTCCAGAGGAGCTGGTTGGCCACTGTGTGAGACAGGATGCTGGACTAGATCGACTACTGGTCTGCTCCAGCAGGGCTCTTCCAACACTCTGTGTCACACAAGTGGTCCAAAACCAGGTGCCATCAGGAGGTCTACCAGCAAGGCCAGAACTCCAGAAACCCTCCCACTGTTGCCCCCCAAAGCACCAAGAATACAGAGCATCACTGCCCCAGACAGTGTTCAATCTATACCTTGCGGCTAATACCCATTGTTTATTAGATGTCTCCTCATCCTATTGGTTGTCCTGACTTGCATTATGTAATCTGCCTTGAAGCTCAGTGAGAAAAAGGGACTATAACAAATAAAATCATCTCCTTTGACCCACAGCAAGCAAGGCCCAGTCTCTGTAACACAGCCGCAAAAGGTGAAGTACACCCATTTCTCCTCATATTCTGTTGCCAAGAGAGGATGTTATAGGACCGATTCTACAACATGAATTAGTCCTTGTGTAGGACCAGACTCAAATGCAGTGGAGTAATTCTCTCATGTACCACAAAACATCTGCACCAGTTAAGTGACTGCTTGCTTAGTTTTTCCTATTCATTCATGAACCTGTTGGCATGTAGTAACTACTGACCAAAAGCTGATAGTTAAGGAAATAATAGATGCCCATATGAATTGAAGAAACATACTCCACACCGAAGAGGTCCATTTGCACAGCCCAATCCTAAACACATCCATGGACAACTCCCACTGATTAGTTGTAGATTTTCCAGGCTGTATGGCCATGGTCTTGGCACTGTACAGCCCGGAAAATCTACAACAACTAATGAACTCCGGCCGTGAAAGCCTTCGACAGCATAACTCCCACTAAGTTAAACAGGGTTTTTTCTGCACAGAAAGTGTGCTTGGAATCATAATTTCAGAAATTCCATCAAGGTAGAAGATGTTCAACGATAGAACCTATGACCCAGGGAGGAGGGGGTCTCCTTATCAAGGAAAGGTTGGACAGCTTAACACTCCAGTTTGGATTTTCTGTAATAACTAGGAGGAACTTTTTCTAACCCAAAATACTAGAACTCAAGAGCATCCAATGAAGTTGATGGGATAGTAGATTCAGGAAGGGCAGAAGGAAATACTTCTTTATACAACAAGCGATTAAAAGGTAGAATTCGCTGCCAGAGGATGTAATGATGACCACAGATACTGATGGCTTTAAAAGGAGATTACACAGATTCATGGAACATAGGCCTACTAGCCATGGTGGCTTCAGCGTCTGTGCCCTGTTGTTGGCCCTTCGATGTAACTGGTTGGCCACTGTGTGAGACAGGATGCTGGACTGGATGGACCACTGGTCTGATCCAGTAGGGCTCCTCTTATGTTCAACTAGGCATTGTATAAGATTCTTCCATTTCCACAATATTCACACACACTTTTGAACAAATCCCATAAAAAAAGACTATCCAGACAGTTATTTGTGTTGTGATTTTTAATTTTTTTAAAATGAAACCATTGTACATTGTACAAACCATAGCTACTGATGGAATAAATAAGTGAAAAAATTATACTGCTGTACAACACACACAAAATCATTAAGATGGAAAACGATTAGGTACTTTTTTTAAAAAAAACAACCCACAAAATTCTTTACACCTTCTAGCAGGCCTTTCGATATAAAGAACATTCCAAAATATGACGTTTCTGTATGAAGCTACTCAAAAGCCAATAATTTTCTGCTGCCTCACAGACTGGTGGATGGTGTTTTGTTAAGTGCCAGCACTTTTTGGAATGTTTAATAACTACTTTCCCCAAGCAAAAGAAAAAAGAAACACCTTCAATTTACAGTTCTACTTGTAAGTGTTTGGCTGAGTAAATCGCTCATCTGGAAGGCCTCCTCCTCTCCCCCAGCTTGGCCCCCGCCCCACAAAGGTCTGTTCCCTTGCTAGCTTATTATGTCTAAGAGTTTAGTATTTGAGAGGTCCAAATGCTCAGCTTGTAGATAAGGAAGCACTTCTTTATATTTGCACTATTTCTAAAAACACGGGGATGCAAAGCAAAGCCCCGAGCTCGGATGCTGCGTGGCCTCCCGTGACAGGAGCAGTCCCGTTTGGTGGCCTGCCTCTGTTATCAGCACAACTACTTCCAGTCACCTTGACGCAACCCCTCCCCCTCCCCTGCTTTCAATAACCCCCTCCTCCGAAAAAAGTTCATAAAACCAATTTTTTTTCCTAAGTAAAGATAGCTCCATACCGAGAAGCTGGATCCAGTACCAAGCCTCAAGTATTGTGGATCCTTTCCTCGCCGGCTGGATCTCATCTACGATCACTTCCCAAGCTTTAAAAAAAACAAAACCTAACTGCACATCCAAATGGCCTATCAGTGTTGTCAGGCACTTCAAAGAAAGACTAATAACAGTCTTGTACACAATTTTGAATTTCTGCATACCAAGTACATGTCCAGATTCTTTTCCCCCTCGTGTCAAAAAGGTACAGGCCGACACTAAGGGGGGGCTGAGGGAAATCTAATTCTGTCTGCTTTTTCTCAACTGCCCGTCGTAGAGAGATTATCTCAATATCTAGAACTCTGAATGAGCTGCAGATTTAAGTGTTGCTACTTACAAAGTGAAGCCACTAAATGTTGTGATTCTGCTAAGGTGGAGGGTTTTTTTTTTTGTTGTTGAGCCACAGAATAGCAAGAAGATGGTGCCACCCATTCAAACCCACTGCTCTGCAACTTCCGTTTAGCTGTAGGGCTCCGTCCACACATTAAGTAAGGAAGCCCTCCTGAAAGAGTGTTGGGAGCCTGTAGCAGCAGCAGGTCTTTGTGAACGGCACTGTGTCAGTGTCAGTAAATGCCAATACATGTTTCTACCTAATGAAAAATTTGAGGTATTTTAGTGCTATTTATATTCTTTTTTATTTATTAAGTACAGGATTCAGCTTTGAAATCAAAACACTTGTCTACTTCCTTGGAAATTGGTAAAAAAAAACACAAAAAACACAGAACCACAAAGCTGCATCTATGGACAGGAACTACCAGGGCGCGACGACTTATCAACAGTGGCTTCAGAGTGATGGACAGTGCTGATCGATTTAAAACTACATAATTACAATTTTCTTTCTTAAATTTCAAAAATATATTTGTCTATTTCATAGATCAGCCAACACATTTTTTTTTTTGTAAAAAAAATCGAATCAAACATGGGTGTTAATTGTCCACACTGATTGCCATTTAATCAGTCGTCACCCATATTTTTCAAGAAGATACACAATTCAAAGAGGAAAAAAATTCAGTTTACAGATTATGTATATTGTGCAAACCTGTATTTATAGAGGAATCTTTAAGAGGTTCAGAAACTGCTATTTAGAGCTTAAAATTCATAATTTGCTTCAATACTTACCCAAATCAGTGCTAATTTAAGTAAACAGCAAAACACATTCATTTGAATAAACCAGTTTGTTTCAAGAAGACTGTTATACAGCTAGAGGATGGAAACCCGCCAGGAATGTCTCCTTTACAAGCTGTATTTATGCGCAGTTCCCATACATGTCTGCAGGGACTGTAGAAGTTTTACAGTGGCTCAAATGCTGTACTTAAAAAAAATCTTCGCTGGGTGAACCACATGGTTTGTCTCTAAACCGCAAGAGTGAAAATGGCCTCCTGATTTTCTTTTACAATATTTCCATGTTAGAACAGTAAGCACCAGGGTATAAAAAAATGAAGGGAAAAAAACACCTAAAGCTTCCTATATGGCATTGTAGAAACATAGGCCACTTTGCAAGAGATGGGGGAAGGGGGGGGGGAGAACCCACATTTTAAAAATGAGCACTGGCTTATTTTGGAACACAAGGCACAAAAAAAAAAGAAAGCAAGCAAGAAAAAAAGACCAGACATAAAACCAGAACAATGAACTTCACATGAATAGATAATACCTGACCTGTACCATCCTTAAATATCTTATGTTAAATAGAAAAATGGAAAAAAAAAATACAGCAGCAACATAATTGTAATTCTGACGTTAGAAACAGTGCGTAGACCCCTCCTGAGTTGTTCACTCCAACCATTTCAGAGACAGTAAATTAAAATTCTCAACATTTCATTTCACAGGAAAGAAAGTTCAGTGTCTGAAGCGCCTTTGCTTGGTTTTCTTGGATTTTTGCTTGGTAACTTGAAAAGTTTATAGGAGTCCCGTCTTCCTCCAAGACAAGATACTTAAGTATGGTCGTTCTATAATTTAGCCCACTGATGTACCTTATGTAAAAACTGGCCGGGGGGGGGGGGGGAAACCTAGAGTCTATATTTCATCAACGTTTTGTTGAGACGGAGCCTCTACTTTCATCTTTTTAGAAGGTGGAACTCCTTCAGAGTCCTGAACAGAGGAAACAAACAAAAAGAATTAGCATCAACACTGAATAAAAGCAACAACAAATTCTTATTTCTACAGAGGCACAAAGTATCCCCAGATGGCAAACGTTATAGCCAAATAGCTATTTCCCCCTGAAGCTGCTGTCTTAGTCAATCATAATTTATTTCCCTTCATAGTTCTTCCACTTACACAAAGAGAAAACTGCCTCCAGATACTTTTTAATCTTATTTTTAATTTAATTTAACTTATTTATTTATTATTAAATTTATACCCTGCCTACCCAGCCACGGCCGGCTCAGGGCGGCTCACAGAGAGAATAAAAACAACAATAAGTAATTTAAATAGTTCTAAAACCGTAAAACAATTCCAACATTAAAAAGGTGCTAACAGATTGACAATTTAAGTTAAATTTAAGTTAAATGTAGGAGGGTGGTCGACCTTCATTATCCCATCCTAGTAACCGACCCAGATCTAACAATGTGCGGCTGGCACAGGGAGCATGGCTTTCCCTCGGGGCGGCTCCTAATTGAAAGCCTGGCGGAAGAGCTCCATCTTGCAGGCCCTGCAGAACTGCATAAGGTCCCGCAGGGCCCTGATCTCCTCCGGGAGCTCGTCCCACCAGACAGGAGCTGCCACCAAGAAAGCCCGGGCCCTGGTACTAACCAGCCTGGCATCCTTTGGGAAGGGTCAATGTTGGGACCCTGATCGCAGTGCTCTCTGGGGAACATGTGGGGAAAGGTATGTAAGGTCTCTGACCATAAAGGGCTTTAAAGGTAAGAACCAGCAACTTGAAGCCAATTCGGTATGCTATCGGCAGCCAGTGTATCCCGCCCCCCCCACAAGTAGGCTCAGGGCAAGTTCCATCAATATTAATACAATTTACAGTCACAGTTAAAACCAATTTAAAACAAAAAACTCAAACAGTACAAAAGTCTTAAAATACGGTGCAAGATCTGATCCAATGTCTTAGCAGTTAAGGTGGAACAGTACTGTGGGTTCCCCGGTGGCAGTTCAAACGCAGGACACTGATGGGAGGCTAACCAGAACAGGGGCAGGTCCACTGCCTCAACTAAAAGCCTGATGGAAGAGCTCCGTTTTGCAGGCCCTACGGAATTGTAGTAAGTCCCGCAGGGCCCTGATCTCATACAGGAGCTCATTCCACCAGCTAGGGGCCAAGGCTGAAAAGGCCCTGGCCCTGGTCAAGGCAAGTCGGATGTCCCTGGGGCCGGGGACCACCCAAAGATGCTGATTTATAGATCTCAGTGCTCTATGGGGCTCATATGGGGACAGGCAGTGACGATGGTATGCTGGCTTCCAAATAAAGGCTGCATTACCATACATCCCTAAAAAATCACTTATACCAAAGATAACCCGTTACCTTTCCCCCCACAACACACATTAAGACAGATGTCAGAAAGTCTCCGGAAGACAAATCTTGAAGCTTGTGGATTAGTCAGGCCTAAGTGCACTTTGCTGACACTCTGCTGCCAACAGATGCTTGCCAGGAAGTATAATGCAAGGAACAAACATGGGGTCCACTAGAAACAGCGGCAATATCTTTAAAGTAGCAGGCAAGAGACCTGGAACAAGACCGTCTTCTCTGATGACCATCCTTAATCTAGAAATGAACCAAAAGCCAGTCCACCTTTCTATCTGGTGACTGGGGTTTTAAATGGAAAGAATGTACAACCCCTAACTCAAACGACATGGGGGCCTTTACCGGGTGCTTCTTTCCTGCTTGTTGACACATGCCCACATCAGTCCAAGCATAAATTAAAGGGACATCTCAGCTTTGACAACCAGAGCCAGATAAAACACTTTTAATACCTCTCCATGCAAGAATGAAGGACTGCTTGCTGTGCAGACCAGCCAAAAATATCAATGGCTGACTGGCCATGCGGAGACAGAAAGGAGCGTCAAGCATTAACACAAACAGCAAACGTGACAAAATTTTTAACACCAAGTCGGTAAACTTTGATACTGACTGCTGACAATGCCTCTCCCCCCGTTTTTGTTTGAAGCTCCCATCTGTTTTTAAGACGTGGGCATAGCTGCCCTTTCTGACTTACCTGAGAGTTTTTAGATGTCTCTGTGGCAATGTCGTTTTCTGCCAGCGGCTGAATTTCCACTTTCTCTGAACTATTCATGGAATTTTCCAATGAAGACTGTGAATTCTGTTCATCGGACGCATCTGAAAAAGTTTACAGGCAAATTGCACAGAGCATATACGCACACCGTGCTTTTGACCCAACAGTAATTGCGCGGTGATCTTCGTTAGAAGAGAACACGAAACATTCAGCAAGCAGGGAGATCCGGTGTGAGGGCCTCAGCATGTCAGATACTGGCTGGAAGCCGGACAGCTTTTTGAGCCAGCCACTAGAGGGAGGTATGGCGACATGGATATACAAAAGGTAACTTCTGCAAGCATTTGGGTAAGGTTTATGTAGAGTGGGCAGCCTACAGGAGACCGGCTGGGGGAGAGAAGCAATGCGAGAGAGCAAAGATACTCCCCCCCAATTAATTACAAGCTAAAACACATGACCTTGAATGAATACACTAATGGCTAGTTTGTTCTGGTATCTATAGAATGACTTCCAGAATGATTATAATAGTGTTTCACACAGGACAGACTTCATACGAATGTATTATTTATACAACTACACCAAATATATTCTCTTCAACAGGACCCATTCAAAAACCCAGTCTCGGTTTGTAGTTTCTTAATACCAAACATGGGGCTCCACACCTACTGTCTGAAATGCAGTAAGACAAAACAGAATCCAAGAAGTGGCGAGGGAGAAGGTAAAAGAGGGCCTTATATGGATTTCTGTACTGAAACCCCAATTATCTTTCGATGATCTGAGGGAGGGAGATCTAAGACTCTCCTCGGCCGTAAAGTCTGTATTCCCTCTCTTTCACTCAGGAGCCTAAAACCAAGAAAACTAAAATATTAGATGCTGCAGCCCTTCAGACGATACTTTAAAATGCACACTAAAAGTGAACATGTTTAAGAGGCGCTTCCAATAGTGACTCAAGAGCTGGGGTGAACCAGATCAGGACTCAACCTCACCTTAAAGCCGGGCGCCACTCAAGCAGCTTCCGGGTGGCAAACTATTGCTATCTTTTGCTCCCCATGATTACAAAGGAGCTAATTAAGAAACCCGGCTAAACCAGAGGAGCACAAACCCCGCAACTCAGAGCTCAGCCGCCGAGCCACTCAAAATTAAGCATGGGTGTCTCAATACGAAAAGGAATGGGAAATATATGCATGTTTAAGAACGTAAGAGAAGCCATTGATTCTAGTATAGGAAATCAGTGTTCTATAAAATTAGTTTGGCCTGTGTGACATTCTGTCTGTGAAATATTTTATCCATGATGAAATGGTCCCAAACTTTATTGTACCATTGATTACTTATTGGGGGATTTTTGTCTCTCCATTTGGAAGCTGTTAGAAGCAGTGCAATAAGATCTCTGCGAGTGATTGGGCCTCCTAAAGAAGCTGTATCACTGGTCCTTCCAGTGATTTAGTAGAATTAACTCCAGTTTCTCTTCAATCGAATACCCTGTAAGTAGTTTAATCTGGACAAAAATTTTCTGCCAAAACTTTCTGATAAGAACACAATCCCATCAACATTGGATCAGGCCAATGGCCCCTCCAGTCCAACACTCGGTGTCACACAGTGGCCAAAAATACTAGGGGCCATCGGGAGGTCCAGCAGTGGGGCCAGGACACTAGAAGCCCTCCCACTGTTGACCCTCCCAAGCACCAAGAAGAGAGAGCATCACTTGGCCCAGACCGAGAGTTCCTACCAATACCCTGTGGCTAATAGCCACTGACGGACCTCTGCTCTGCATGTTTATATGCTGCCAAGGCCAAGGCACTGTGCTTTCTACTGTGACCTAACAAGCTCCTCAAAAATTCACCTTTGCCAATAACTATTCACATAGGCGTAGTAAAAGTGAAAGCTAACTAAATTTTGTTTCATCATTTGCATGTGAAACAAACGGGCCTGGCAGTCAATCACCCTCTCCCAAGAACCACGCAAGGTCTGCCGGCCCTGAAAAGACGGAGCAAAAGGCAGTGAGAACTCCTTTACCTTCTGACCCTGGCTCCTCTTTTGCTTCCGCTTGAGCATCGTCGGACTTCGTTTCGGGACCATCTGCTTGTCCCGTCGAGTTCTGCTCCGGCGTGGGACTCGAAGTGCTGCTGTTCTCTTGCTTTATCGGAGAAGCATCAGCTATCGAACTCTGGTTGCTGTTGTCATCTGCAAGCAGAAAGGGTGGCTTGATGAAAAGACGGGGCATTCCAAAAGCTTTTTTGGGAGGGGTTGTGGGTGTCGCTATATAGAGTTCTCCTGCATTTGTGGCACGTTCAGGCTTCGTTCTCAAATCAGCAGGAATTCTCTGTGTCAAGGATGTGAGCGGGGCCAAAACAACGTAAAATTTATTTTCTTGTTTCATTGGTACCCTTGCCTTTCTTCCCACCGGGGACCCAAAGCGGCTTCTCCTCTCCTCTATTTCACCCTCAGAACGACCCTGCGAGGTACATTAGGCTGAGAGTGCGTGACTGGCCAAAGGCCACCCAGCAAGCTTCCTTGGCCGAGTGGGGACTCGATTCTGGGCTTCTCAGATCTTAGTCCGACACTTAACCATTACACCAGCCTGGCTCTCCCAGTATTAATTTGTTTTGCTGCAAATACTTAAGAGCTGAACTATATACGATGCTGGCTTCCACGGCTGCTATTCAAGAGGCTGCCCCATTCACAAAGATTGCATTTAATTTCATCAAAAGAGACACACAGGTAGAGGGGACCTTCCTTACTTTCCCCAACGTCCCTCTCCCCAAACTCTGCTACCGACAAGGCAAAAGGCACCTGGAGTAATGGTGTGAGGGACCCACCCTAGGGCTGAAAGGGGTGCACGGGTGTGTAAATTCTGTTCAGAGCACTTAGACACCACCTCTCCAGAAACCTGCTCAAGGCGGCTCAAAACTAACAGTAAAAACCAACAAGCTGTTAAAAACAAGCCGACTAGAAACAACATAACAACAACCACCGAGCAGCCTAAAATGATATTCATAAAACAGCAAACAAGATATGGAACCCATCAGCTAAAAGCTGGGTACATAAGAACATAAGAGATGCCAATGTTGGATCAGACCAATGGCCCATCCAGTTCAACACTCTGTGTCACACAGTGGCCAAAAATACCAGGGGCCATCAGAAGGTCCAGCAGTGGGGCCAGGACACTAGAAGCCCTCCCACTGTTGCTCCCCCCCAAGCACCAAGAATACAGAGCATCACTTGCCCCAGAGTCCCTATCTAGACCTTATGGCTAAGAGCCACTGATGGACCTCTGCTCCATATGTTTATCTAATTTCCTCTTGAAGCTGTCCATGCTTGTAGCTGTCACCACCTCCTGCGGCAGTGAATTCCATGTGTTAGTCACTCTTTTGGTGAAGAAATACTTCCTTTTATTCATTCTAACCCAAACGTTCAGCAATTTCATTGAGTGCCCACGAGTTCTTGTGTTTTGGTGGCACTTAAAGGAAAGGTTGGCAAAAAGTAGGCACGTGCCAGGTGAGCCTCAATGGGGGAAGGTTTAAAAAAAGTGAGATGCCACCACTGAAAAAGCCCTGTCTCTGGCCACCACTTGCCTTACCTCTGTAAGGAGGGGGGCACAGAGCAGGGCTTGAGAAGAGAATCTTAACTGGCAGGCTGGACAGCATGGGTGGAGGTAATCCTTCAAGTACTCTTGTCCCAAGCTGATTAAGGCCCTGACGCTAAGAACCAGCCCTTGGAACTATGCCCAGCAGCAGACGGGAAGCCAGTGCAGCTCTTTCAGCACAAGGGAGATAACAATACCTGAATCTAACCCCTGACAACAGCCTGGCTGCCATATTTTGGATTTGTGGAAGTTTCTGGACAGTTTTGAAAGGGAGCCCCAGCCACCGGACTTAGACTTAGTTCTCACTATCGGTTTGTTCATTCTTGTATTTGTATGCTAATTTGTTGCCGTTCACAGGTCTTACCAACTGCTTTGATCCAATCTCAGCTATACTTATTGCCCAGTGACTTATGCATTTTGACTCTAACTAGCCCTTCCTGGCAACTAAACCCCGCTCCATCTATATGAGGCTTGAGGAAATCTGTTTCAATGTCTCTGAAGAAGTGTGCAGGCACACGGAAGCTGATAACCAGAATTAAACTTTGCTGGTCTTAAAGGTGCCCCTGGACTCAAAATTCATTCTAGCCCCATTACAGTAATCTAAGAAGGATGTGAGCAGAGCATGGACTACTGTGGGCAGATCACGCTTTTCGGCAAACAGTCATTTCTGACCGTTATCAGCTGAAGCCGGTCTAGGAACAACAAAAGCAGCTGCCAAAGCTGTCCAGTTGGGCCACCGGCTGTCTAACGTTCACATGGACTTTATTCAGAAAACTTGATTTCTCTTTGCGAAATCTCCCTGTTAAATATACTCGCGCACAACTCAGCCTATGTAACAGCCCAGGGTCATCCAAGGACAAGGAACCATCCAGGGTGAAAGATCTAGGGCCTCTTGGCTTAAGCTTGCGTACATATTGAGATGCTCTCTGCATTACAGGATTTCTCTACTTTCCAGCACAAATGGTGAGGTGAAACGGGGTTTCTAATCTATCTCAGTGACGAGTCTAAATCAGCTATTGCAGGATGCAATCGTGCATTAGTTAACCTACTGATTAAAGGAAAACAGTCACATCTTTGTCCCGGAGACCAGTATCTAGCTGGTAGCAATTACAGACCTCATTACATTCTGATTTTAGCTTTGTAATGATGCTAGGCGGAACAGTAAACACAAAGACTGGAATGCACAGGAGACATGGCTACAAAAACTGCGGCCGAAGTCACCTGTTTGCTGGTCCTATGGGATGAACAGGAGATCTGAGTTCCACTTCTAAACTACCTTACAGGTGACAGCAAACACAGCTAAAGTGGCAGCAAATGAAGACACCAAAAGCAGGAAAATGGCATTTCAAACAGAACGCTTTGCTGACCGTCCATTGCACGCGCCAGAATTAATACCAGGCTCGGCACAGTGTGGGTTGGAATTATGTCAATGCACCAAGAACTTATAGAGCAGATTAAGAGCCAATGCAGAAGGCTGAACTGGTTGTAGTGAGAAGGATCGGCTATCTATTCTACCCCTGGTTCTGTTGACCCATTTCTGGATGCAGGTCTCTGGAGTTTTCATATCCATGAGACTGAATGTGACCTTCACATATGAAGAACAAGTATTCTACTTGCCAAAGGAATGCACCATCCGACCACAGAGGTACATCACTAGACTTTTGCAAGAAGGCTGAAATTCATTCAAGCAGTAGAAGGGGAAGGCCTGTCGGAATGAGAAAGCAGCCTTGACCCACTGCCCAAAAAATGTTTCTGGAGTTGCAAAGCTTGCAAGCCCTCGCCTATAGCTGTTCCCGCTAATAAAAGCTATCGCCTTACCTACTTCGCCTCTCACCGAGACATCCGGAATTGGAAAATTACAGATTGCACTGATGGTAGCCATGGCAACATTTAATGACTCACTCCAAGTGTTAATCTGTCAAGCACATGCTTCTGGAGAGAAAACCTTAATTTGCCCAATTCACTTTCATCAGGCTGGAGGCTTTACAGGAGGTATATAACCAGGGGAGGGGAGAAAAGCCCATGTCCTGGAATCTACCCTGACAACAAATGGAGAATCCGCACTATTCACCATTAAGTTAATGAAATCATTGTGAACTAGAGCATCAAGAGATTTCCATTTCTTATAGCATCATTACAGTGCACTCCTTGCCGTTCAGGTTCCGGCAGTTTCAAAAAAAAGGCCCCCAAACAATTACAGTCTAGCAACAGAAGAAGCTGCCGAGAGAGGCTGAGTGAACCCTTTCTTCGGGGGTCTTGAATGCGAAGGTGACCAAGTTCTGTCCTCGAGAAGTTTTAAACTTCATGTATTCTGCTGCCTAAGGGGCATATGAGCCCAGGATGCAGGCGCCCTAACAATTCCCACTTTGCAGAACTTGATCTGAGCTTCTGTACGACTTTTTGTGATAATGCCAAGATCCACAGCCATTCTAGCTTTCTCACCATACAAAACCTCAACCGCCACACTGCTTCCTCATTTTCAACATCGAACAATATTCACCCATTCATATCTTCATCTGTACTCCCAGCAGCACAAAGCTACAGCCCATGAAATGCTCTCCCTCAGATTGTCCCAAGAAGAAGAAGAGGAGGAGGAGGCAGAGGAGGAGGAGGTGATTGGATTTATTCCCCGCCCTTCACTACCCAAAGGAGTCCCAGAGCGGCTTACGATCTCCTTTCCCTTCCCCTCCCCACAACAGACACCAAGTGAGGTAGATGGGGCTGAGAGAGCTCTCTCAAGAACTGCCCTTGAGAGAACTTGTGACTGACCCAAGGTCACACCAGCAGCTGCAAATGGAGGAGGAGTGGGGAATCAAACCCAGTTCTCCCAGATTAGAGTTTGCACTCCTAACCACTACACCAAACTGGCTCTCACACCAAACCGGCTCTCCAAAGTCTTCTACTTTAAAAGCTGAGGTTGCTATTCAAGTCATAGGAAGCTGCCTTATACTGAGTCTGACGATGGCTCCAATTGGCAGCTGCTCTTCAGGGCTTCAGGGAAAAGGGTCTTTCAGAAAACCTACTACATGGAATTCCAGCTGGAGATGCTGGGAATTAAACACGGGAACTGCTGCATGCAAAGCAGATGCTCTGCCACTGAGCCACAGCCCCTCCCCTTAAAGTCTTTCGGATTATGGTGTTACCCTCTGCTCAACGAAGACCACTGAACTGCCTGACCCTGAGGAGCAACTGTTTTCTCAGCGCTTAATTTTTGTTCCTTACTTTATATAGCTGAGGGACCCAACCAGGAATGCAAGTCACACATCAGTCAATTTGGAAATCAAATCCACAGTCTCTGGAAGCATCCTTTCTCTCCCACCCACCCCTTCCCACTGTTAGTGTTCCCACCCCACTCACCGTGCATATCCATCATTCCAGGGGAGGAGCTGTTCTCTGGAGTAGTGACCTCGGAACCACACTTTTCATCTTTGCCCTTTTTCTTATTCTTGTTTTTCTGGAACAGGAAGAGAGATTAAGATCATGAGCTCGTTTAGCCTGGACTAATGGTCAGGATTTGGTGCTTACGCCCTTCAACAGAGGCTGAATGCTCAGAAAACTGTTTAATTTTTTATTTTTTATTTTTTTAGTGAAGACTGACATCATTAGATGGGCATCTTCTTGTCAACGTTATATCATCCTGAACAGCAATCCTGCAATAAGACTACAACAGCATAAGCAAAAACACCTGAATGATGACATCATCTATTACTATAACCAGGGCTCTTTTTGTAGCAGGAACTCCTTTGCATATTAGGCCACACACCCCTATGTAGCCAATCCTCCAAGAGCTTACAGTAGCCCCTGTAAGAAGAGCTCTGTAAGCTCTTGGAGGATTGGCTACATTAGGGGTGTGCGGCCTAATATGCAAAGGAGTCCCTGCTACAAAAAGGGCCATCTATCTATCTATCTATCTATCTATCTATCCATCCATCCATCCATCCATCCATCCATCCATCCGTCCTGGCCCCAGCCAGGACTGCTCCGGCGGCCACGGCAGCAGCCCGGGACCGCTGCTGTCTCCCCCACCCCACCCCAGAGGCCACGGGCAGCCACAACAGGAGGCGAGCCCAGCTTCCCCCGAGCCCTGGGGAAGCACTTACCCGCGGCGGCGAGGCCCGATGGGGGGAGGAGGGGCCGCGGCTCGTGGCGACGGCAGTGGCGGAGAGAACGGCGGCCGGCGGGCTGAAGGAGGGGAGAGCGAGGCCCGGGCTGCTGGGAAAGCTGCGCCCCGCCCCTGTGGCCGCCAGACGACGGGAGGAGCGCCAGGAGGTTGTCGCCCGGCCAGCCCGCGCACCAGGGGAAGATCCAGGAGCTGGAAAGGAGGGGGCTTGGCCGGCGTCCTCGGCTTTACAAGGGGGCGGGGCGCAGAAGGAGGAGCCAGGAGGGCGTGTGGGGTAATAAAGGATGGAACGGGTGAGGCAGCCAGGGAGGACGACGGCTGGGCTGGCTGGGACTGGCTAGAGAGAGAGTAAGAGTGTCCCAGTAAGCGGTTAGCTTGAGAAGCCAGACCCAGGACAGGCAAGAGGGTGACAGCAACCCTCTGACGAGACCTGTCTTCTGAGGCCGCTCTCTCCAGACCATCCCCAACCCCGCTACAGGCCCTCCTGGCCCATCCCTCCAACCTGGGAGGGTCGGCGGGACCTGGGGCAAACCTTGGCTGGCCACATCCTACAGGGGGCGCCTTCCCACCGCCCAGGGAGGGCGCCACACTATCTATCTATCTTCTTACAGGGGCTACTGTAAGCTCTTGGAGGATTGGCTGCATCAGTGGTGTGTGGCCTAATATGCAAAGGAATTCCTGCTACAAAAAGAGCCCTCTATTTATCTATCTATCAGGGCTCTTTTTGTAGCAGGAACTCCTTTGCATATTAGACCACACACCCCAATGTAGCCAATCCTCCAAGAGCTTACAGTAGCCCCTGTAAGAAGAGCTCTCTAAGCTCTTGGAGGACTGGCTACATTGGGGGGGTGTCGCCTAATATGCAAAGGAGTCCCTGCTACAAAAAGAGCCCTGACCATAACAAAAAAGAACAGATCCAAGTCAATATGACCGATTATACCAGTTGAATAGGGCAGCAAGTTTATGAGCTGCATAGATTCCTTTAGTCAGGAAGGCCGTGACATCTGAAAAAAAAAAATTCCTCTCCATAACCAGATTTTTTTTCCAACTGACAGAAACAAGACTGGACTTTTAAGACAAGGTAATTCATACTGTGATTTAAAATTACTATCAGCAGAAGGGTGGGGGTCTCTAAATTAAGCTTTGTATCTGCACTCCAGACACTTGAGCCGGTCATTAGAACAATATTTTCGCTATTACTTATTTATTTATTCCCTGCCTTTCTCTCTCCCCCAGCGGGGACCCAAAGTGGCTTACATCGTTCTCTTCTCCGTTTTTATCCTTACAACAGCCCTGTGAGGTAGGTTAGGCTGAGAGTATTGAGTGACCCACCGGGGGGCTTCTGTGGCACAAATGAGGATTCAGACCCGGGTTTCCCCAAATACTAATCTGACACTGTTAACCGCTATACCACACTGGCTCCAAAGGAAAAAAGAAAGAAGAAAATGATAAGAAATGGTACAGGACACATAACTTATTTAACTGATTGCTCATTATTTGTGTCACATCATACACTTGACATTAAGTAGTCAATGATCCACAAGTCAAGTACAAATGTGATTTTATTTCAAAGCACAGGCCAATCTACCTGAGACGTGTCCCAGACTCAATTCCCTTTAACAAGCCTGCAGGGTCCCAATTCAGCTGACATCTACAACAAGGGGAAGGGGGCTCCTCCACCCACCGCAGTTTTCTTGAGACAAAATGACCCGGGGGGGGTTGAGTTATTTGCCCCACTCTCGAGTCACACATGAAATACTCCATGCACAGGCAGCTGGAAAATGGGTCAAATAACTCCCCCAGATTGTTTCGGCTCAGGAAAACAGCCCAAGAGGGGAAGCAGGACCCCCTCCTCCCCCACCCCCTGTGCTGAATTGCCCCCCCCCCAGGCTTTTAAAGAGATGTTCCCTGCAGAAGTTGTGTGGCTCTGGGGAAAGCACACTGAGTGTGGAGAATCACATAGCTTGGCTCTGACTGTCACCTTGTACACTCACAAAAACAACTGAGCAAGACTGTTTTCTTCCAAATTAAATGCCTCAAATCCACGAAAAGGAAAGGATGATGGTTACGCAGCAGAAAAAGTGTTTTCTCACGAGACGGAATATAAGTTCAGAGCTGACAGGTAAACATGCACTTGCCCTGCAGCCCACACTGGTCTTCATAGCTGGAATTAAGCAAATTAGAGAGTTCACCTACTCAGAGGGGGCTGTTACTATTTACACTGTTATCCCACTCTGCCTCTGAGGAGCTTAAGGCAGGATGCACAGCCTCCCTCCCCCCTGGTAATTTCACAACCACATGATGTAAACACAGCTGAAAAACCAGCAGCTGGACCAAAGTGACCCCAGGAACCTAGCAGCTGAGCAGGATTTTTATAACAGGGACACCCTAATCCAAATTCCGCTCTCCATCCACCACATCACACTGGCGTAAGACAAGAACAGACCGGCCAGGAGTCAAACACTGGACCCCAACATTCATGGCAATGTGCTAGTTAGTTCCCACTCCCAAACCTCCAATATGCTACAGGATGTACTGTACAGTAAGAACATAAGAGAAGCCAATGTTGGATCAGGCCAATGGCCCATCCAGTCCAACATTCTGTCACACAGTGGCCAAAAATACCTAAGTGACATCAGGAGGTCCAGCAGTGGGGCCAGGACACTAGAAGCCCTCCCACTGTTGACCCCCCCCAAGCACCAAGAATCCAGAGCATCACTTGCCCCAGACTGAGAGTTCCCATCTCTACCTTGTGGCTAATAGCCACTGATGGACCTCTGCTCCATATGTTTATCCAATTCCCTCTTGAAGCCATCCATGCTTTTAGCTGCCACCACCTCCTGTGACAGTGAATCCCATGTGTTATAACGCTTGGCCTCAGAAGATGAGCATTTATCTGACAGTTTATTCTTTCCATTGAAAGCAGACTATGTGTTGGGTACATGCTAAGAGATAACAGTATTGCCCTTACCTGCAACTGTTGTTCATCGAGTTGTCACTGTGCAGGCACACATGGGTACTGTGTAGGCATGCAGGCCAGCCGCCAAAAGGTTTTCTAGCTAGTCTAGTAAGAGAGTAGGGGGAGCCCCTCTCAATTGGAAGCGCTGGAGCCGTTTTCCCACCTCACACTCCCTCGGTTCTCCTGAGCCGCCGCTATGAGCCAAAGATACAATTTTTTTGCAACAGAGGAATAAATAGCTCGCAGCGGGGTACGAGGGAGGGATGCGTGCCTGCACAGTGACAGTTACAGGTAAGTGCAATGCTGTCTTCATCCCCATTGCCCTGTGCAGTCCCATACGGGAGTCTAACAAGCTGACTTACCAGGTGGTGAGGAGAGTGATTCACTGGAAAACAGAATACAAGATGTCTCCCTTCTTATATTAACATCTACAGGGTGTGTTTAATGAAGTTTCTGCAGACAACCAAGTGGCTGCCTTGTGCACCTCAGTCAACGGGATGCCTTGTTGAAAAGCGGCAGACGCTGACTGGGACCTTGTCGAGTTCTCTCCTATGTGTAATGGACGCTGAAGAGATGTCTGCTTGTAGGCTCTCCTGACAGCCGAGACAATCCACCTGGATATTGTCTGAGCTGACGTGGCCTTTCCTTTAGAAGGTCCAGTCCAACAAACAAATCATTGCGGGGTCTCCCGGAACTCACTTCTTCTCTTTAAATAAAACAACAAGGCGCGTTTCACATCTAATGTGTATAACCCCTTTTCTGCCTCAGACGACGGGTGCGGGGGTGAGTGGGAAGTGAGATATGCAGATGAAGGTGAAATCTGGGCACTAAGGTAAAAAAAACGAATGCTGGGTCTGGGATCGTGACACTTTATAAATGAGTAATCACCTCTGAGTGCTGAAATTTCCCCTACCCTCCTCGCAGATGTCATGGCTGCTAGGCAAGAAACTTGGAAAGAGAGATGCTCCAGAGAGCAAGTGGGCAAAGGTTCAAAAGGAGGTTGGATTAGGTGAGTCAAAACTAACGACAGAGACCACTGTGGTACAACGGGAGCCCTGGCTGAATGCAAATTGTTGAGGCCCTTGAGGAATCTTTTTGAAATCTCGTATGAAAAAAAGCAATTTTCCCTCCACAGGGGCACGGAAAGCAGAAATCGATGCCAAATGGACCTTAATAGATGAACTGGATAGCCCAGAGCCTTTCAAAGACAATAAATATTCTAATACTAGAGGCAATGGACAGGTGACAGGTAACACCTCTTTATCTCCCAACCAGCTCAGGAAACGTCTCCATTTACAAGTATATGAGGTCCTAGTTGAGGGTAGGAGGGTAAGTGGGCAGACTCTAAACTGTAGCCATTTTTAACAATGGACAACACCCAGGAGTCGATGGTAATGTTGTGCCACTCTGGTAAGAACTTGGACAAACTGTCCTGGAAGGTGGTTTGAGGTAGGTTACCACTCGGTACTACTCAGAAGAAAGGCTTGAAGGCCTGTACATAGTAATTTGAAGTCTGGTGCTGGACAGGACCACATTGGACCACGAGTTGGACCTTTGATGGTTCTGTTGAGAGTAAGATCTTTGTTGAGGATACTGGTAAGTTTGGTGATGGTAGCAACGATGGAAGCTCTGGTAGGATGGCTGGAACCTTGCTATTCAGGCCTGTACAGAGGGGCCCGTAATGGAGTTATTCCAAAGGAATGAGCTGTTTGTCGGTTTTTCTTGATTTGTTGAACGAAATAATCAGTCTTAGCTGAGAAGAGCGAAGAACCCTCAAAAGGTAAGTCTTACAGCCAAGCGTATGTTTCAGGAGGGAGAGCAGTTGATCTCAACCAAGCATGTCTTCTCCAGATTATAGCTGAGGCCATTGTGTGCAGAAGCATTGACTGCATGCTTGCCTGCGTTCAGTTGTTGCTTTGATAATCTAAGAGCTTCTGTTTGGATGACTCTGGCTAAAGACTTCTTATCATCAGGCAGCTGAATCTAAATAGGGAGCGATCTTTTCCCACAAGAAGAGTTGGTACACTGACATAACGGCCTGGTAATTAGCAATTCTAAGGTTTAAAGATGAC
This sequence comes from Gekko gecko, assembly GCA_029375565.1. Taxonomy (NCBI): domain Eukaryota; kingdom Metazoa; phylum Chordata; class Lepidosauria; order Squamata; family Gekkonidae; genus Gekko; species Gekko gecko. The sequence continues at coordinate 74,805,527 of JAPDNY010000012.1, read as the reverse complement.
AGTGCATAAACTTTATGACTTAAGGCACTGATTATTCTACCCTCTTTGTCAGCTGGGGTGGAATGAGACCCAGCTGTCTGCTTGGCCTGCAACTCTTCTGCTGTTAAAGAGGATGGGACAGGATGGGTGAAAAGGAAGGGACAGGCCTCCCACTGAACCCTACACATATTTTCTGCCTTTCTTGATGTGGCTGGGATAGAGGATGGTTTTTCCCAAGTAGCCTTTGCTATATCAAGAACTCCTCTCAGAAGAGGAAAAGCTACAGTTCCCAGAGGATCGGGCTAGAGCTGGCCTAGGATCGTTTCAGGGTTTAGCATCCGTAGACGAGATCTGGATATCCAACAATTGTGCCATTTGCAGCATCTGTTCTGAGTAATGACATAAATCCTCACTCGGTTGACACCGTCTCCAACAGTGTAATCCAGGGAAGGTTCTGAAGCCACCCCAGAGCTGACTATGGACCGATGTTTGTCTTTGGAACCATAGGTGATCGGACCTGAACAGGGGGTCCAGTACATAGGTGTCTGTGGGCATTCCATCATCTGGGGCATCGATTTTCATGACGATTGTGATGGTTCTGACCATCCTGGATGACACTGAGAAGGATGGCAGCAACGATGTTGCTGCCAGGTCCCCAAATGAGCCCACTGAGAAGCTGGGGGTAGAACATCTTGGGATGTGATCTGTTGGTATCTCAACCATTGGTCCTAGTTCACATAGTGATGGGGACCATGCCAGTGACAGGCAAATGGGGGGTGGAGTGCACAGAGTTGTGCATCTGCTAACTTCTACACCTGTCTTCGGAGCTGGTTCCTTTGGATCTGATTTCTTTGGTTCTGTATGGTTTTTTGGGATCTGCAGAGCCTGATTGATGAGACATGAGTTTTCAATCTGTGCTTCTTCGGTGGTGGTTCTGAAGACGACCCTGTTTGGAGCATTTTCAGGTGTCCCGGACCGTCTATGGGCTGGGTCCAACCCTGGAACCAAGTGGGTCGAAACCACCAACAGAGCGTGACAAGTGCAGTTGGCGACTGGTTTGGGTGCCAAGAATACAGCCTGTTGTTCCGGGACAGATTTTTTGCTGCCGGGTCAGCCAACGTAGAGACAGCCTTTTCCCACAAAGCGGCTTTTAGCCAGGAGGCACAGTTGGTAAACCGCTGGCAAATTTTAAATGCCGATGTGTTATGGCTGTCGCCTAAAGGCAATAAACAAACAGCGTGCTCATCTGTTCTCATCATCTTCGTTGAATAAGCGGGACATTTTTTGAACATCTCTTCTGAGAGGTAAAGAGTATAAAGAGATAGCGAAGACGTGTTTTACTCCAGCAGTGGCAAAGAGAGAATTGAGGGAGTGTGCGGAGTCCCTCCCTGGACCATGTGACTGTTAGGCGGGAAAATCGCTCCAACATCTCCAGTTGGAAGGGGCTCCTCCTACTCTGTTACTAGGCTAGCTAGAAAATCTTCCGGTGACTGGCCTGCACGGTACCCATGCGTGCCTGCACAGGACAGCGAAGACGAATATAAAATTACAGCTTTCACTTTAACAGATCACACTTAGGCTGTTTCTGAAAAAGGAAGGCTTCACATAATTGAAGCCCTTTGCTTTAAAACAAATCATTTATTTGTATATCAGCTCAATACAGAGCAGCAACACTCGCTGAATGTCACATGGAGGGGCCGGCCCACTCCCCCAAGGTGCTACAATCATGGCAGAAGATAAAGTGGCAAAGGGAAGGGCGGGAGCATCTACCGCACGGAAAACCCATGCAAAAACAAGATGCGGCATTTTCAATTAGAAGGCAACGTAATTGGTCTCCAAGGAGAAAGTGCCAGCTGCACCATTCTCAGCATACCCAGCGCCCGCTAAGAGAATGAAGAGACAGATGCTTGGGGAGGGGGGGAGGAAGAGGCCTGGCTCGGAAACTAGAGCACTGGGGGTCAGGCTGCACCCTGGAAATCAAGAGCAGATGGGCACATGACAGCCTCATGATACAGCCGGCATTGACAAGTATTGAGGATTTTCTCGGTCAACAGCCTGTATGCCTGCCGATTAAGACAGGTGAAAAAGCAGTACGACCACGCAAACGCGGGCATACAAATAAATATGCCTGCCCATCTGGCGTCGAGCAGGGCCTGGGACTTTTCTGTTGTGTTTCTGGCGCTGTGGAATGGACATCTTCAGGAGATGCTGGGAGACCTACCGGCTTGCCAGGGCTTTTGAGGGGGTTTGAATAGCAGGCATCTTTGAAGACGGGAGAGGGATTTGTGGCTTCCTGTTTTATCCTTGGTTTTAGCCAAGGATGATTTTAACTATTCTGTAAGTTGCCTTGAACCAAGCGGAAAGGCGGGATAAAAATGTTTTAATAAATAAACTGTAAAGACAGGTGGTAATAAAGACAACTATACAATACAATTTTCATTGCCACAAACTCCAGCTGGTTTCAGCACGGGCCAAAAATAGCACCAGTGTTTGTCTGGGAAGTCAACAGAATCGTTCAGAAAGACCCAACCCCCTCCCCCTTAAAAATCAATTCTCCATTTAGTTAATTGCCAGACTGCATATTGGGTACTGGCTCTGGAAAAGGACTCGTCTACTTTTTAATACATTTAACAAGGAAGCCATAATCATCACCTCATTTTCATCGCAAACATCGAAACTGACTGCCAGTGCTAAGTAATATTATGTGATTTTTCCCCCCTACTGAAAGATGTGAAAGACTGTGTCAAGCTGTGTTCTATCCAGAACTCCTTCAGTCTCAGACTCATTTCCTAGCTTTCGTCTACAGCTACAGCACAAAAACAACTAGCATTTTTCTAAAGATTGTCATGCAATTCCCCCAGAGGTCCAAGAAATACCCTGAAATACTTACATCATCTACTTTTGGCTCCGTTACTGGTACCCATTTGTAAATCCTCAGGGAGGTGTCACCAACTGTTACCCATTTCTTCTCCCTACGAGGCAGAAATAGTCATTCAAAACACATCAGAAAGTGAAGTGACCTAGTAATGTACGCCACAGAAGGAATTCAACAAGCTATTTTAACTGGTAGGATATTCTCAACCAAACTTAGAACTATGCTGAGACCACACACTCAGTACTGAGACACATATAATTTATCTGTGTTTATAATAAAGACCCGTTATCTCAGCACCCAGCAGGCATCTTCACTGCTCTGAGGTTGCTTCTTACAGTAGCGGCAGTTCCTGGATGGAGAAAATTCTATTTTCCACACTATGCATAAGCACATACAAGTATCTATTTAACAACACTTGATGTTTCACAGAGTACATGATTTCTCTTTTGCCGAAGGAACTTAACAATTCTACTTGGGACTCCCACCAAGAGGTTTACAGTTATCTGCACAGAGTACAATCTGCGCAGCCCAGATTTCCAGAGACAGGAATACTACAGGACACCACGTCTGCCCCCCCCCAGCCCTCCACTCAAAACCCCAGGTAGCTGAGCCACTCTGAAATTATAATAAATAAATAGCTGAGAAGGAATGGTGCCTACAGTGCATGTCTGCAAAGAGATGTTTCACACTGGGGAAGAAAATACTGGAAATGAAGGCTGAGTTTAACCACCTAACAAAAGAAGATTAAGAACTGTAACAATGTCAGCTCATGAACGGAGGGGGGATCCTGCAAATGGGGTAATGCACCCCCCCCAAAAAAAAAAACCCACCAAAATCTAAACCCCAGCAGCCATTTGGAAGGAAAGAAGATCTTGGCTTAAGAATATTATGCAATGAAACTGCTTAGGCCTTCACAGACCCACTTACAGTACAGGAGGGAAGGGAGAGAGAGACACACAAACCCAGATGGCAACCAACCATCTAAATATCGCTGAAGAAGAAGAGGAGATTGGATTTACACCCTGCCCTTCACTACCCAAGGGAGTCTCAGAGCAGCTTACAAACTCCTTTCCCTTCCCCTCCCCACAACAGACGCCCTGGGAGTTAGGTGGGGCTGAGAGAGCTCTGACGGAAACTGCTCTTTTTCTAGAACAGCTCTGCCAGAACTATGGCTTGCCCAAGGTTATCCAGCAGGTGTGAGTGGAGGAGTGGGGAATCAGATTAGAGTCCGCGCACTTAACCACTATGCCAAACTGGCACTTAACCACTACACTGCTCACTATTTATACTCATGCTTTGCTTCAGTAATATTTTTTAGATTACTGGTTAGTTCTACAACCCAAATCCTATTTCACTGTTTATTAAACATCCCATTGTACTGACTCGCTCTGCGTAATCCACCTCAAGTCCAAGTGAGAAAGGGGGGCTATAAATAACATAAATAAAATATTTCAGCTGAAGCCTGGGGGATGCACCTGGCTCCTCACTCTCTGCCTGTGGACCTTTAAGCCCAGAGAAAAAGGAGCATGCAGCAACGCAAGTCAGCATCCAAACGGCAGCAGTTGGGGGACAGAGAGGAGATGGAAGGAGATCTGAACCACCACAACGGCCTAGTGAATGGGATGCATGTTGAGAAAGACTGAGATACTACCAGTTATTACTTTACACGTTGTTTTGGGAATCTAAACGAATGCAAAAAAATCCATTTTAAAAATGCCACCCAAGGATCCATGACTTGGCCCAGTTTAATAGCAGTTCACTGCAGCCGACAACACTCCAGTCTTGGGCAATATGTTTCCTTATGGTACACATCCATCACACAAGACTGCATGGAAAGTGGGATTGGGTTATAAGAACAGAAAACTCCCGGGGGGTGGGAGGAGATTCTGTGGGCCGGCTGCCCTTTAAGGGACAGGAAGCACCAGGTTCAGGATGCAATTTACCTTTTCAGCAGAGCGAAATTTACCTTTTTAGCTCTTTTCAAGAAACATTTTGTCTTCACAGGACATTTGGGAGATTCCTAACAGTGACGCCTCCTAATCAGTAGTGTTCATCCTCTTCCTGGAAAATTTTACGCTTTGGTCCTCATGGAACAGACACTCTACTCCAGTTGGAAGTAGGAAGCCAAACTATTTAGACGATTTTGTTGCAAATATTCTAGGCGGCCATACTAGGGCTTCTGCTAAATGAGCATTGATTGTGACACTCAAACTTAACCTCTCATCCAGCTGAACGGCTTCTGTTCCAGTTGGCACCATGATCTGGTCACCACAGTTTAGCTCTGTCCACCACAGTAGCCTATAGCCACAAACTAAGAACACTCTCAAGCATGGAGGTGCCTGTTTAAGTAGATCAAACTTAATGAGAACTCAAAGAATGATTAACACATGGAATTCACTGCCACAGGAGGTGGTGGCAGCTACAAGCACGGACAGTTTCAAGAGGGAATTAGATAAACATATGGAGCAGAAGTCCATCAGTGGCTATTAGCCACAAGGTATAGATGGGAACTCTCAGGCTGGGGCAGGTGATGCACTCTATTCTTGGTGCTGGGGGGAGCAGTAGTGGGAGGGCTTCTAGTGTCCTGGCCCCACTGCTGGACCGCCTGATGGCCTTTGGTATTTTTGGCCACTGTGTGACACAGCGTGTGAGACTGGATGGGCCGTTGGCCTGACCCAACACTGGCTTCTCTTATGTTCTTACACTAGGACTCTAGGCATAATAAGACTGCCTGAGTAGAGACTGGACAATGAGCAGAATGAATCCAAGAACTAAACCACCTTTAGAAAACTGTCTTTCTGGAAACCTCGACCTGGATCTGGATAGCAGGCAAGTCCAATCTTGTCAGATCTTGGAAGCTAAGCAGGGTTGACTCTGGCAAGTACTTGGATGGGAGACCTCCTTGGAAGACCAGAGGTGAGAGCAGGCGTTATTCGGCCACCTCTCTGAATACCCTCCAGCCCCCAGTATGGGTCAGTCAGTCACCAGAGGTCGCCATGACTTCCAGGTGCACGCACACACCTCACACACATATAAAAAATACAACAAAACAACAACAGATTCTAGAAACCTTGGAAAGCTGAACATTCAAGATCCCTGCTAGGATCACAAAGCAGTCATACAGAAGGCATCTTCACCTGACTGAATGCAGAACACAGGGTGAAACCTAAACAGGAGTCCAGGGACACGGCAAAGTCTATCTAATGTTATTGCAGAATAAGCTTTCGTAAGTTAGAGCACCTTTTTAATTTTGCCGCTACAGTTTAACATGACAGGTAAAAAACCTGTATCAGTATACTTCCCTTGTTCAAAAATTCTAAAGTGAAAGTTGTTGGTCTTAAAGGTGTCACTGGACTCAAACTTTGTTCAGTTTGACCTAGAAGAATAATAAGAAGAGAAAAGATTGGATTTATACCCCGCCCTTCTCTTGGGAGTCTCAGAGCGGCTTACATACTCCTTTCCCTTCCCCTCCCCACAACAGACACCCTGTGAGGTCGGTGAGGCTGAGAGAACTCTAACACAAACTGCTCTTTCAGGAACAGCTGTGCCAGAGCTTGTGACTGACCCAAGGTCACATCAGCAGGTGCAAGTGGAGGAGTGGGGAATCAAACCCGGTTCTCCCAGATTAGAGTCTGCACCTACCATCAGTTTGGTGTAGTGGTTAAGTGCACGAACTCTAACTGGGAGAACTGGGTCTGATTGCCCACTCCCCCACTCACAGCTGCTGGATGACCTTGGGCAAGCCACAGTTCTGGCAGAGCTGTCCTTGAAAAAGAGCCGTTTCTGTCAGAACTCTCTCAGCCCCACCTACCTCCCAGGGTGTCTGTTGTGGGAAGGGGAAGGGAAAGGAGTTTGTAAGCCACTCTGAGAGTCCAAGTGAAGGGCAGAGTATAAATCCAATCTCTTCTTCTCTTCTAGATGAAGAGTTAGAAGTTGGTGGTAGTGGAAAGTGACTTATGGTGACCCCTCATGGAGTTTTCAAGGCAAGAGATGGTCAGAGGTGGTTTGCCATTGCCTGCCTCGGTGTTGCAACCCGGGAGCTCCTTGGTGGTCTCCCATCCAAATACTGAAATGGCCGAACCTGCTTAGCTTCTGAGATCTGACAAAATCGGGCCAGCCTGGGCCATCCAGGTCAGCGCAATTAGAATTTAGAGGGCAGTAAAGAGAACAATGCAGAGGAGCAAAGGAAATTCTGTTTTAAAGGGTGCCAGACATCAAGATCTGCTTAGCGTGATCTTCCAATTTACAAACACCGCTTAGCCTCATTTATTCAGTAGCTCTTCAAAGAAACGTCTCTAACCTGGAGCACTCGATTTTAATTAAAGCTCACCTTGATATACCAAGTTGTGTATGGATTATGTTGAGCAACATCTGCCTTCTCACTCAGTGCCCCATCTGCAAGTCTTGTATAAAAGAGCAGAGAAACTCAGCCAGTCTTGGGAAGAGTTAGGATTCTATTCCACGGGCAGCTGTTTCATTGTTCCCCACGGTCCCTTGAGTTATCATACTATGTATATCTGGAAAACTGGGGTAAGTCAGTGGAACAAGACACTGGTTTAGGTCCGCAGTAATGCAAGTATATCTGCTTGCAGAGCACTTTTTCTGCATACAGACTGCATCACAGCAACTATCCTCCTAGTAGCTGATGCTTCAGGAGACAACCTAAAATCTGTCATCCTCTAACCTGAGGGGAAAACTCCAGGTTTTGCAGAAAAATCTGAAATCTTTAAAAGAACAACAGCTGGGAGCTTAAACCCCTCCAAAATGATAGCGGTGCTTGTAGTTTTTAAGAAATGAATTTCATCAGCAACCATTGCTAGGCAATCGTAACAGTATTGTCAGCCTTCCAGTCTTGGTTTCTGTCACTAAAAGGAAGGAGGAGGGAGCGGGGCCCTTTCCACGGTTGTTTTGGCCTTTGATAGAGGACTGGCAGCAACCACCTGGAGACCTGTAGGGACCCAACAATAGCCAGTATGAACTAGAGGTTAGAGATTCAGACTAGGATCTGTGAGACCAAGGTTCAAATCCCCACTGTGTGATGGAAGTTCACTGGGACACTTTGGGTCCGTCTAACCTACCTAACAGGGTTGTTGTGAGGTTAAAAAAGGAGGAGAGGAGAATGACATAAGCAGCTTTGGACCCCCCTAGTGGTGAAAGATGGGGTATAAATGAAATAAATAACTAAAATAGCTGAAGATAGAGGGCAGATAAAAGGTAGGTCGGTGGATGGGTGAGAAGGAAACACGGAATGTTGAGGATATGGGGACTGCCAGGAGGAGGGAAAGAGTGTGGGGAAGGGGAACAGGAAAGTGAGGTGCCCTCCAGAAGTCCTTGCAGATTTCCCACTGCATAACTGGGCCCAGGGAGAGGTGGCTAAAGGAGGTAATGCTGACGAGGGCACACAGACAAAGATGGGTTGGCTGGTGGGTGGGAAGGAAAGAAGGAAGCAGGGCAAGGGGAGAGTAGTTATGGAGGGTTTCAGGAAAGGGAGGGAAAAAGTGGGGGAGAAGCAATGAGATCCTCCCGCAAGTCCGTCCCTGTCTGCCCCTCACTGGTATATACTGCACACACACAAAGAACACCAAGGACAGAACACACTCACATGGCATCTCCTCTGGTGTTAAAATAAATTCTATTCCTGCTTACTCCTGGTCCCTATTAAATTACAAACCTGAGAGACAATTGTAGTCTCTAAAATGCCAAATTACAGAGGGGGATCCATCTAGTAAACGGAAGGCTACATTCTACAAAACACCAAACTCTTCCACCCTGCTCTCGATTCACACCCAGGTTTGTCTGTCTCAAAAGGGGAAACCTTGTTCGAGCCATGCACAATCAACCCCATCGGGCCACGTAAAGACGGCACAAAAATTAAGCAGATGTTTGACTGGAGGCTGCAGAAACCAGTTTTGCAGAAGTTCTTCTCAATTCGCATATTAACAGTGTCAGCAGCAACACAGAGAAGGACGGGCCTGTTCTCAGCAATTAGACTCCAACAAAGGCTGAATGTGATCCAAGCAACTGAACCATCAAAGGCAGCCAGCCGCCAAGCTTCCCAGGTCTCCCAAATCTGCTGGCAGTTGTGAAGCACACTTCCGTGGCACCAATGATATTGTGTGTGCGTGTGTGTAAAGCATTAGCCCAGTTGGTCATCCTTGGGGGATTCTAACAAGCTAGTGAAGTGCAAATGATACAGGGGAGGCTCTGAAAGCAGGGATTGAGACAGTACAAGAACAAGCCGCTGTATTTGTACCATCTACTTCTTTTTGTAGTCAGCAGGGTTCCCACATTCCTGCCGTTGTGCAGTATGTTAAGACAGAACGGTTCAGGAGGGCACCTGCATAAGGTGAATTAAGTTGAAATGAATGCAGTTAATGTTTGTGAGATTTCAGGTAGCCCATCCTGTATATTATGCAATTCTTTCGAACACTCTCTTCTAATTTTGTCATCCAGCCTTAATCAAGCTGTGTCAAAAATGATGTTTTACTACACTGTTCTCCAGTCTTCTAATGACGCTTTACTGTCTATATTAGTTGTCCTCTAATCTTATGGGTTCTTTGTGTTGTACGTTACCTACTGCGTTGTCTTTAGTTGTTATCTGCCTTGAGTTTCAGCAAGGAAGTGGGACTATAAATGAATGAATAAAAAATTCTGATAAACTAATTTGAAACCTACATATAGGATATCTCTCCTTATATATAATTCTATTTTGGTGTGAACGCTCCACTTGCTCCCACAGCCTTTGGCTCCCTCAGCTGCCACTCTGAAGGTCTGCCAATCCCCTGGCTGCATTGGCTCGCTGCGTTACCTCAGTCCCACCCACAGGGCCAGCAGCCAGTATCTCAGCCTCAGTCTGGAGGGAGCCGGCGAAGGGGGTGGACGCTCCACAGAGGGAGCAGCAACCCCTCCACAGGGGGGAAGGAGGCAGACCTTGTGAGCGGTGGCAAGCATGGGAAGCACTCACCTTCCCTGCCCCTCACGGTCCCTCTCCCTTGGCCGCAAGGCCAATGCTTCATCAGGGAGATAGCTCAGCAGGCTGCACCATACAGAAAGCTGGCCACCACCTTTCAGAGGCTCCCCCCGCCTTCCTTCAGCAGCCACAGGAGTGCCAGGGAGGGTCTGGCTGAGATGAAAGGAGCTGTGACTCCTGGGAAGCCGGGAGGAGGACCAGGAAGAGGCTGGTGCCTAAAGTGCCACGGGAGCGGCAGGTGGCGCTGCGCAAAGAACAGTAAGTGCGGCCAAGAGGTGGAAGAAGCCCCACCAGGATCCGCCAATGGGCTGCCAGGCAGGCAGGGTTGCTGGAGGAGCTCCTCCTTTCGCCTCAGTGAGGCGGCCGAGCACCTTGGGGAGGGTCCAGAGCTGCCTGTCACTCAGCAGCCACCTCTGTTTGTTCAGACACAGCGGACTAGGCACAAAGCCTTCTCCCCAAACCTGTTCTTCCCCTACCACATTGCTTATTGCAGAGAGGCCGCTGAGCACGCACTCTTTCTCCCCCTCCAGCCACAGCTCCGCAGAGAGAGGGCCACCACTCTCGAGGGATGGAGGCGGGCAGGTAGAATACACTGAGTGCCCCCTCCACGTGGTGGGGGGGTGTTACCTTACTGCCCTTTCCATCTTGCTTGCGTCTGTTGTATTCCGTTTACAACAGGCTTTGCTACTAGTATCACATATGGCAAAGCAGGACTAAAAATCATCACTTTTCCAAGGAAGAAAGATGGCGGCCTCCTCTGCAAATGGCACGCACTATTTTAAAGACTGGCCTACTCCGGCCACAGTCCTGCCTTATTTTTTAGGAAGCACTGCAGCACATATGCTGTAGGCCACATATATAAGAGTTAATTATCATAGGCTCCTTTGAACAAAGCACAAATGGTCACTGGGATTTTCCTTTCCAAAAGAGCTCTATGTATGCGGCATGTTCCATATCTGGGCTTTATAAAGGATTACAAGAATCCTTTATTTCTTTGGGGCAAACTTGTTTTGTCTTCAACTCCAGAATTTGTTTTGTCTTCAACCCTAAACATTTCCCATAAACTGCAGCCTGTAACACATCTGCCAAATTCACTGCATCTGGGGCCCAATCCATTTAATGCCATCCACCACCACCACCCCGGAGAATTACTAAAATGACACAACCCTGCCTTCTCTAAAGTTCAGGCCTTGAAGTTACCGAACTCTGAAGGCTGCCTCCATCAAGTAAGCAAGTACACACAGACCAATCCTAAGCATGTTTCCCCTGGAACAGGGCCCAGTGAGTCCATGGGACACCCTCCCAAAAAACATGCACAGAACTGAAACTACCTGAATTATGAGACAGCCAGGTAAGAAATGGGTGATCAGAGGTTGAAGCCTATTCATACTACAGCAAACAAAAGACATCTTTAAGAGCATTCCAAGTGGATAGTCCATATTATTTTGCTGCTACAGACTAAGTACAAAGTAGAATAGAAAATAAACCACACCATGTACAAACTCAAGCAACACAGAATTCAGCTACTTCTAATCTCTTCAGAATTTGTGTTTATGATTATATAAATCTTACAAAACATATTATGTATTACAAAATCAAGTCTCCTAACATATCACTGAATAAACGATTACACCATCAGTACAAAACTCAATTCAAAGAAATGTTTCCCACCATGTCATGAATCTTTGTTTATGTTCAGTAAGTCTCGTTTCTATTCAGCCATATCATATGTACTGTTTCCTGATTAAAGCATATCACAAAACACCAAGAGTTCATCATTGATATATTAGGAGACTTGATTTTGTAACAGATAATATATTTTGTAAGATTTATACAATATTTGAAAACACAAATTTTGTAGAGTTTATTAGAAGCAGAGAATTTTGTGTTATTTGAGTTGTGGTTTATTTTCTGTTGTATTTTGTGTAGTCCACAATGATCCCGTATATTGTTTATACAGCCTAAGAACAAACAGGACCAATAGCAAGCACTTAATTTTTTAAGAAAATTAATCACAGCAACAACAAAAAGAAAAACTGAAAAGTGCTTTAAGTGGCATCCATACCAAGTATTTTAGTTGTCGCTGGACATCCAAGTGGCTTGGATTTTCACAGTTCTGACTTGAGCACAGTTGACTTTCTCCAGATTTCACCCAACAGGTATTGGGATCCACTGGTGTGTCATGCATTGAGTTTACAGCAACTGCAGTTCTTCTACAGAAAATTTTGTCTTTGCGATCTTCAGAACAACAATGCAACACATGGAAACATGGCAAGACATTAACTTCAAGCTATCCATCTTTAGCCTCAAACATATTGCATCATAACAAAAAAAAATCTAACACATTAGAAAACACTTCCTTCTTTATCAGTTCTCTTATTGAATTTGGTTTTTTTTATCGTCTTAACTTATTTCTATCTCCCTCTCCATATGGTTAATCTGAAAAGAATGAATTAGTGGCACAAATATCCTTTCGAAGATCAGACCAAGCCTTCGCATTAAGTGGAAGGTTGCCCTTTAAGAACTGCTTGCTGCGTCAGGATTAAAGCCTACAAAATTCCAGCGGAATCCCCCCCCATCACTCTCCTCTTGGAGGAATGAACCACTGTGATCACCTGTGCACAGTTGCCATGACAACAGAAAATGCTTGGCAAAAAAGTTTAGCCTGGTTTATTTGTTGAGCAAGAAGAAAAGGTTTTTCTGCCAAAGCATGACAAAAGGAAACAAGTAGCACGCTTTCCTTCAATAAGGACAGCAAATAGAGCATCAAGCATGCAGCTACAATGGTACTGATAAGGAACACCATCATCTCTTGGCATTATGCTTGACTCCCAGATGCGAGCTAGTCAGCCGGCTAGCAAATAGCATTTGCTTAGCCACACACAGTAGGAGCATTATCCCTAGGAACTTTGAACCACAATGCTGTCAGTGTCTGGGCTTTTCAACACAATGGAGGATTTCTATTTTAAAAAACCCTTCTACATCAGAATAGACATTTCGGTCCTTTGTCCGATGCAGGTTAACTGGATGGTTGGCAAACCTCACAGCGTTAGTTTAAAGTCACCCAATCCAAGGAAGGGAAAGAGATGCAAGTATACATACATACATATATATATATATATTCCCCTCTCGTATTCTGCTTGTTTACAAAACATCTAAAAACATTTGCTGCTAAAGAACCAGATCCTTTGTTTTATCCAATATAAAGCCTTGGAATTCTATAAATTAAGATAAAACCTGAGATTTCCAGCTCTCTGGAAAAATTTAGGTTAAAATTACGGGACTCAATCAAGTTGTTTAAACAAAATAAGGCACTCTTGGATTACATTCACACCATGTTAACTGTTCCAAAAATACCAAACTTCATACTGATTGTCTATTGTGCTTCAATAACCATTTTGCTGCATTGTTAACTATGCCACACTGATTTTCACAATAAACACCAGACAAAAAAGCCCACAAAAATGCAAAGTACCAAAATGTTGTAAAAGATTTAACAAAAGGGGATGATTTTACCAAGGTTACAACCTTTAATTATATGATTTCAAACAAATTCAAGTAGCAATTACATCCTTTCAAGCTCCACAGAATTTAAACCAACATAATTAAACAATACAGCTAGCATGGATCTGATTTTGCAGTAAAGAATCTTTAAAGGAAACCCATCTGGTTCAATGGGTCCAATTAAAAATGAGTCCACACACACTTTAAAAACTGCACCTGATTTCAAGAAAAAAATACCCAAGGGTTTTCTTCTGGGATGTGAAAGAAAAACATTTACCCCAACCTCTAACACTTGCTAAAGATGTGCAAGGAGTCACAAAGATTTACTGCTCTTCAGCAATAGATCAACCCCATCGACTCCCCTCCACACTTACCAAGATACACTCCGCCAGGTGCCTAAACCCACACCTATTCAGTCATTCTGAATGAGTGGAAACAAATTCTGAGAGACAGAGGCATCCTAAAGCACACCACACACCACTTTGTGCCTCTCAGCCTCCTTGCTATGGGCAGGAGAGCTAAACAGAAGTATGTTCAGAAGAAAGATACGCAAGGAGAAAAGCAGCAGCAAAAGGTTACAGGATAGTGCAGAACAAGGACAAAACAAGTCTAAGAGAACGAGGGGGCTCAACAAAGAGATACTGTGAAGGGGCTGCAAGATATTATGCTAACACGCAAGTCATGCGCCATCTGGACAAACTGGCGGGGATGAGCTGGAGGGGCCATGCCCGAAGGGCTTGGGTCTTGTTCCTGGATTTCAAGCAGCAGGGAGGGACCAGGATGTGGAGTGGTCAGTTGGCAAATGAGACCAATCTGGCCATTGGACATAAATAGTAAACCAATAGAAGGGACCACAGCACCCAAAATGAGTGCTTGACGTTGAGATGACTGTGGGGGAAGAAAGACCACCAGCCATAGCCCTGGTTCCCTGGGCAAAAACAGGGAGAGAAGAGGCATGCGTAACAAAGGCTGCTGAGATGGAGAATGAAGGGGAGGCCAGAGAAGAGACACACATGAAACAAGAAACCAAGGTGGTACTTAGCGAGCAGGGACTGGGGGCTGGAGAGAAGAAGCAAAGGGACATTGGAGCAAAGTTCAACAAGGATGCCAGAAAATGCAACCAGCAAGTGGGAAGGGGACTGGGGGAGTCTCTTAACTGGGAAAGGGGGCAAAGAGACAGAGGACCAAAGGACAAGTGCAAAGGAATTGGGAGAGGGAGGAAGAAGACAAGGGGTGTATCCAAGGAACGGGGAGACAAAGAGAAAAGAAGCTCCTCAAAAAGAGCACTGGGGGGCAGAGGAAGAAGAGGAATTTATAAGAACATAACACAAGAGAAGCCCATGTTGGATCAGGCCAACGGTCCATCCAGTCCAACATTGTGTGTCACACAGTGGCCAAAAAGACCAGGTGCCCTCAGGAGGTCCAGCAGTGGGGCCAGGACACTAGAAGCCCTCCCACTGCCGCCCCCCCCCAAGCACCAAGAATACAGAGCATCCCTTGCCCCAGACATAAGAACATTGGAGAAGCCAGTGTTGGATCCGGCCAATGGCCCATCCAGTCCAACACTCTCTGTATCACACAGTGGCCAAAAAGACCAGGTGCCCTATGAGGAGGTCCAGGACACTGGAAGCCCCCCACACACACCAAGAATACAAGGCAAGGGGTGGAGGGGGACGACAAGAGAAGCTACCAGGGGAGAGGAGATGCTCCCATACATTGCTGAGGGGACCCCATTGGTGGAGGGGGGGAGGACCCCAACCAGGGGCAAGAAGACCCCTGGGAGGGGCGCTGACATGGGGGGTGGGGGGGACCGAGGGGGGCCCGCGCCAGGAATAGGGGAGACCTCCAAGAGGAGGGGGGCTGCCCCTGAGAAGAGGCCCGCCTCTGGGGGCGCCCTCCCCCTCGGGGGCGGGGGGCGAGGGGGCTCCGGGGGCTGCCTTGGGGAGGGGCTCCGGCCCCGGGGTGCGTGTGCGTGCGTGTGTGGGCGCGCGCGAGGAGGGGGAACCCCCGCTCTGCCCCCCCTCCTCCTACCCCCCCCCGAGCGCCTCCTTCGCCTCACCATTTGCGCACTTTCTCGATGGCCGCCATCACCCGCTTGATATCATCCTTGGCGCGGCTGCGGGTCTCGGCCCGCACCGACCGGCCCGACATGCTGCGGCGGGAGGCGGGGGTGGCGGCGGCGGCGGCGGGGAGAGCGTGCGAGCTGCGGCGCCCGGCCCGGCCCGGCCCGGCCGGCAGGGGAGGGAGGAGAGGCCGAGGAGAAGGAGGAGGAGGCGGCAGGCCCGGCCCCGCTCGCGGCGCCCCCGCGCGCACAATGAAGCCCGGCGCGTCGCCTCAGCCCGCCCGCCCGCCGGGGAAGGAGAGCGCGAGGGAGGCAGGAAGGAGGGAGGAGGGAGGGAGCGAGCCCCTGGCTGGCACTCGACTCGGTGGCCCCCGCCAGGCCCGCGCACTGCGCCTGCGCCGCCGTGCGCACGCGCACATCCCCGCCTCGCGCTCGCACGCGCTCTCTCTCTCTCCCCCCACCTCTCGCCTCCCCGTGGATCTGGGGAGAGGCGAGAGGGGGGGAAGAGGCGGGGCTTGGGATGGGCGTGGCTTGACCGCGCCATTTCTGGGCTGAGGGGAGGCGGGAGGGTCGCGGTGAGGGAGGAGGGGGCGGGCGCGATCCTGCGCGTGCTTCCCCCAGAGGGAGCGCCCGCCAATGGTCACAGTGCCTCGGATATACACACACACACACACACACAGTTTGTGTAAAAACAAACACACAGAGAATTTTTTCCCCGAATTAAAGTATTCCAGTTTCCTCACACGGTTTCTATTTGCAAGAAGAAGAAGAAGAGATTAGATTTATACCCCGCCCTTCACTTGGAGTCTCAGAGCGGCTTGCAAACTCCTTTCCCTTCGCCTCCCCACAACAGACACTGTGAGGCAGATGAGGCTGAGAGGGCTCTGACAGAAATGGCTCTTTTTTCAAGAACAGCTCTGTCAGAACTATGGCTTGCCCAAGGTCATCCAGCAGCTGCAAATGGAGGAGTGGGGAATCAAACCCTGTTCTCTCAGATTAGAGTCCACACACTTAACCACTACACCATTTGTTTATTTAGCTGCTGTAGATTTTCCTTGTTGCCGTGGTCTTGGCATTGTAGGGCCTGCCGTTTCGCCAGCAGCTGTGACTGGCATCCTCTGAGGTATAACACAGAGAGATGGAGTACTCTCTGTGTCAAGGTGAGCAGAAAAACGGTAGGCAGGTAATATATATCTACCCTAGAAGGTGGGTAGGGCTGAGTCATTATCTTGTAATGTTATACCACTGAGGATGCCAGTCACAGCTATTGGGGAAACATCAGGTCCTGCGGCCACACAGCCTGGGAAATCTACAGCAACTAATGAACTGGCCGTGAAAGCCTTCGACAACATATTTATTTATTTGTCTTTTACCCTGATGGGTGACCCAAGGGAGGCTTAGGTCAGTCTCCTCTCCTTATATCCTCACAACAACCTTGTGAGGTTACTTTAGGCTGAGGGGGTGACTGGCCCAGGCCCCTGGCTACAGCGGGGCATCTCGGGGCCAGGCCCCCAGACTTGCTGGCAAGGCCCTCTGACTTCCCATCCAGCCCAGGGCAACACGGCCTTCTCCCTTGGATTAATTTGATTAGCCAGTGCCCCCTAAGAAATTTAAATGCCCCCTGACTTAAAAAATCCTGGCTATGGGCCTGGACTGGCCCAAGGTCATCCTGTAACCCTCCACAGCAAGTTCAAACCTAGATTTCCCCCCAGATCCTACTAGTCCCAGCACTTTAACCACCATCACACTATGCTGGCTGTCCGTGGACATTTTAAGATTGCCAACTGGCCAGGAGGGGAAAAAATGTCCCCTTAGTAAAGCCGTAACATGCGGAAATGAGCAGGTCAGTCTTTCCCTAGTGAGGGAGCTAACTTCTGATTGTGGCTGCATTTTAAACTGATGTTAAAGGAACAGCTAGAGGGACCAGTTTAAACATTGGCAACCCCCTATAAATCTCCCCCAAGTCTTGTGACGAACAAGGGAAATGGAAACAAGCATCCTTAAGGCATGCTTCCAAACCAGTTGTGAGGCCTAGGGTTGCCAGTCTCCAGGTGGTGCCTGGAGACCTCCTGGAATTACGACTGGCCTCCAGACAACCAAGATCCGTTTCCCTTGAGAAAGGGGTCGCTTTGAAAGGAGGACTCTATGGCATTATACCATACCCAGGTCTCTCCTCTCCCCAAACCCTACATTCCTCAGACTCTTCCCTCTAAGTTGAGTTAGTGTGAGCTAGCTCACAGTTTTTTAGCCTCTGATTCACACATTTTTGTCTTAGCTCAGGAAGGAGGGCTCCAGAGCAAACTAACTTATGCAGTAGTCAGATTGCTCACTCACAACTTTAATGCCAGTAGCTTACAAAGTAGAATTTTTGCTTACAAGACTCCACAGGTTAGAGGGAACATTGGCTCTCCACCCCCAAAATCTCTGGGTATTTCCCAACCCAGAGCCAGCAGCCCTATCCATTTGCAGAAATCTCCGGTTGCGCTGCAGCTGGGGATGGTCAGAATCCAAGCATCACAGCACTGTTTATTCTCCGGCACATACGTGACAAGCAAAGATTCAGGGACAGCTGAGTGGTTGAGGCTCTGCTTGGCAAGCAGAAGGTCCCAGATTCAATCCCCAGCATCCGTTAAAAGGACCAGGTATTGGCAGGTGATGTGAAAGACCTCCCACCGAGACCTTGGAGAGCTGCTGCCCGTCTGAATAGACAATACTGACCTTGATGGACCAAGGGTCCGATTCCTATGAGGCAACTTCAGATGTGTCCATATGTGTATTTGACAATTGATGTTCTTCCCAGCATGGAAATGCAGCAACATAAAGAGTTCACCTGTGGGATTTCTGGCTTTGTGGTTGTTAAAGGCACAGCAACCCAGCCACAGGGGGAAAAACACAACACTGGCCATGACTGATATGAACATCAGAAGAGCCCTGCTGGAGCAGACCAGTGGTCCATCTAGTCCAGCCTCCTGTCTCACACAGTGGCCAACCAGTTGCTCTGGAAGGCCAATAACAGGGCCTTCATAAGAACATCAGAAGAGACCTGCTGGATCAGACCACTGGCCCGTCTAGTCCAGCATCCTGTCTCACACAGTGGTTGACCAATTCCTCTGGAGGCCTAATAACAGGGCATAGGGGCAGAGGCCTTCAGAAGAACCCTGCTGGATCAGACCAGTGGTCCACCTAGTCCAGAATCCTGTCTCACACAGTGGCCAGCCAGTTCCTCTGGAGGTCCAATAACGGCACAGGGGCAGAGGCCTTCATAAGAACATCAGAAGAACCCTGCCGGATCAGACCTGTGGTCCACCTAGTCCAGAATCCTGTCTCACGCAGTGGCCAACCAGTTCCTCTGGAGGTCCAATAACAGGGCATAGAGGCAGAAGCCGTCCCCTGATGTTGCCCCCTGGGATTCAGAGGCTTTGTGCCTCTGAATGGGGAGGTTCCCCGCAGCCACCATGGCTAGTAGCCATTGATAGACTTATCCTCCATGAACCTATCTAATTCCCTTTTAATACCTGGAGATTTGGGGGATGAAACCTGAGGAGGGTGGGGTTTGCAGAGGGACTTCAATGGTGTGTAACGCCATAGGTTCCACCTTCCAGATGAACTGATCTGTCGCCTGGAGATCAGTTTCAGGTTTGCTGCAGCCCAGTTTCAGATCTGTTTGTTTTAAGATGTCTGAAGTCCTGACCCTGTTGCACTGTTTGCTGGACTGTGTACTCCACCTTGAGTCTCAACAGGAAAGGCAGACCATAAATAACCTCAATAAACAAGTTTCCAGGCTTGGGCTTTTTCAGGCAGTTTCTTCTGCTTATGGAACAGCCTCCAAGAAAAGGCCAGGGAGGGGGTTGTCTGTTCTCTTGACTTTCTCAAGTTTTCCCAGAACAAAGTTTTGAGCCCAGTGGCACCTTCCAGACCAACACAGCTACCCACCTGGCATTACTCCAGAGAGCTTTAGGCTCAACCTGAGCCAGGGCAGAGGGGGACTATATACTAGTGAAGCATAAGGAGTTTTTAGGTTGCGGTCACACGGGTGAGATAACGTGGGAGGAGGGAGGAAGCAAGGCCATTTCCACTGGAGGACTTTGACCTGCAGTTGCGTGATCACACGGTCGTGGAAGCTGCGGGGGCAGCCCGCCACTGTGTGATCAGATGTGCTGTGGGTGAATCGGGGCGGTCTGTTTCCGATTCACTTAAACGGGGGATCGATGTATCGCATCTCTGCACTCAGTGCTCCCTACGGAGTGTGCGATGATGCGCATACTAAGAAGGGGGAGGGAACACGGCACGGAGTCAGGATGGCCCGATCAGACCATCCCGACGCCATGAGAGTGCACTGGCATGATCCGACAGGAGAAAGTCCGTCCGTGGCCCATAGCAACCCGTTTGCTACCGCACTTTCCCCACTGTCTTTTTACTCCACTTCTGCGGTGGAGCAAAACGGGTTGCCGGCGGGAGCGGGGCACTTCCCAGATGTTTGCATCTGATTACGCTCTTTAAATTCGTCCTGCATTCGTGCCTAGGGCGGGGCTAATTGCGTGTGTGATCGCACCCTTAGATTGGTTTTTAATGGGCTTTTATTATATTTTACATCTGTTTTGATGTTTATCCAGTTGTTCAATACTTTTTACAATATCTTTGTTATCCGTCTTGTGTCCTTACATGCTCAGGAGAAAGGCACATATTTTAAATGCATATTCAGCATTCCTCATGGCTTCTCAAGATATACTTAAGCGAGTCCCACAAATACCCATTCCAGCCCATTCTTTTATGGGAACTATGTTCTTGCTCAGAACTGGAGTTTGTGATGTTGCATACCAGAAATATCCCCACTGGTCTGAACAAGAACCCAAATCCTCATCCAGAAACAAGCTGCCTCATAGGTTCAAATGTCTGAATGTATTCTGTATCCTGTGCCAGTCGCCCTCAGTCCTCACCAGCGAAGATACACAGCGCAGCCTAAAACATACCTCAGGGGTTCTTGGGTTGGACCAATCCAGAAATCCTTTCTTGAGCATTAACTTCTGTTAAGAGCTTATTACAGCTTGAATATCACTTTTAATGAGACAGCATAATTTCTGAAGGTGCTTCAGAGGAAATATGTTGTTAGGGCAGATACGAAACAAAGAAGGGGCCATTAAGACTTGGTTGTCAGGTCACTGCTCCGGGTTTCAGTTGTCTTTTCCATCCCCGTTAATGCTGGTTTGGGAATAGGTAAGCCCAGAATTTCTGCCACAAAATGCGTTGTGGTGATTTCCTCTGGAATCTCTTCCTCAATAAAGTCCTCAGCACCTGGAGCGGAAGGGAGGAGAAAAAGCCCACAGTAAATTATTTTAAAATCCCATACAGTTTGGAAACAGCGGGGTGTGGAATGGAATGTCTACAAAGCTAAGTATAGTGTTCTTGACGCCTTCAGAAGAGGTGGGTGTTCTTGACGCCTTCAGAAGAGGGGTTGGCTCAGAGGCAGAGTGCCTCCTGTGCCTGCAGAAGGTCCCAGGTTCAATTTCTGGCATCTGTCGTTCAGTGATCTCACGCAGCCGGTGCTGGGAAAGACGCTGCTCTGCCTGAGACCCAGTGATACAATAGATGGACTGAGCATCTGATTGGGTATAAAAGACCTGAATGTGTTTGTTTTCCGGGAGTGGCTCAGGTATCCTGACCTGGATGGTCCAGGCAGCCCCGTCCTCTGAGGATGCCAGTCACAGCTGCTGGTGAAATGTCAGGCCCTACAGTGCCAAGACCATGGCCATACAGCCCAGATAATCTACAACAACTGCCAAGAAGCGTTTAGGAGATCTGGAAGAGACGAGGGAGAATCCTGGGGCTTGTCTCCGTCCCCCTTTGGAAGGGCATGACGGATAAAAGTGCTGCTGTATGGGGACTAAGGTGTGAACACAGAAAAGGAGAGATTTGAGGTGGGATCTGAAGGGGCGGGGGGGAGAGCGCATTGCTTCAAGTACGTTTATGATCTGGTCTTGCTGAATGGTGCTGTCAGCTTTATGCTTTGTGAGATTGCACACTGTGTCTGCAAAGAGTGAACCTGGATCTCCAGCATGGTTCCTGTGGGCACCATGGAGCCTGCCAACACCTTTCCTGGCACCCGCCAAGTGTTTTGGGGAAGTGGGCGGGGCCAGGTGGGGCTTTTGCCCAGCAGGGCTTCCGATTGGTCGCAGGAGATTTGATTGGCTGTGCAGATTTTTTTTAACATTCCTATGTCAGCAACGGCCACCAGAGCCCAAGGGTCTTCACTGGGTGACTGAAGGTAAACTCGGGCAACAGTTGGTGTCGTGGTTAAGTGCGCGGACTCTAATCTGGGAGAACTGGGTTTGATTCCCCCACTCCTCCACTTGCACCTGCTGATATGACCTTGGGTCAGTCACAAGCTCTGGCACAGCTGTTCCTGAAAGAGCAATTTGTGCTAAAATTCTCTCAGCCCCGCCTACCTCACAGGGTGTCTATTGTGGGGAGGGGAAGGGAAAGGAGTTTGTAAGCCGCTCTGAGACTCCAAGTGAAGGACGGGGTATACACCCAATCTCTTCTTCTTCTTCTTTGTAGCTGGTCCCGCCTCCTGCAGCAGGCATTTTATGGCAGCCCTTGTGCGGCCGCGCCCACCATGCTGTGCCAGAATTCCAAAGGTTGGGGACCCCTGGAGTGAACCTACAAGCCGGTTCCCCCCTTTTTCCTCTTTTGCAAAATGCCACCAAAGTACCTTCAGGATTGTAGGTGCCCCCCTCCGAAGACCCTCCCTCGGGGTTCACGCCCAGCAGCGTGGTGAGGCACTCCGCCAGCTCCTCTTCTGTGAAATGCTCCCCTGTGAGGAGGAAAGGGAAGAGAGGTTGGAGACTCACTCTGGTCACCCCGCCCCGTCCCCGCTCATTCTCGGGGCTCGCCCTTGCCCACCTTTCTGCTGGAGGAGGAGCAGCAGGTCACGCCGGCTTAGGCAGGCCTCTCGCTTCTCGTTCTCGTAGCCCAGCACTCGGAAGGCGGCCTCGATTTCTTTGGCGGACAGCCCGAAGGCCGGCCGGTGATTTATGTAGAGTCTGATGAAGTCCCCCAAGTTGATCTCGGTCACCTGCTTCCCGGTCTCGAGATATTCACCGAATTTGACTTCGTTGAGCATGTCTTCAATCTGGAGGGATAAAGACGCGTCATCGTAAGCGCAGCAGCTGAAGCCGACGGGGCATCATAGGGTTGCCAGCCTCCAGGTGGGACCTGGGGATCCCCCGAAATTACAGCTCATCTCCAAATGATGGAGATCCATTTCCCTTATTGAAAACGGATGCTTTGGAGGATGGACTGTATGGCACTGTACCCCACTGAAGTCCCTGTCCCCTCTAGGCTCCACCCCCTAACCTCCAAGAATTTCCCAACCTGAATATGACAAACCCACCCACCCTCCCCATCCCCTGCCGGTAGCCAGAGGGGCCCGGGCATCCCTAGACTGTACATCTAGCAGTTCTGTTCTGCACCGAGGCTACAGTTCCGCAGCCATCAAAGAACACTTGGTCAAGAGAGACCAAACTCGGGGGGTAAATGCTGGGTCAGCCTGTCTTAAAGACAGAAGCAGGCTGAATATAGCTTATCCCAACTCCCCAAGGAAGGTAGAAAATACAGTTACCCCACAGGTCCAAGCGGAGCAGGTGTGACGGACCTTCCGCACAGAGAATCGTAGAACCACAGAGTTGGAAGGGGCCCCACAGGCCGTCGAATCCGGCCCCCTGCTCAGTGCAGGGTCAGCCCAAAGCATCCCTGACTGTTGCTTGAGGCCTGCCCAGCGAGGGGGAGCTTGGATGGTTTTTAGATGGATTTATTTATGTTGTAATTGTTCTTATGTTTCATCTTTTGCAAGCTGCCCTGAGCCTGCTTCGGGGGGGAGGGGGGAAGGAAGGAAGGAGGGAGGGAGGGGAGAGAAAGAAGGAAGGAAGGAAGGAAGGAAGGAAGAAGGGAGGGAGGAGGGAGGGAGGAGGAAGGAAGGAAGGAAGGAGGGAGGGAGGGAGGGAGGAGGAAGGAAGGAAGGAGGGAGGAAGAAAGAAAAGGAAGGAAGGAGGGAGAAAGAAGGAAGAGAGAAAGAAAGGAAGGAAGGAGGGAGGAAAGAAGGAAGGAAGGAAGAAGGGAGGGAGGAGGAAGGAAGGAAGGAGGGAGGAAGGAAGGAAGGGAGGAGGAAGGAAGGAAGGAGGGAGGGAGAAAGAAGGAAGGAAGGAAGGAGGGAGGAAGGAGGGAGAGAGAAAGAAGGAAGGAAGGAGGGAGGAAGGAGGGAGGGAGGAGGAAGGAAGGAAGAAGGGAGGAAGGAGGGAGGAGGAAGGAAGGAGGGAGGGAGGAGGGAGGAGAGAAGGAAGGAAGGAAGGAAGAAGGGAGGAAGGAGGGAGGAAGGAAAGAAAAGAAGGAAGGAAGGAAGGAGAGAGAAGGAAGGAAGGAAGGAGGGAGGAAGGAGAGAAAGAAGGAAGGAGGAAGGAAGGCAGGAGGGAGGAAGGAGGAGGGAGGAGGAAGGAAGGAGGGAGGGAGAAAGAAGGAAGGAAGGAGGGAGGGAGGAGGGAGGGAGGAAGGAAGGAGGGAGAGAGAAAGAAGGAAGGAAGGAAGGAGCGAGGGAAGGAGAGAGAAAGAAGGAAGGAGGGAGGGAGAAGGGAGGGGGGAAGGAAGGAGGGAGGAGGGAAGGGAGGGAGGGAGGGAGGGAGAAGGAAGGAAGGAAGGAAGGAAGGAAGGAAGGAAGGAAGGAAGGAAGGAAGGAAGGGAGGGAGGGAGAAGAGAGGAAGGAAGGGAGGGAGGAAGGAAGGCTGGCATTGTAATGTACTGGGTTTAACACGCAATTAGTGATCAGTTCATGCTTTATTGTGAAACAGCTCAGACTAAAGACAACTCTAGCAGGACCGAAGCCCTGCTTAAATCCGTGCCCAACACCACACCCAACACACACACACACTACCCGTGACAGGCTATTTACAGAGGTGCTCCTGGTCGATAGGTACCTATCAGGATCCTAGCAGTCCATTGTTCTGAGTTCCCAAGCTGGGTCAGTTGATGTCGGGCCCAGAACATAAGAGGCATGTACACAGTATGCGCCCACCCCCATCCATATATGTCAGTAGCAAAGTGCAAAAGTACAGTCACACGGTAAAGACTAACAAAACTTGTGGCAGTGTAGGAGCTTTCGTGAGTCACGGCTCACTTCTTCCGATACCAAGATGTGTGCAGCGACTCACGAAAAGCTCCTCCCCTGCCATAGATCTTGTTAGTCTTTTAGGCGCTCCCGGACTCTGGCTCTTTTCTCCTGCTACGGACAGGCTAACGTGGCTGCCCATCTTGAGTTGTCTCCTTATATTTCAGTTTCCCCAAGGCAAGGAGGGCTCAAAGGTCAGCGACACCGACTCTAACATAAGAACATAAGAACATAAGAGAAGCCAGTGTTGGATCAGGCCAGTGGCCCATCCAGTCCAACACTCTGTCACACAGCGGCCAAAAATACCAGGTGCCATCAGGAGGTCCAGCAGTGGGGCCAGGACACTAGAAGCCCCCCAGCACCAAGAATAGAGTGCATCACCTGCCCCAGACTGAGAGTTCCCATCTATACCTTGTGCCTAATAGCCACTGATGGACTTCTGCTCCATATGTTTATCTAATTCCCTCTTGAAACTGTCCATGCCTGTAGCTGCCACCACCTCCTGTGGCAGTGAATTCCATGTGTTCATCACTCTTTGGATGAAGAAGTACCTCCTTTTATCTGTTCTAACCCAACTGCTCAGCAATTTCATTGAGTGTCGATGAGTTCTTGTATTGTGAGAAAGGGAGAAAAGTACTTCTTTCCCAACCTGCTCTATCCCATGCAGCTTATGTTATTGAAAATGCCTCTCCCAATCAAGAGTAGGGATTTGCTTGGGAGAGGCGCTAGAAAAGAAGGGCTGAGTCTGGTGAACGGGGGCCACTGGAGAGTGCGCGGCTGTGAACAAGAGGGATGTTTGATCAGAGAAGTGATGCAGTTGGCACGGCGGACGTAGCCCGTGTGGCTGTCATCTTCCGCTGGTTTAACACCCTCAGGATCCAAATGCAGACCCAGTCGTCTCTGGTTTCTTTCCTCCTGCTCAAGACCAGCATTTCTCACCCCTCTGGCTGTTTCCTGCAAGCGCAACCATGCCCAGCCCTGCTCCCATTGTGTCTGCACATCTCTGCTCAGTGGAGGAAACTAGGCCATGCGTCTACCCCGCTACACAAGACAGAGCAGGGAACTGGGCTACATAGTCAGTCATCCTTGAAGAGCAGCTGGTGCTCTTCACACCGGCCAGCCCCTCCCCTCTAGTCTTTCTCTTCTTACTCTCAGTTTACTTCCCACAATTATCAGTTTACTTCCCACAATTATCAGTCTCTGTTTACTTCCCACAATTAGAAAAAGACACCTTTACACATTTATCTGCTATTTTGACGTATTTATTGCTTTACGACGGTTGACCTGATAACCTTTGCTTGTTATTTAGTTTTGTCTTTGCGCATCTGCATCATGTTGCATGTTAATTTGCTGTTCAAACTCTGTCTGTAAGTTTGGACCTTAGCTACTATTCCGATGTATTTGAAAAAGTGCTGCACGCACACGAAAGCTTGTACCTTGAATGAAACTTTGTCAGTCTTGAAGGTGCCACACTGGACTCTAAATTTGTCCTTCTTACTCAGTCATTCACACACACACACTCGCACACACAAACCCCTTCGTAGAAGGAAGGGGTAGTTTTAGCCGGGCTCTTGCAGTAAATCTCTATGACTCCAAAGGGCAAGGGCAACTGCTGCTAGTTTCTAGGAAACTTCGTTCTACGTTTTATAGGTGTAGATCTGGGCAGGCCAGTTGAAGATATACTTTATGCCGCTAGGCAAATGGTTTCCCCAAAAGCTCATGCTACAATAAACCCGGTTAGTCTTTTACGAGACCCCTTTGTTTTCCCAGACTTCAATCAGTGTGGCGCCTCCACATCCATCTTCAGTGTAAGCAAGATCAAAAGGCGTGAGCTCTGGATACATGCTGTTCGTGCTTTTTAAAAACTCTGACCTGTTCCTCCGACGGGTAGAATCCCATCGCTCGCATGACAAAAGGAATCTGCTCCAAGGGAATGTGTGTCGACACCTTTCGTGGCTCCATGGTGTCGATGCCTTGATGACACAGCTGTGCATAGTAAAAATAGTCTTCCAGCTCCTGGCAGGAAACATAATACGGAACAGACGTTTCAGGTGGAGAATGCAGACCTTTTGATGTGGCAAATCGGATTGCTAGATGCAGGGGTCATTTGGAGCAGGAGCGCGCAGGAGCGGAGCTCCGGCAGTTAGAAGCACAGGTTGCAGCAAGCCCCACCCCCAGCTCCCAGCAGGAGCACAAAGCAGCACGTGTAGCATTCCTCCTGGGCCCAGATAGGCTACTCTGGGACTGGAATGACAGCCCCCAGAGTGGAAGGACAGTCCCTAGGGGTGGAGCCTGAGTGGTGGATGTTGCCTTCTGACACACTTCCGGTGATATCAGGGTGTGTGGCATATGCAAATAAGTTATGCTAATGAGTTATGCTAATGAGCTCCTGCACCTCTTTTTCTATGAAATGACCCCTGGCTAGATGTATTAAAAGCAGGGAGTCCCCAACCTTTTTGAGCCTGCGGGCACATTTGGAATTCTAACATGGCAGGGTGGGGGCAGAGCCAGCCACAAAACAATTGCCACAAGCTTAACTTCAGTGACACAGTGCAGACACTTGTGATGTGGTTGCAGCTGCTGCCAAAGCAAAAATTTAAAAAATTTTGCACGGTCAATCAAATCTCCAATAGCCAATCAGGAGCCTTGCTGGGCAAAAGCCTTGCTGGCCCACCCACTTTCTAAAAACTCTTGGAGGGTGCCAGAGAAGGTGTTGGCAGACACCAGGGTACCCACGGGCACCATCGTATTGGGGACCCCTGCATTAGACAAATGATAGCCCTTTCTTTAGAAGAAGAAGAGATTGGATTTATACCCTCGCCCTTCACTATCTGAAGAAGTCTCAGAGCGGCTTGCAAATGTCTTTCCCTTCCCCTCCCCGCAACAGACATCCTGTGAGGTAGTTGGGGCTGAGAGAGCTCTCTCGAGAACTGCTGTTGAGAGAACAGCTCAGAGAGAACTTGTGACTGACCCAAGGTCACACCAGTAGCTGCATGTGGAGAAGTAGGGAATCAAACCCGGTTCTCCCAGATTAGAGTCTGCACACTTAACCACTACACCAAGCTGGCTTTAGCACTTTGCATTTTAGCTCTCTGCCTTTCCTCATGCAGACTCAAGTCAGATTTTGCTTTCACTTCACCAGTGAGATCCAGTCCTACTGAGATCCAGTTTGCACCTTAGCTTTTCAGTCCTGGATACAAAAATTGCCAGGGTGTAAACAGTAAAATGCACAAGCAACACAATTCCAAGGTGCAGATTTAGGTGGCTGGGATTCATACGGCGCCAGCTCCAGGATTCTGTGGACCGCGAAGGACCCAGTCGGACCTTGGCTCCAGACAAGGTGAGAAGTGGCAACCGACTGTTCTCTTCTCTTTCTGACTTAAAAAATACTTTGTGCAATGAGAGAACGACAGCTCAAGTAGGGAAAGGGGCTCTTTGCCAGACTTGGGGTGGGGCAGCAAATGACTGATCTCACCATTCTCCATCTTCTCCACCTTGACCCTCTAAGGAAAGGTAGGATATAAATATTGCAATTAAAAAATAAGTAAGCCGTGGTGGCTTAGAGGTTAAGACGCTGAGCTGCAGACTGGAAGGTCGGTGGTTCAGCAGTTCAAGACCCGAGTGCCCCAAGATGGAGTGAGCTCCCGTCTCTGGCCCCAGCTCCTGCCAACCTGGTCCTTCGAAAGCAAGACACTGCAAGTAGATAAATAGATACCGCTTCAGTGGGAAGGTAACAGCATTCCGTGTGCCTCGGCGTTTAGTCATGCCAGCCACATGACTACGGAAACGTCTTCTGAAAGTGCTGGCTCTTTGGCTTGGAAACAGAGATGAGCACCGCCCCTTAGAGTTAGATTTTACTAGCTCTCGAGCAAGGGAAACCTTTACCTTTACCTAATAACTGTGCATTGGCACTAAGTCTCTGAATCCCAGAGCCAGGTGGCAACATCGAGGGAAAGCCTCGGCCTCTATTATGCCCTGTTGTTGGTCTTCCAGAGGAACTGGTTGGTCCCTGTGTGAGACAGGATGCTGGACTAGATGGACCCTCATTGGTCTAATCCAGCAGGGCTCTTCTGATGCTTTTCTGAAGGCCTCAGCCTCTATGTCATGTTGTTGGCCCTCCAGAGGAACCGGTTGGCCACTGTGTGAGAGAGGATGTTGGACTGGGTGGACCTTCACTGGTCTGATCCAACAGGGCTCTTCTGACGTTCTCTCTGCCCTGTTGTTGGCCTTCCAGAGGAACTGTTTGGCCCCTGTGTGAGAGAAGAGGCTGGACTAGATGGACTATTGGTCTGATCCAACAGGGCTCTTCTTATGTTCTGGCATCCCAACCAATAAAAGTACAGGCTTATAAATGGCTACTTGTCTCTGATGAGTTGAGTACTTATTGGGGCAAGCCAGGCAAGAAAGCTTTTGTAAAGCTGAAAATCTGTTTAGTACCTTCTTGTGGATTGATTTGATAGGCTGACATAGGGCAACCTGAACTTACCCTGAAGAATTCGCCCTCTCTGCCACCATCCAGCAGGTTGTAGAACGGGATCAAGTCCTTCCCTCCCAGAGAAACGGCCGCTTCCAGAACGCTAGAAGAAGTAGCAACACAAACAACACTCTTGCAAGGTGGTGTTACAGAGGTCCCTCTCTGCCACTGCCCCAGTGCTGAAATTCATTTTCTCGCCTTTAAAATTCTGAACTGCTGTACAAAGACTGAGAGGCAGAATTCTAAACATCTCTAAGGAGATAAGAGCAAGGGAGGAGATGATGTAGGAGAACGCACAACCCGCATTATCGGCACCATGAGCGGTTTTTAAAAACCCAACACAAGGGATAACAAGGCCCAAAAGCCGGCGCTGGGAGGGAAGGGGCGAGGGTTATAACCCTCGCCCCTTCCCTGGCTTTCCTGGGAGCCTCGCCGCTGCGAGGTGCCCAGGAAAATGCTGGGCCATCTCCAGGCCCCACCGGGAGGTTGGCATCCCTGGTGGGGTGGGCGCCCTAGGCTGTTCTGCCTAGGGCGCCCAGACGCCTGGGGCTGGCCCTGCTTCCTGACAAACAGAGCTTCGACTTTAGAAAGTTCATAACCCCCCAAAATCTTGCTGGTCTCTAAGGGGCTACCGGACACAAATCTAACTTGTTCGGCTTTGTTTCAGTTCCAGTGATGCACCGAAGACACAACAACGAGTAATAAAGGTCATAAGGAGTAATTAGAGGTGAAGACGGTGTGGTCTGAAGAGTGACTTAGACCTGATGAGGACATCCGTGTCACTGGAGAGCTGGCATTTCCATGATGGGCAAAAGGGGCTTGGTAAAAGATGCTGGTAATGTTAGAAAGGGTTTTGGGGGGGGCGGGGTGTATTTTTCATATGTGCATGTATTTGCGTGTGTGTGTCTGCACCTGGCAGTCATGGCGACCTCCAGGGCTATTTTTGGGCAGGAACGAACAGGAATGGAGTTCCGGCTGGCTCCCGAGTTGGCCACGCCCAGCAGGAACTATTAGCATAATAGGCCACACCCAGCAGCAGAAACTCATTAGGATTGGCTACATTAGGGGTGTGTGGCCTAACATGCAAAGGAATTCCTGCTACAAAAAAAAGTCGTGGGTTTTGACAACAAACAAGGTAAACAGAATAAGAAGCAAAAGGTGGATGTGGCTGGATGACCACCCTTCTGGTAACATGGGGATCTGGCCTAATATGCTAATGGGCTGTGCTGTCAGGGGGTGTGGCCTAATATGCTAATGAGTTTCTGCTGGGCTTTTTCTTACAAAAGAAGCCCTGACGACCTCTGGTGACTGACCCCTACTGGGGGCCTGGAGGATATTCAGAGAGGTGGCCGAATAAAGCCTGCCCTCACCTCCCAACTGCTGGCATTCCTTGGAGGTCTTCCTTCCAATTACTCAGCAGAGTCGACCCAGCTTAGCTTCCGAGATCTGACGAGATCGGGCTTGCCAGGGCTACCCAGGGCAGGGCACGTTAGAAAGGTTTGATTTCAAGAGCCATCAGTGGACTCACAATAGTAAAAAGCTCAACAGCACCTTTAAGACTAGCCAAACTTTATTGTAGCATAAGCTTTCGAGAAGCACAGCTCTCTTTGTCAAAGCTGTGTTTCTCAAAAGTCTATGCTACAACACAGTTTGTTAGTCTTAAGGGTACTACTGAACTTTTTATTATTTTGCAGCAACAGACTAACACAGCTAACTCCTCTGGGTCAGGGGACGCACAGAGCTCCGTATACGCATAGGCTTCTGCCTGTGGGTTAAGAAATCTGTACATGAAGATCTGGGTGCACACTTGGTAGATTCTCTTCAGGGCTTTTTTGGTAGAAAAAGCCCAGCAGGAACTCATTAGCATAACAGGCCACACCCAATAGCAGAAACTCATTATCATATTAGCTCACACCCCCATGTTACCAGAAGTGTGGTCATCCGGCCACACCCACCTTTTGCTTCTTTTGTTTACCTTGTTTGTTGTCAAAACCCAGGGCTTTTTTTGGAGCAGGAACTCCTTTGCATGTTAGGCCACACACCCCTAATGCAGCCAATCCTAATGAGTTCCTGCTGTTGGGTGTGGCCTGTTATACTAATGAGTTCCTGCTGGGCGTGGCCAACTTGGGAGCCAGCCGGAGCTCTGTTCCGGTGTGTTCCTGCCCCAAAATAGCCCTGATTCTCTTCATGTGCACCTCGTGTGCAGAATAACAGTTCTGCCTGTTTCAGGATCATGTCAAATCTCAGGTGAGCTAGCCCCATTCTTGGGCCACCAACGCCACACGTTCAGAAGTCATTCTCCTTGGGAAATGTATTTATTTCCTTTTTACCTCTCCCTTCCTCCAAGGAGACCGGGTAATCCACATGGCTCATCCTTCTTCTACTTTGTCCTTAAACCAACCTTGTGAAGTAGGTTAGGCGGAGGGAGAGAGAGTGAGTGGCCCAATACCACCCAGTCAGCTTCAAGGCAGGAGGTGGACTTTGAGTCCCTTACACGGCACTGGCTTTCCGGTGCGCATCAAGGGAAAGCAGGCATCAAAGGCCTCCCGTGGTTTCGTCAGGGAATTATCTCTGAAATTTGAAAGGCAAGTACACACTCTTTCAAGCCTCTTTAACTGTCAAGGAACGAAGGAATCCTGAGCTTTCCAAGGTGCATTCGGGCAAATATGTTCCAGCTAAAGAGGGAGGGGGCAGCGGTAGAGCATCTGCTTTGCACGCAGAAGGTCCCAGGTTCAATCCCCAGTGCCTCCAGTCACAAGGATCCGGTAAGCGGGAGATGTGAAAGATTCTCTACTGGCGACACTGGAGGGCTGCTACTGGTCAGAGTAGCCAATACTGGCCTGGATGGACCAAGGGTGAGACTTGCCAGAAGGCAACTTCACGAATGTTCATCTGCAGAAGTGTGTAAACGGATGTCACACCAGAGTGAAGGTGTAGTGGAGACGCAGCACATATAACAAAGCCATCACGGTGGTGACAGCTTATCCTAAGTCATCTAAGGGTGTGATCACATGTACAATTAGCAGCGCCATAGGTGTGAATGCTGGGTGGATTTAAAGGGCGTGATCAGACAACAACATCTGGGAAAGCGCCCTGTAGCTGTCGGCAACCCGTTTTGCTCCGCCGCAGAAGCGGAGTAAAAAGGCACCAGGGAAAGTCCAATAGCAAACAGGTTGCTACGGGCCATGGACAGACTTTCCCCTGTCTGATTGCTCCAGCATGCTCTCATGGCGTCGGGATCGTCTGATCGGGCCACCCCGACTGTGCCGTTGTTTTTCCTCCTCTTCTAAGTATGCGCATCATCGCACACTCCATAGGGAGCCCTCAGTGCTGAGATTCCCCGTTTAAGTGCATCGGGAACAAACAGCAAAAATAAGAAAAACCAACTCACCTGTGGTTGCATCTGATCACGAAGAAGAAGAAGAAGAAGAAGAAGGAAGAAGAAGAAGAGGAGAAGAAGAAGAAGAAGAAGAAGAAGAAGAAGAAGCAGCAGCAGCAGCAGAGAGGAGGAGGAGATTGGATTTATACTGCACCCTTCACTACCCAAGGGAGTCTCAGAGCAGCTTACAAATTCCAGGGCTCTTTTTGTAGCAGGAACTCCTTTGCATATTAGGCGACACCCCCCCTAATGTAGCCAATCCTCCAAGAGCTTACAGTAGCCCCTGTAAGAAGAGCTCTGTAAGCTCTCGGAGGATTGGCTACATTAGGGGTGTTATCGCCTAATATGCAAAAGAGTTCCTGCTACAAAAAGAGCCCTGCGAAGTCCTTTCCCTTCCCCTCCCCACAACGGACACCCTGTGAGGTAGGCGGGCCTGAGAGACCTCTGAGAGAAACTGCTCTTTCAAGGACAGCTCTGATAGAACTATGGCTTGCCCAAGGTTCATCCAGCAGCTGTGAGTGCAGGAGTGGGGAAATCAAACCTGGTTCGCCCAGTTTAAAGTCCGTGCACTTAACCATGAGACCAAGCTGGCCCCGAACAAGTACCATTGAGTTTCCAGCCCCATTGCCAGAGTGTCGCCTGGCGTCACTTCCTGGCGACAGCATGGTGTGTTACAGGGAGGACTGGTCCGGCCAGGGAGCGTGTTTCCCCCGCCCCCACGCGGTAAGTACTTGGGAACCCTATTTGGGGACTGCTTGTGAGAGATCGGCTCTGAAAGAACTTGTGACTGAGTCAAGGTCATGCCAGCAGCTGCATGTGGAGGAGTGGGGAATCAAACCTGGTTCTCCCAGATTAGAGTCTGCGCTCTTAACCACTACACAAACTGGCAAAGTGACCCATTCCTTCCTGAGGCTACAGTACCACCAGGCTGGTCGAGGGCCAAGCCCTTGCAGCAATGCCTCAGTAGCTTAGCTTTGGCCCCGCCAGTGCAGGCCCCGGAGGGGATGCTGGGAGCAAGTCAGACTCCTGTGGTGCATTGGCAGCAGCCACATCCACGGCAAACCGGCCCTGCACACGAGTCCCCGTTCCCCCCCACCCAAACACTTCGTGCTTTCGTTTATAATTAAGTTACACTTGGATGTCAAATATTGTGGAGACGCAGAGGCCACGGCGAAGCACTAATTAGCTCATAAAGAGCCTTCCTTCATAAACAAATTGCGGAGGCATTCAGTGCTGCCTGGACCCTGGCCAACGATTAGGAAGAAAGGATCATTTATATTCTACTTTCATTTAAGGCTTGCGTACGCCGGACCCCCAGCTGATGAAGAAGCTGCCTGAACCAAGGTGTGGGTCGTTGGAGTGAGCGCAAGAGAGAGAGAGAGAGAAAGGGACAAAGAATGAATAAAGCCAGGACGACTCTCCCGCTGCACTCTCTTCTCCTCTGGAGGCTCGGGGCTAGCCAGATGGACACCCTCACCGATACCCCCGGAGTGCTGGGTTGCCAGCTCTTGGTTGGGAAATGCCTGGAGGTTCTGGGGGTGGAGCCTGGAGTGGGCGGGGTTTGAGGGAGGGAGGGAGGGACCTCAGCCAGGGTACAATGCCATAGGCTCCACCTGCAGGCATTGTTAGGAAAAAACCCCCAGGGAATGATTGCGCGCCAGGGGTCATTTCGCAGAAAAAGAGGTGCAAGAGCTCATTAGCATAACTCATTAGCATAACTTATTTGCATATGCCACATCCCCTGACATCACCAGAAGTGTGTCAGAAGGCAACACCCACCGCTCAGGCTCCACCCCTAGGGACTGTCTTTCCACTCTGGGGGCTTTCGTTCCAGTGCCAGAGTAGCCTATCTGGGCCCAGGAGGAATGCTACACGTGCTGCTTTGTGCTCCTGCTGGGAACTGGGGATGGGTCTTGCCACTGCCTGTGCTTCTAACTGACAGAGCTCCGCTCCTGCGCGCTCCTGCTCCAAATGACCCTTGATTGTGCCCATTTCAACCCGTGTCTGGAACATCCCAACCAACACTCCCTCTAAGCTGTGGAGTCTTGTGAGCAGAAATTCTACTTTGTGAGCTACTGGCATTAAAGTTGTGAGTGGGCGATGGGGCTGCTGCGTAAATTAGGGAATGCAGAAAAGCCCTTACGTTCCTTCTAATGGCAGAAAGCAATGCTTCAGCTTCTCCGGAATGCAGCAGCGAGCATTTCGCAAGAACGGCAAGGGCACGTTGTGCAAGCTTTCCCTTTCCACACAATTAGAATCAGAGCAGCCAGCCCCAAGGACAGAGGTCTCATTCCTCCCTGAAATCATTGAAGAAGTGAGCAGTGACTCACAACAGCTCCTCCCCTGCCACAAATTTTGTCAGTCTTCAGGGTGCTCCCCCCCCGGACTCATAGGCCCTTCTCCTCCCCACAACAGACACCCTGTGAGGTAGGCACTTTTGACAGGAACTGCTCTTTTTCAAGGACAGCTCTGACAGAACTATGGCTTGCCCAAGGTCATCCAGCAGCTGCCTGTGGAGGAGTGGGGAATCAAATCTGGTTCTCCCAGATTAGAGTCTGTGCACTTAACCACTGCACCAAACTGGAGATGGTCACCTCTCTATGGTCACCAAAAGAGAGATGGTCACCTCTCTATCAATCAGGCTGACAGCTTAAACATCAGCGTTTGGCCATACATTTAATGCAAGAACCTGTTTCCTGAGGTGCCAGTCCAGATGTTTAAAGAATAAAAGGACGAGAGTTCCATATCAAAGGCTGACCACTCTTCCGCTGTTAACAAGCCAAGATGAAAAGCCTGGGATCACACCTTTGAATATCAAAGCGATCAGATTCAAGTACTCCCAGATGGGAGGGGGAGTCTTGCTCTTCTGTGAGAATCGTCTTTTGAACCACCTTCCTGATTGGTTCATAGTGGTCAGGGCCGTGGCAGATTAACCTTTAAGCAGACTCAGCACGTGCCTTAGGGCACCGGGGCCAGAGGGGGCACCACAAAGTTGGGAAAAGGGTGGAAAAAATGTAGACAAGATGCCTTTCGGGTCATGAATATTGGAACTTTGATACATTTAACTTGTGAAATATTAAAGTAGACGTCGTCTTGCATTTGTGCAGAACTTTATGCAGCCCAAGCTTGGCTTAGTTTGTACAGTATGTTGTGTTATCCTATGAATAAATTTCTGTATTGCTGCAACCTGCCTTGTATATCTGGCCAGACAGGCCAACAACTCAAATGGACGGGGTCAGTGTGGAAAGGAGGGGGGCACCAAGATTGGTCAGTGCTGCTGAGGGCACCGGTGAGCCTTCATCCGCCCCTGGGTCAAGGGGTCAGGGGTCCAGTTTCCTATAGAGTTAGCTTATAACCATCGGACACAAGTTTTTTCAAGTGTGGCCCACGAATACCCTCAGGTCCTGTACTGGGCCAGGGACCATCTCGCTCCATCTCCTGCCCGCTGCTGCTTTGTCACTTGTCAATTTGAAGAATCACAGAATCATAGAGTCAGAAGGGACCTCTGGGGTCATCTAGTCCAACCCCGGCACAATGCAGGAAATTCACAAACACCTCCCCCTCCACACCCGCAGTGACCGATGTTCCAGGCCCAGAAGATGACAAAAAAATCCTTCAGGATTCCTGGCCAAAGTGGCCTGGAGAAAAATGGTTTCCTGACCCCAGAAGTGGCCATCAGCATTTCCCTGGGGGTGTAAGAAAGGGCCACGAGAACTAAGCACTGAGGCAACCCTTTCTGCCCTCATTCTCGTGGCCTGCCTAAGTTCACAGAATTGGCATTGCTGTCTGATGGCCATCGAGCCTCTGTTTGAAAACCTCCCAAGAAGGAGAGCCCACCACCTCCCGAGGAAGCCTGTTCCACCGAGGAACCGCTCTAACTGTTGGGAAGTTCTTCCTCATGCTTAGCCAAAAACTCTTCTGATTTAATTTCAACCCGTTGTAACTGGATTGCCTTCACGTATGTAAGTATATGTAGGAAGCCAGATTCTGTTATTTTATTACACCTGCTCGTCTTTTGCCTTATGTTTAAGTCCAAGCCTCTTTTTTAATCTTTCCAATAAGGCCTGCCGCTTTTATTGGTGGGTTTTACTGAGTGTGTGAGAGTCCAAACCAAGTTTCGGTCAATCTGTCAGAAGGAGATTTGTTCTAGGACCCTGGGCCTGGGGACGGGGGAATCAAATCACCCTTGCAAGGACGTGGTGGGTCGGAAACCCCTTGACATGCTTCCCACACTGGCACCGAGAAGAGAAAGCTCTGCCATTACTTACTTTAAGTTAACGTCCCATTTCATTACGCTCAAGTCGTCGCCCCCCGCTGTGAAGATGTGATGGCCTCCGTAGGAACAGACGAAGTCGGAGACACCTGCTGGGTGGCAAATGAACGCCAAGGATTTGTGCGGGTTCCCATCGACAGGCAAGATCTGCAGCCCGACCTGGGGAGAAAGAACGAGAAGGTGTCTCAGGCCCAAGGAATTCATCTAAGCAACCTGCAACCAGTATTCCCTCTGAGCTGAGTTAGTGGTGAGCTAGCTCACAGTTTTTTAGCCTCTGGCTCACACTTTTTTGTCTCCGCTTGGGAAGGACGGCTCCAGAGCAAACTAATCTATGCAGCAGCCAAATCGCTCGCTCACAACTTTAATGCCAGGAGCTCACAAAGTAGAATTTTTGCTCACAAGACTCCACAGCTTAGAGGGAGCATTGCCTGCAAGCCAGACATGCTGTCCCCGTCTCTGGGAAGGAAATCTCTGTTTTTGTTTTCTCTTGCAGAGAAGGTGGAGGAGAACCCGCACAGGGCCTCTCTGCGGCATGTAAGTGAGACTGCTTCGGAGGCTTACAGAAGGCAGTAGGCCAGGCAGAGCGACTCCCTTGCAGCTTCTCAATGGCCTTTATGTCTGTAGCTACCAAAGGCGGAATTATACAAGATCAATAACTAGGCTTTTTAGAAAGCCAACTCGCAGCCTGAGGCAGCGTCTTTGAATAGTGGGAGAAAGTCCCTGGTGGGGGTGGGCACGTAACCCTTGTCTCCTACGCTTCTTCCAGAATACAAGTAGCCAAAGCTGCATTTAGCTCCACAGGTGGGGAAAAGATCTGCAGCCATTCCCGAAATAGCTGCTGCATCCTGCTCCTTCCTCTCTGTCTTTGGGCAGTGTGATAGAAATTACTTCTTGTGTCACCTTAGAATCACACAATCCTAGAGTTGGATGGGACTTCAAGGGTCATCTAGTCCAATCCCCTGCACAATGCAGGAAATTCACAAATACCTCCCCCCGTGCCCCTAATGACTGCTGTTCCATGCCCAGGTGACCTGAGAAGATCATCACCTACCTTGTCTGCTGTGATGTAGGCCAGGTACCGTTTCTCAGGACTGTAGCCCTCTATAGGTGGAAGAACTTGAATCTTTTCCAGGGGAGAGCCGTATGTAGGTCCCAGAACAGTCTTTCTAAAAAGAGAGGGGCAGAAACTAGCAGATTAATACTAGCTCCTTGTAACTCGTTTGTTACAAGGGCTGGATCTGACAGAAATGTCACTTTGTCTGGCCGGACCGTGTGTGCCATAAAACGTAATGCCAGGTAAGGGAGATATGAACTTTATAAAGGACACAGGCAAACTCAATTAACAAAATTATTTTTCACTCAAAGTATAAACAAAGTAGCTGTTTTTATTACAAAGGAAGTTCAGGAACAGAACGGAAAGAGAAACTGCTGAATTACAAGTTATTACAACACTTGGAACAAAAACCTCTCCAGGACTCAACAGGGATATTGGATTTTTATCCCATTATATATGCTAACTCAATCAGTCCTCGCATATGTATTCTCAGCAAGAAGGACTATAAATCCTCTGTATTTCAGTGTATTTCTTTTGCAGAATAGTATATTATAGTACTGAATGTAATGCAAGGGATATTGGGCTGTTTGAGGGGGATGAAGGGTCAAGTCCCCTCCGGGCCTGAGAGGAGAGAATGAAGATTCCCAGTCACCTCCCCTAATCAGAAAAAAGACACCTTTAGACATTCATCTGCTAGTCTTGATATATTTATTGTTTTACAACTGTTGACCTTATAAGCCTAACTAGTTATTTAGTGTCATTTTGACCACCGAGGTCAGTTCTCCTGGAGAAAATGGCTGCTTTGGAGGGCGGACTCTGTGGCATTGCACCCTGCTGAGGCCCCTCCCCTCCCCAAACCCCGCCCTCCTCAGGCTCCACCCCTGAAACCTCCAGGTGTTTCTCAACCCGTAGCTGGCAACCCTGCTTAAGGCATGAACACTCCTACAGCATTTCCTCACTGCCTCTCCCTGCGGCTCACCCTCCCCGCTTCCTTTTTTTCCCTTCATTCAGCCAGTTTGGTGTCGTGGTTAAGTGTGCGGACTCTGATCTGGGAGAACCGGGTTTGATTCCCCACTCCTCCACTTGCAGCTGCTGGTGTGACCTTTGGTCAGTCACAAGCTCTGGCACAGCTGTTCCTGAAAAAGAACCGTTTCTGTCAGAGCTCTCTCGGCCCCACCTACCTCCCAGGGTGTCTGTTGTGGGGAAGGGAAGGGAAAGGAGTTTGTAAGCCGCTCTGAGACTCCCTTGGGGAGTGAAGGGCGGGGTATAAATCCAATCTCTTCTCTTCTTCTCCTTCCTTCCTTCCTTCCTTCCTTCCTTCCTTCGAGCCAGTTTGGTGTCGTGGTTAAGTGCGCGGACTCTGATCTGGGAGAACTGGGTTTGATTCCCCACTCCTCCACTTGCACCTGCTGATGTGACCTGGGGTCAGTCACAAGCATATTATCATGCAACACCCACACATGTTCTTCCATTCAGTTCCTTCAGTACTTTCCTGATGTTCGTATCAAATACCTTACATATATTTACTTAACAACTACATTGATCTTTCTTCAATTTACCATTTAACGTGATACCAGTTTGCTTTATTCTTCAATAACCCTCCCACTTCCACTGCCCGTTGCGCACGAGCCCTGGGACAGTCTAGAGGGACAAAATGCACAGCCTCCGTCATCTGGCGACAAAGATAATGACCCGTTGCTCACGGGCTGGAGGAGAGCCATGGATGGTTTGGCTTAGATGGCTTTCAAGGAGGACCATCAGCGGGCCCTCCTAGCCACTCTAGCTAAATAAATTTCCGGGTTCAGAGGCAGCGTACCTCTGAAAACGAGTAGCCCTCCGTGCCTGTGCTTGCAAGCAATGCTCCCTCTCAGCTGTGGGGTCTTATGAGCAGAAATTTTACTTTGCGAGCTGCTGGCATTAAAGTTGTGAGCGAGCAATCCTAAATAATAATCATAAATTAGTTTTGCTCCGGAGCCATCCTTCTTGAGCTAAGACAAAAATGTGTGAGTCGGAGGCTAAAAGACTTTGAGCTAGCTCACCACTAGCTCAGCTTAGAGGGAACACTGCTTGTAAGCCTTCCGGAAACATCTGGCTGGCCACTGTGGGAAAAGGGAGTGTGGGACTAGATGGACCTTTGGCCCAGTTCTTTCAGTGCCAAGGCAACAAATCAGAAGAAGGAGGACAGGGAGAAGGAGAAGAAGAGGAGGAGGAGGAGATTGGATTCCTACCCCGTCCTTCGCTACCCGAAGGAGTCTCAGAGCGGCTCACAATTTCCTTTCCCTTCCCCTCCCCACAACAGACACCCTGTGAGGTAGGTGGGGCAGAGAGAGCTCTTTCGAGAACTGCTTGTGCAAGAACAGCTCTGACAGAACTTGTGACTGACCCAAGGTCACACCAGCAGCTGCATGTGGAGGAGTGGGGAATCAAACCCAGCTCTCCCAGATTAGAGTCCGTGCTCCCGACCACTATGCCAAGCCGGGTGAGGGCAGGCTGCAACGGCTGCTCGTGCAAACTGGCACCCTCACCCAAGGTCATGGGGCCTCGGCAGCTGCCCGGAGATGCCCGCTGCTCACGCTGGCCTCGTTACCTGCACATTTTTGTGGTCACGTTATAAATCTTCATTTTGTACTGATCGTTGGTAGTCAGGAAGAAATATTCCTTTGTGAGCGGAGGGTACCAGGCGATGTATCTGGGGACTGCGCTCTGCTCGATGCGGTCCCTCCGGAGAACCACCAGCTCGTCTTTGACGCTGTTCTCCAGGTCATATTCCACCTGCAAGCAGACAAGCATTAACCTGCCGGCTGAGAAATCTCACGCAGGCTCACCACGGCTCCCCTGATTTCACCGCCACTGAATGTGTGAATTGACTCGGTTGGAAATAAACTGAAAGGGACCGCCTTTCCCTGTATGTTCCCCAGAGAGCGCTGAGATCACAACATCGATTGGCCCTCCCCGGTCCTAAGGATGCCAGGCTGGCTATAACTGGGGCCGGGGCCCTTCTCGGTGGCGGCTCCTATCTGGTGGAAGGAGCTTCCAGAGGAGATCAGGGCCCTGCGGGACCTTGTGCAGTTCCGCAGGGCCTGCAAGACGGAGCTCTTCCACCGGGCTTTCAATTAGGAGCCGCCCTGATAGAGAACCACGTCCCCTGAAGCCAGAAGAACAGCCTGTGCCGGCTGCACAAGATGAGATGAACGGGCTGGCCACCACGACGAAAGGAGCCGCCGTCGTTTAATAATTCATTAATGTTACGGAAGTGCTAGCACTTTAATTTGTTTTGAATGTCGAAATGTTTTGCCTGTTTTTAGGATGATTTAAATTTGTGTGTGTCTTTTATTCTGTTGTAAGCTGCCCTGACCCGGTCTTGGCTGCGAGGGCAGGGTATGAGTCTGAATAAATAAATACATAAATTACAAGCAATACGAAAAGTTCTGCACGGGGCTCTACCTTCCCCCCCCCCACCACATGTGCAAATCCTTCCCGCGTTTTGGAGTCATCGAGTGGTGATGAGCTTGGCCGGGTCACCCGTGAAACACCAGCAAAGACCGACTGATTTCGAAACTGTTCTCCACATTTATCTCAAACTGGCAATATGGACCCAAAAAGCTTCCCCCCGTGCCAAGAGCCATCGATGTTATTAGAGGCTTTCTTGGTTGGGCCTCCTGGGCTGGTCGGCCGCTGCGTGGAACAGGATGCTGAGTCAATGGTCTGATCCAGCAGGGTACCGATTATGGGATTGTTTGTTTTTTAAATTATAAGACCCCCTTTCTCCATGGGACTCTAGGTGGATGACACAGAGTGAGTCAACGCAATCGGACCTTCAGCGAACAATGGAATAGGATTCGGGGTGTAGAACCAACCAAAAGTCTAAGAAATAGAACTGAAAGCAAAGCATAAATGTTAACATAACACAGAAGAAGAGGAAGAGGAGGAGGAGGAAGAGGAAGAAGAAGAAGAGGAGGAGGAAGAGGAAGAAGAAGAGTAGGAAGAAGAGGAAGAAGAAGAAAAGAAGGAGGCAGAGGAAGAAGAGAAAGAGGAAGAAGAA
The DNA here is from genome assembly GCA_029375565.1 of Gekko gecko. NCBI lineage: Eukaryota > Metazoa > Chordata > Lepidosauria > Squamata > Gekkonidae > Gekko > Gekko gecko. The sequence continues at coordinate 74,763,761 of JAPDNY010000012.1, read as the reverse complement.
GAGGAGGAGGAGGAGGAAGAAGAAGAAGAGGAGGAAGAAGAGGAGGAGGAGGAGGAAGAAAAGGAAGAGGAAGAGGAAGAAGAAGAAGAAGAAATTGGATTTATACCCCACCCATCACTTGGAGTCTCAGAGCGGCTTACAGTCTCATTTCTTCCTCTCCCCACAACAGACACCCTGTGAGGGAGGTGGGGGCTGGGAGAGCTCTGACTGAGAACTGCTCTTGAGAGAGCAGCTCTGAAAGAACCTGTGACTGACCCAAGGTCACACAAGCAGCTACATGAGGAGGAGGGGGGAATCGAACCCGGTCCTCCCAGATTAGAGTCTGCACTCCTAACTACTACACCCAACTGATGCAAAGTCACACAATGGGAGCCAATGGGAGCCAACCCATAGCAGACTTTGCAGTAGCACAGACCACAGTCCCCAATAATTTATCCAAGTAACATTGCGAATCCTTTTACTTTAACCAGTTAGTGCACCAGTCCTTTGCATCCTGGGCAAGTGACCCACCAAAAGCCGGTCTTCTCCCAGCGTTAAGAGGCGGGGCTTGTCGCTGTCCAAGTGCACGCCGAAGAGGACGGTGCGGATGGGCTTGTAATGGGAACGGAGCGCTGCTAGACGCGCCCACTCCTCCTTCTCGCCTTCAATGGCCTGTTTATAAATGGTCACTGACATTTTGTCATCCTGAAAGAGAAAAAAAAATTAAAACTCACTTGGGATCGATGAATTTGAGCTTTACTTCCAAAACAAGCGGGGGCGTCGCGAGGAATTGCGAGGCAGAATATGATTTGGAATTTTCCACCACCGCCCCCACATCCATTCCCCCCCACCAAATTCTACAGGCTGTCAGGTGCCTGAGAGGCCCAGTCTTCCCGTCTCCCTCTGTGGTCCCCCCTCCATATTTAAAATGAAATTGCTGAGCAGTCGGGTTAGAACAGATAAAAGGAAATACTTCTTCAGCCAAGGAGTGATGAACACATGGAATTCACTGCCACAGGAGGTGGTGGCAGCTACAAGCATGGACAGTTTCAAGAGGGAATTAGATAAACATATGGAGCAGAGGTCCATCAGTGGCTCTTAGCCACAGGGTATAGATAGGGACTCTCAGTCTGGGGCAGGTGATGCACTCTGTTCTTGGTGCTGGGGCGGGGGGCAGCAGTGGGAGGGCTTCTAGTGTCCTGGCCCCACTGCTGGACCTCCTGATGGCACGTGGTATACTTTGGCTGCTGTGTGACAGAGTGTTGGACTAGATGGGCCATTGGCCTGATCTGACATTGGCTTCTCTTATGTTCTTATGTTCTAACTGACTCTCAACATTTTACGCCTCTTAAGAGACGTCCAGTCCTCAACAGGCCATGCTGTTTCCCCACCCCCACCCCCGTGTCTTTCCGCATGCCTGAGAAATCCTGCAAGTGTGTATAAACCTCTAACTTGTTTTCAGATGGCCTGGTTTTGCTGACTTTGGGACCGGTGTTGGCCACCAAAATTACTACTAGATACTATTGCATTTCCAGGGCTGGAATCCCTTGCCACAGAGAGCCACAAGGACTGAGACACAAAGATGAGGTGCAAAGCACCCGCCCTGACCTGGATGACCCCGGCTAGCTCAGTCTTGTCAGATCTCGGAAGCTAAGCTAGGCAAGGTCATAAAAACATAAGAACATAAGAGAAGCCAATGTTGGATCAGGCCAATGGCCCATCCAGTCCAGCACTCGGTATCACAGAGTGGCCAACGATACCAGGGGCCATCAGGAGGTCCAGCAGTGGGGCCAGGACACTAGAAGCCCTCCCACTGTTGCCCCCCAAGCACCAAGGATACAGAGCATCACTTGCCCCAGACTGAGAGTTAAGAACATAAGAGGATATAAGAGAAGCCAGTGTTGAATCAGGCCAACAGCCCACCCAGTCCAACACTCGGTGTCACACAGTGGCCAACAATACCAGGGGCCATCAGTTGGTCCAGCAGTGGGGCCAGGATACTAGAAACCCTCCCACTGTTGCCCCCCCCAAGCACCAAGAATACAGAGCATCACTTGCCCCAGACTGAGAGTTAAGAACATAAGAACATAAGAGAAACCAGTGTTGAATCAGGCCAACAGCCCATCCAGTCCAACATTCAGTGTCACACAGTGGCCAAAAATATCGGGTGCCCTCAGGAGGTCCAGCAGTGGGGCCAGGACACTAGAAGCCCTCCCACTGTGCCCTCCCCCCAAGCACCAAGAATGCAGAGCATCACTTGCCCCAGACTGAGAGTTAAGAACATAAGAACGTAAGAGAAACCCATGTTGGATCAGGCCAACGGCCCACCCAGTCCAACACTGTCACACAGTGGCCAAAAACACCAGGTGCCACCAGAAGAAGAAGAAAAAGAAGAGTAGAGATTGGATTTATACCCACCCTTCGCTACCCAAAGGACTCTCAGAGCGGCTTACAAACTCCTTTCCCTTCCCCTCCCCACACCAGACACTCTGTGAGGTAGGTGGGGCTGAGAGAGCTCTGAGAGAAACTGCTCTTTTTCAAGAACAGCTGTGACAGAACTACAGCTTGCTCAAGGTTATCCAGCAGCTGTAAGTGGAGGAGTGGGGAATCAAACCCCATTCTCCCAGATTAGAGTCCGCGCACTTAACCACTGCACCAAACTGGCTTTCAGGAGAGTTCTTATCTATACCTTGTGTGTGGTTAATAGCCACTGATGGACCTCTGCTCCATATGTTTATCTAATTCCCTCTTGGAGCCATCCATGCTTGTAGCCGCTGCTACTTCCTGTGGCAGTGAATTCCATGTGCTAACCACTCTTTGGGTGAAGAAGGACTTCCTTTTATCCATTCTAACCGGACTGCTCAGCAATTTCATTGAGTGCCCACAGAGTTTTTGTATTGTGAGAAAGAGAGAAAAGTACTTCTTTCTCGACCTGCTCTATCCCATGCATGATCTTATAGACCTCGATCATGTCACCCCTCAGCCGTCGTTTCTCCAAGCTAAAGAGCCCCAAGCGTTTTAACCTTTCTTCATAGGTCAGCCCCGGTTAGGGCTTGGATGGGAGACCCCTAAAGGAGTCCAGGGTTGCTACAGAGAGGCAGGCAGTGGCCAACCAACTCTGTTTGTCACTTGCCTTGAACACTTTACCAGGATTGCCATCTGTCCCCTGTGACTCAATGTCACTTCGGACCGCCACACAGCACCCCACAGTTCTGCAGCAGCAAAGAGCTGTGACTTATTAACATGGAAGGAAACCCCACCCCCCAAAAAACCCACCCCGAAACACTCACTGCAGTTGCAAGGTACTGGGAATCATGCGAGAAGCTCATGTGAATGATTGCGCCTTTGGCGTATGAGTATTTGAAAGGCTCTGAACAGTCGTTTTCCAAGGATATCGAATCCAGGATGTAGACAGTTCCATCGGTGAATCCAACTCCCAGCAAGGATCCTAAACCGCACAGAGGACATTGGCGGGTTTCAATCACGCCATTTGCGGGAGCCGGAACAGATAGAAGTGACGGAACTGGGAGCCTTTTCAGAGGGGCTTTGCACAGAGCTCTTGGGCGATTCTGCATCTGGCATTCGCTCCAGGGGAGAACTGGGGAGAAAAGGTGCTGCTCAAGACCACATTCAAATACCCAGGGGCAACGCCGCTGTACTGACTGCAAAGTCACCCCTGAACGGCCATAGATCGCTGCAGAGAGTACCATAAAACCTGGTGATCAAAGAAAGTGAAAGCGGCATGGAGTGTGGAGGGTACCATAAAACCCGATGATCAAAGAAAGCGGCATGGAGTGTGGAGGGTACCATAAAATCCAATGATCAAAGAAAGTGAAAGCGGCATGGAGTGTGGAGGGTATCATAAAATCCGATGATCAAAGAAAGTGAAAGCAGCACGGAGTATGGAGGGTACCATAAAATCCGATGATCAAAGAAAGTGAAAGCGGCATGCAATGTGGAGGGTACCATAAAATCCAATGATCAAAGAAAGTGAAAGCGGCATGGAGTGTGGAGGGTACCATAAAACCCGATGATCAAAGAAAGCGGCATGGAGTGTGGAGGGTACCATAAAATCCAATGATCAAAGAAAGTGAAAGCAGCATACAATGTGGAGGGTATCATAAAATCCGATGATCAAAGAAAGTGAAAGCGGCATGCAATGTGGAGGGTACCATAAAATCCGATGATCAAAGAAAGTGAAAGCGGCACGGAGTATGGAGGGTACCATAAAATCCGATGATCAAAGAAAGTGAAAGCGGCATGGAGTGTGGAGGGTACCATAAAATCCGACGATCAAAGAAAACAGCATGCAATGCAGTGGGGAATTTCTGTTCCAAACAATGGAAGGAAAACCAATGCAGAATCGCCCAAAGATCCAACTGGACGTGGAGGGCTTGGAGAAATGCTGCTTTGGAACCAGCACTGCCAGTGCGCTGCTGCCCCCCCAAATGACATCCACTGAACCTGCATGTCCCCCTTGCAAAGGAGACAATCGAATGCAGTGCTCTCTTTGCTCGATGACTAGCAGAAGAATCCCCTGAACTTCCCACCGCAAGGAGCAGCGCAAGTCCATACCGTCGTGATTGTAGCAGACGCTCCGGATACTGTGCCCCTTAAAGATCCGGCTAACGAGGTACTTCTCGAGCTCGTAGTCCCACACCTTCAGGAGCCCGCAGGCACTCCCCTTCGCCAGGAGAGGCTTGGTCGGGTGGCAGGCGATGGCGTGGACGGCACCTTTGGGCTTCTCCAGGCATTTGGTCACTTTCATCCCCTCGATCAGGACGTGAACCACCAGTCCGTCGGATGTGGAGAGGATAAAGTTCCTGCAACGTGGGGAAGAAGAATCAGACTCGCCACGTTTCTGAGCAGAACTGGGCCTCTGCAAGCATGACAAATGCAATTTTTTTTAAAAAAGGTCTCATCTGGTTAGACCCTTACCCAGAGATCTTACAGGCAGGAGTGAGAGCAGTTAAGAGAGGACAGGGCTTTTTTGTAGAAAAAGTCCAGCAGAAACTCATTAGCATAATAGGCCACACCCCTGGTAGCACAGCTCATTAACATATTAGGCCACACACCCCATGTTACCAGAAGTGTGGTCATCCAGCCACACCCACCTTTTGCTTCTGTTTACCTTGTTTGTTGTCAAAACCCAGGGCTTTTTTCTTGTAGCAGGAAGTCCTTTGCATGTTAGGCCATACACCCCTAATGTAGTCAATCCTAATGAGTTTCTGCTGCTGGGTGTGGCCTATTATGCTAATGAGTTCCTGCTGGGTGTGGCCAACTCTGGAGCCAGCCGGAACTCCGTTCCTGTGCGCTCCTGCCCAAAAATAGCCCTGAGAGAAGATGAATTAAAATAAATGGTTCGTAAAAGGTCCTTGCATGTTTACCTGTGGCAAGGAAGGCTCGCCTTCAAGTCACAGGGAAACAAAGCTTGACAAACATTTCGAGGAAGCAGCAGTCGTTTAATAACATTTTTTTATTGAGACTGATGGAAATATCGTAAAATGGCGAGCCAGCCTTCTGTTTCTAAATACAGCCAGGTTTCCGCATGCACCTTGAGGACTGGCAAGCATCTCCTCCAGCTCAAGCTTTTCTGAGTCGGAGCTCGCGCTTCATCAGATGCATTGGAGTGCACATTCATGAGGTTGGTGCTTTTACATTCCCAACAAAAAGGCAGCAGAGGCGGGTGAGAAGGTGCTGCCAAGGTCCTTGGAGGAATGATGGGACCCTTATATCCAGGGCTCTTCTTGTAGCAGGAACTCCTTTGCATATTAGGCGACACCCCCTAACGTAGCCAATCCTCCAAGAGCTTACAGTAACCCCTGTAAGAAGAGCTCTGTAAGCTCTTGGAGGATTGGCTACATTAGGGATGTGTGACCTAATATGCAAAGGAGTCCCTGCTACAAAAAGAGCCCTGCTATGTCTATTTCTCAAGTGTGGGGAGATCTGTGGATATCTAAATCCACAGACTGGGCCCACACTGAGATAAAAGGAGAGTTTTATCCAAACTTGGAGGGATCTCTAGGTGTGCAGAAAAATCTGAAATTGGTAAAAAAAAAATCACATGGGTGAGGTTTAAATCCCCTATAAGAACAAAAGCATGTGCAGTACGGTGTCCTGGCAGCAGCAGCTTTAAGGCTGGAGGGCCTCGGGAGCCATAGCAGGCCTGGCAGCGGAGGCCTGGAGCTGCACTGGGCTTGCCGACATTGATGTTGGGGGGCGACAGCAGCCCGACAGCAGTGGGGGCAGGAGCCACAATACTTGCAGGGAAAAGTCCCTTTCCTCTCTTAGCTGGCACTGATGGGGGTGGACTAAAGTTAAAAGGAGGAAGGGATCCCCCCGCGAATATCGTGGGTCCCCACTTGTAAATCTCTAATAGGCTGAGGGACTGGGAGACAGCAGCAGTGGAAGAAGAAGCAGAAGAAGAAGAAGAGGAGGAGGAGGAGGAGGAGGAGGAGGAGGAGAAGGAGATTGGATTTATACCGCCACCCTTCACTTGGCGTCTCAGAGCGGCTTACAAACTCCTTTCCCTTCCCTTCCCCACAACAGACACCCTGTGATGGAGATGGGGCTGAGAGAGCTCTGGCAGAAACTGCTCTTTCTCTAGAACAGCTGTGCCTGAACTATGGCTTGCCCAAGGTCATCCAGCAGCTGCGAGTGGAGGAGTGGGGAATCAAACCCGGCTTTCCCAGATTAGAGTCCGCGCACTTAACCACTACACCAAACTAGCCAGCCGCTGTTCCTTTCAATGGGGCTGGCCCAGGAGAACTTCCTGAAATATTGCTCTCCATGTTGATTATTAGGAGGCAGGGGCAGAAATACCTTATGGGGGTGTCCCACCTCACTCACTGACATTTTCAGAGCCAGTCCTCGGTGTGCCAAATACCTGTCCAAAATATACCTTTGAATTTTGAAAACTATTTTTTGGAAAGGCAAGAGTTACCCTCAATATCGGTGTTATCGTCGGTTCTCACCTGACAATTAAGGGCCGGCCTGTTAAGGTGCAGGAACTGGGGAACTGGGAGGCGTTCAAGGGACACACCGGTGTCTTGGAGAAGGAAATGGACCGGATGGGCCCCAGTTTGAGCTGGCTGTACCAATGCAGAAGCTGCAGGGATCCATCGTAGAATTTGACGTGGCCTTTGACGTCACAGATTACAATAGTTCTGAAAAAGAAGAACGAGGTATTGTGGAGATCAAGAACAATTCCCAGCAGTAATGTATGGCTGCGAGAGTTGGACTATAAGGAAGGCCGAGAGCTGAAGAATAGATTCTTTTGAACTATGGTGCTGGAGAAGACTCTTGAGAGTCCCTTGGACTGCAAGGAGACCAAATCAGTCAATCCTAAAAGAAATCAACTCTGACTGTTCCCTGGAAGGCCAGAGACTGAAGCTGAAGCTCAAATACTTTGGCCACCCAATGAGAAGGGAGCACTCACTGGAGAAGACCCCGATGCTGGGAAAGATTGAAGGTCAAAGAAGAAGGGGACAGCAAAGGATGAGATGGTGAGACAGTGTCATCGAGGCAACGAACATGAAATTGAGCAAACTTCAGCGGACAACGGGAGGGCCTGGTGTGATCTGGTCCATGGGGTCGCGAAGAGTCGGACTCAACTGTGCGACTGAACAACAACAACAAGTCCAATGCTGGGGTCCAAAGAATACCAGCACCAAGTAGCACGGTGTTACCACTGGGCCGATTTTCATCACTGAAAGAGTTTGCAAGCCTTTGGCTCCATCAGAGCTCCTCATCAAATGGGACAGAAAGAAAGCAAAGTAACTCCTCAGTATATATTTAGCAAGGTGTGGATTCCTGCCCCCCCTGACACTGGAGCTAGCAGGCTTTGCAGTAGGCTTCCTCTGGAAAGAGCACCCCACCCATGTCTCCACTTCAGAACAAAATTAAAGGTAAAGGTAAAGGTTCCCTTGCTCGAAAGCCAGTCGAATCCGACTCTAGGGTTGCGGTGCTCATCTCCGTTTCAAAGCCGAAGGGCCAGCGCTGTCCGAAGACATTTCCGTGGTCATGTGGCCAGCATGACTAAACACCAAGGCGCACGGAACGCTGTTACCTTCCCACCGAAGTGGTCCCTATTTATCTACTTGCAATTTCTTGCTTTCGAACTGCTAGGTTGGCAGGAGCTGGAACTAGAGACGGGAGCTCACCCCGTCATGCAGCACTCACGGGTCTTGAACTGCTGAACTACTGACCTTCCACAGCCTGCAGTTCAGCATCTTAACCACTTGAGCCACCGCAGCTCCTTAGAACAAAATTAGGCTCTTACAAATGTAAGTGGCTGCCTTACTGAGTCACACCACTGGTTCACCTGGCTTAGTATTGCCAATTCTGACCAGGGACATCTCTCCAGGGGCGTCTCGGGGAGAGGAAGGTGTTTCCCAGCATCTGTTTTGGCGAGGCCTGGGCTCCGTCACTGAGAGGTACAGGAGGGGGATCTAAGCCACAGAAACCCCGTCCCTTAAAAGAAAACACCCTATAATTTCCAGGGTAGAGGGTGACCCAGTACTTTCAAGCCCAATTTGTCCTGTTCTCTCTCTGGAAACCGGTGCAATGGCTATTTTCTTGGCCCTGGAGGTATAGGACCAGTTCTGTGACATTATAGGATTCCCGTGACAGAAATGTTGCTGAGCAGCAACTCTGGGGCACCCACTGAGATGCAATCATGGGCAAGGCTGCCCCAACTGTCTAGTGAAAAGGCCCCATGGGCTTGCTGCAAGACAAGTAGCACCTTAGTCTTATCTCGAGGTGCAATCTATCAGAGAGCGGTTCTCCCTTAATCCATACAGCGGCGCCCTCTGCTGGTTCAAATGGGGAGAAACGCTCTTAAAATGTGCAAGGTGACCCTCATGATTGATCAGGGCCAAATTAGATACAGCTTGATATGGGAGATCCTGGCATGTCCCCCTACGGCTATTGTTTTTGCTTCCGGTGAGCCCATGGGAGGGGGTAGACTGGGAGATTGTAGGTAGCCATAGTGGCCTGTAGACAAGATCCAAAACCAAAAACCAGGTAGTACGTTTTATTGGGACCAGCCCAGATATCCTAAAACGGTGAAGGGAAATGATCTCTCCAGGCATGATCAGAGCAGCAGTGGGGAGGGAGGCATCGCTTAATCTTTTCCCCACAGGCCGGTTTTCCCAGTCAACACTTTACATGACACACATAAGAACATAAGAGGACATAAGAGAAGCCAATGTTGGATCAGGCCAAAGGCCCATCCAGTCCAACACTGTGTCACACAGTGGCCAAAAATACCAGGGGCCATCAGGAGGTCCAGCAGTGGGGCCAGGACACTAGAAGCCCTCCCACTGTTGACCCCCCCAAGCACCAAGAAGTCAGAGCATCCCTTGCCCCAGCCTGAGAGTTCCTATCTATACCTTGTGGCTAATAGACACTGATGGATCTCTGCTCCATATAAGAACATAACAGAAGCCAAAGCTGGATCAGGCCAATGGCCCACCCAGTCCAGCACTCTGTCACAGAGTGGCCCAAAATCAGTGTTCCCTCTAAGCTGAGTTAGTGTGAGCTAGCTCGCAGTTTCTTAGCCTCTGGCTCACACATTGTTGTCTTAGCTCAGGAAGGATGGCTCCAGAGCAAACTAACTTATGCAGTAGCCAAATTGCTCGCTCACAACTTTAATGCCAGTAACTCACAAAGTAGAATTTTTGCTCACAAGACTCCACAGCTTAGAAGGAACATTGCCCAAAATACCAGGTGCCATCAGGAGGTCCACCAGTGGGGCCAGGACACTAGAAGCCCTCCCACTGTTGCCCCCCCGCACCAATAATACAGAGCGTCACTTGCCCCAGACTGAGAGTTCCTATCTATACCCTGTGGCTAATAGCCACTGATGGACCTCTGCTCCATATGTTTATCTAATCCCCTCTTGAAGCCATCCATGCTTGTAGCTGCCACCACCTCCTATGGCAGGGAATTCCATGTGTTCATCACTCTTTGGGTGAAGAAGGACTCCCTTTTATCCATTCTAACCTGACCACTCAGCAATTTCATGGAGTGCCCACGAGTTCTTGTATTGTGAGGAAGGGAGAAAAGGACTTCTTTCTCAGCCTCCTCTGTCTCAGGCATAATCTTGTAAACCTCCATCATATCCAGGGTTTCCAACCTCCCGGTGGTACCTGGGGACCCCTCCGGAATGACAACTGGTCTCCAGGCTACGGCAATCAGTTCTCCTGGAGAAAATGGCTGCTTTGGTGGATGGACTATTTGGAATGACGTTCCTACTGAGCTCTGTCCTACCCCTAAGCTCTGCCCTCCCCAGGCTCCGCCCCCAAATCTGCAGAAATTTCCCTACCTGGAACTGGCAACCCTACGACACATCCCCCACCTGCGGGGGCACAGATGCTGGGTCTGCGTTAGCAATCAGCACTTTCTTCCCAGCTAGTGTAGCCACCGAGGAGGTCAACAACCGCTGCTTTTGATGGCTGGACTGATCCTGACGTCCACAGCCACCGATCCAACCTTTGAAGGAGGTGGTCTGCAGAGAGAAGCCTTGCAGGACGCTCTTGGATTCCCATTTAAATTTCTGTTTTTTCATTTAATTAGTATATTGAGATGTAGAGAGCAGAGTTTTTACGCTGTGGACAGCCCGCACCGGAATATGGGATTGGACCTGGAAAACCCCGGTATAATATAGGCCAGGGGCAGCCAAACTTGCTTAATGTAACAACCACATAGAATAAACGTCAGACGTCTGAGAGCCGCAAGGCCTGAACGAATATTACATGCCCATTTTTATTGGAAAGCATGCAAATTTGCTTTTTATTAAACATTAAATTAGACTGTGTGAAAGACCACATGTGGCTGCCAAACTGCAATTTGACCACCCCTGATATAGGCAGACTCGTATGATATAGGCAGACTCGTATGATATAGGTAACCTGACCTGGATAGCCCCGGCAAGCCTGATTTCACCAGATCTCAGAAGCTAAGCAAGGTGAGTCCTGGTTGGTCCTTGGATGGGAGACCGCCAAGGAAAGGCTAGGATCGCTACGCAGAGGCAGGCAAACCACCGCTGGGCATCTCGAGCCTTGAAAACCTTTTGGGGTCGCCATAGGTCAGCTGTAACTTGATGGCTACGTAGATAAAGTCCAGGATCCCCAGTCAAACTGGACCGGGGGGAAATTGCTTCCGGACCCCAAAGTGGTAATCGGCATTTCCCTTTCTTGCACACCCCGGGAAATGCCGATTGCCCCTTTGAGGTCCGGAAGCAATTTTTCTCCAGGCCAGTCTGGCTGGAGAAACTGGAGGGTTTTTGTCATCTTGTGGGAACGGAACAGGGGTCACTGGGTGTGTGTGTGTGGGGGGGGAGGTGTTTGTGAATTTCCTGCAAGGTGCAGGGGGTTGGACTAGATGACCCTGGAGGTCCCTTCCGACTCTATGATTCTGTGATTCTATATCTTATTCGGCTCACAAAAATCCAGAATGATTTCGTTTTACGCGTTCTGCCGCATGAAAGAACGGTGGAAGCCTTCCTAGTCCCCCCAGGCAGAGCGCTCTACCGGGTGGGAGGCCCAACGGAGCATGCTCTGGCATGTGGCTGTGCTCACGCCCACCCTTCATTTGTCCCACCCCTTTCAGGTGCAGAGCTGGCTGCAAAGCATCCTGGTTTGATCAAGCACCGATACACCGTGACGTCCACATGCAGGTGCCCTGGAGTCTTGGCGTTTACTTATTCCACACAGAGTGGGACTCTAGATTGGGATCAGACCCAGATACAGAAGTAGGCCTCCCATTTACCCTCCCGGGACAGGGAATTACCTTCCCCCAGCCTCAATTTCCTGCCCCCAAGGAACTGAGGAGGAGGAGAAGGAAACAGCCTCCACATTGGCCATGGAGACTAGGGGAAGCAGCCTAGAGCAGAGGTGTCAAACATGTGGACCGGGGGTTGGATCAGGCCCCCGGAGGGCTTCTGTCAGGCCTGCAGTGGAACTGGCCGTCTTTTGCTTCTTCCTCCAGTTCTGCTGCTGCCACATCATGGTAGGTTTGCAGCTTACAGATAAACACCTGAGCAGCATACTCAAGATTGCAGCAGCACAGACATTTTGATGCAATAATTCAGAGCAAGAGGGGTCAGTTATCAGATGCTGTTCAATAAACAAAATATTGCAGAGAGTGCTGATGTTTTAAGCACATTTTTATTTTAAGTAAAAAAGCAAACCCTTTTGTGTTTGTGTCCCTTATAAAGTTCATCTCTTCACTACCTGGCATTACATTTCATGACACACACGGCTCGGCCCAACATTTATGTCAGATCCGGCCCTCGTAACAAACGAGTTCGACACCCCTGGCCTAGAGCGTCCCCCAGAAGTGACATCAGAGTCTCCCTAAACTCTGCATTTCCCCTGGCACTGCCCAGAAATCCCCTGCCATTTGCCAAAACACCGTTGGCAACCGAGCCTCATTTGCGGGAGGAAAGTGAACTCTCCTTCCCAGAGGCTTCTGCATCTGGACATCACAGAGCATGGTAGGGTTGCCGGTTCCAGGTTGGGAAATATCTGGAGATCTGGGGTGTGTGTGTGTGTGTGGAACCTGAGGAGGGCGGGGTTTGGGGAGGGGGAGGAGCTTTGGTGGGGTACAATGCCATAGCGTCCGCCTTCCAAAGCGGCCATTTTCTCTGCTGCCCAAAGATCTGCTGTAACAGTGGGAGATCTCCAGCTACTCCCTGGAAGCTGGCAACTGTAGTGTATTGGCGCTTCATCGAACCAGGATGTTTTGCTTAATGAAAGGACGGAAGTGGGAGGAGCAGGGGACCCACAGGAGCGCAGCACTGCGGTGAGGATACAAAAGGGTGGGAAAAACCAAACCGGCACGTACATGAGACTGAGCTGGACATTAAGGAAGGACAGGATCAGTGGCTTACTTGTCCACGACAGCCAGGACGGTGATCCCGTCTTTCTGCAAGTTCACGAGTTTGACGGCTTTCATGTTGAAGGGCTTGACGCACGAGGCGGCGGACTTGGAGGGCACGTTGGCGACATCCCAGACCACCAGCTTCCCTTCCAGGGTTCCGGTAAGCGCTTGTTCGGTGCTAAAGTGGAAGAGGGATTGGCTGAAGAGTCCCACGGCCTTGTTGAATGTCTGGAGGGGGGGGGAGGGAACACAGCCCGTTGTGATATCCAGTAGTCATAGAATCATAGAGTTGGAAGGGACCTCCAGGGTCATCCAGTCCAACCCCCTGCACAATGCAGGAAATCCACACGGGACCTCCAGGGTCATCCAGTCCAACCCCCTGCGCAATGCAGGAAATCCACACGGGACCTCCAGGGTCATCCAGTCCAACCCCCTGTGCAATGCAGGACATCCAGGGTCATCTAGTCCAACCCCCTGTGCAATGCAGGAAATCCACAAGGGACCTCCAGGGTCATCCAGTCCAACCCCCTGTGCAATGCAGGAAATTCACAAATACCTCCCCCCCACACACACCCAGTGACTGCTGTTCCACGGCCAGAAGATGACAAAGAACCCTTCAGGATCTCCAGCCAAACTGGCCAGGAATCAGATTGCTTCCTGACCCCATAGAGACCACCCTCCGACATCGCCATTTTTTACGACTTGCCAGTCGTAGAAGCAGCAAGGCCAGGTTCCTGCAGCCCGAGAAGAGGATTTCCTCCGACACAAAGAAAAACATGACCTTGTACAAGGTTACTAACTCCAGTTGGGAAATTCTTGGAGTTTTGGGGCGGGACCTGGGGAGGGCAGAGTTCGGGGAGAGGAGGGAACCTCAGCAGGGCATGACGCCCTCTGGCCCACCCTCCAGAGCAGCCATCTTCTCCAGAGGAATTGATCTCTGTCACCTGCAGTTCGGCTGTAATACCGGGAGATCGGCAGCTCTACCTTGTAAGCCGGTCAAAAGAAAAAGATACACAGAGCCAGGGCTATTTTTGGGCAGGAACGCACAGGAATGGAGTTCTGGCTGGCACTTGAGTTGGCCACGCCCAGCAGGAACTCATTAGCATAATAGGCCACACCCAACAGCAGAAACTCTTTAGGATTGGATACATGAGGGCTGTGTGGCCTAACATGCAAAGGAGTTCCTGCTACAAGAAAAAAGCCCTGGGCTTTGACAACAAACAAGGTAAACAGAATAAGAAGCAAAAGGTGGGTGTGGCTGGATGGCCACACTTCTTGTAACATGGGGGTGTGGCCTAATATGCTAATGAATTTCTGCTGTTGAGTGTGGCCTATTATGCTAATGAGCTCCTGCTGGGCTTTTTCTACAAAAAAAAGCCCTGCCCAGAGTGGCCTCTGGAGGACTAACGATGCCCCAAGAGACACGGGATGCCGGAGGGACCTGAGAGAGTCAACTCAAGGGAGGGAAACGTACAGAGCAACGCTCCCGCTAAACTGTGGAGAGTCTTGTGAGGAACAATTCTGCTTTGTGAGCAGCTGGTATTAAAGTTGTGAGGGAGCAGTTTGGCTCCTGCATTAATTAGCTTGCTCTGGAGCCCTCCTTCCTGAGCTAAGACAAAAACATGTGAGCCGGAGGCTAAAGAACTGTGACCTAGCTCACCACTAACTCAGCTCAGAGGAAACATTGGCAGAGAGTACGGAACCTTTCAGATAATCCCACCACTCAGTTCTTCACGGGCTCCCAGCTTAAGTTGTCAACTGGCAAGGAGGAGGAGGAGGAGGAGATTGGATTTATACCTTGCTCTTCACTACCTGAAGGCGTTTCAGAGCGGCTTACCATCTCCTTTCCCTTCCCCTCCCCACAACAGACACCTTGTGAGGTAGGCGGGGCTGCGAGAGCTCTTTCGAGGACTGCCTTTGAGAGAACAGCTCTGAAAGACCTTGTGACTGACCCACGGTCACACCAGCAGCTGCATACAGAGGAGCGGGGAATCAAACCCGGCTCCCCCAGATTAGAGTCCGCCCTCCTAACCACTGCACCAAACTGGCTCAGCTGTCCTCCTGTGCTGTTAAGAGAGGTTTAATATGTGAAGAGAAGCAGCTGAAGCTCTTTGTGGCACAGAGATCAAATTAACATCATTTAATTACTGCAGATCAAACTGATGCTAGACCGACAGCTATGGGGGGTCAACAAAATCTGGAAACGTTACTCCCACCTAGGGAGGCCAGCCTCCAGGTGGGACCTGGAGATCCCCTGGAATTATAGCTGTGTATTGAGCCTAAGCCTTTCCTCTCGCTGTGCCTAGAATGGGCTGAGCTTGCTTCTCCAGAACAATAGCTTGCCTGGATCCGGGAACTAACCAATAGATAAGCAGTGTAATGTAAATACCCTATCACTGGGAGTGTGTGTGTGTGTGTGTTGGATGTGGTGTTTTGCATGCTTATAAGC
This sequence comes from Gekko gecko, assembly GCA_029375565.1. Lineage (NCBI taxonomy): Eukaryota > Metazoa > Chordata > Lepidosauria > Squamata > Gekkonidae > Gekko > Gekko gecko. The sequence continues at coordinate 74,748,448 of JAPDNY010000012.1, read as the reverse complement.
CGGGCTCCAGCCCTGCTAGCTCGTCCGTGTAGTGCCCTGAAATCACTGAATAAACGAGGGCTGATCACTGCAATGCGTCCAGAAACCAGTATTTAACAACAGCTCTTCTCCAGACTACAGAGGTCAGTTCCCCTGGAGAAAATGGATGCTTTGGAGGGGGGACTCTCCGGCAGGGTACTCCACAGGGGTCCCTGTCCTCCCCAGGCTCTACCCGCTAATCTCTACGAGTTTCCCAACCCGGATCTGGCAACCCTACCTCCCCCCGCCGTCCCCTGCCTGTGGTTGGGGGTCCTAGCAACATTACCTCCCAGCTGAAGAACGCAGAAGGTAAAACAAAACTGGGAGGGGCATCAACCTGCTGCATTATTTTAGGCATTTATTATTTATCACTTCTCTTACAGTCTGCCGGTCACACAAAGACTCAAGTCGCTGGGATCAGGCTATTTTGGGGCAGGGACACACAGGAACGGAGTTCCGGCTGGCTCTCGCGTTGGCCACGCCCAGCAGGAACTCATTAGCATAACAGGCCACACCCAACAGCAGAAACGTATTGGGATTGGCTCCATTAGGGGTGTGTGGCCTAATATGCAAAGGAGTTCCTGCTACAAAAAAGCCCTGGGGTTTTGACAACAAACAAGATAAACAGAATAAGCAGCAAAAAGTGGGTGTGGCTGGATGACCACACTTCTGGTACCACGGGGATGTGGTCTAATATGCTAATGAGCTGTGTTGCCAGGAGTGTGGCCTAATATGCTAATGAGTTTGTGCTGTCAGGGGTGTGGCCTAATATGCTAATGAGTTCCTGCTGGTTTTTTCTACAAAAAAAGCCCTGGCTGGGATGATGTTTGTCAGTCCAAGTAACTGTGGCATGGCTATCCCAAAAACTGCAGACTGCAGACAAGTGAGAGCTCTTCCCATACTTGGGGGGTCTCCCCACATACAGAGAGAAAGCGAGTGTGTAAGCTCAACCACGCACCTCATCCCCCACCCCTCCAACAATGGCCAGATGGGAACTGAATATGCTCCAGGGGAGCGTGGAATATTAAGAGCTGTTGACAGTCTGTCAGAGGATAAAAGGTGGGCGAGGGGAAATTAAGCTTCTTCAAGTTTCACAGAGACTCCCGGAGGAAGAGATTTCGGGGCGGGGGTGGGGGGTGGAATTTCCCAGTGGCTCCTTTCCCACGATTCTCTGCGTGGGCCCCCAGCTTGTTTGTGAGATTGAAGCACTTTAAAAAAAAGAAATGTTTCTTTTATGAGTCGAGAGATTTATCTCCGGGACAGGAGCATGGAAGGGACGTCACGTGACGAGTCTGAACCAGGCTTGGAACCCCGGAGAGCGGCTGGCATTTTCTTCTGGGTTGGGCCACGGCAGCAGCAATGGATGTGCCTTGCTTTGGCCACCAGGAAACCTCAAACATTGCTCAGGCAAGTCCAGTCTCATCAGATCTCGGGAGCTAAGCAGGGTCGACTCTGGCAAGTAATTGGATGGGAGACCTCCTTGGAATGCCAGCAGTCGGGAGGTGGGGGCAGGCTTGGGGCACTCAGCCGCATCTCTGAATGTCCTCCAGGCCCCCAGTAGGGGTCAGTCACCAGAGGTCACCATGACTTCCAGGTGCATACAGACTCTCTCTCTCTCTCTCTCTCTCTCTCACACACACACACACAGGAAAAATACAAATAAATAAATAAATACCTCAGACAACTGGCCCTGACTGTATGAGGAGACTTTGCTAGCTCATTTCAGGGTTTCTGATCATAAGAACATAAGAGAAGCCAATGCTGAATCAGGCCAGTGGCCCATCCGGTCCAACACTCTGTGTCACACAGTGGCCAAAAATACCAGGTGCCCTCAGGAGGTCCAGCAGCAGGGCAGAACTCCAGAAGCCCTCCCACTGTTGCTCCCCCCAAGCACCAAGAAGACAGAGCATCACTGCCCCAGATATAAGAACAAAAGAAAAGCCATGCTGGATCAGACCAGTGGCCCATCCAGTCCCACACTCTGCGTCACACAGTGGCCAAAAATACCAGGGGCCATCAGGAGGTCCACCAGTGGGGCCAGGACACTAGAAGCCCTCCCACTGTTGGCCCCCCAAGCACCAAGAATACAGAGCATCACTGCCCCACTCATAAGAACATAAGAGAAGCCAATGTTGGATCAGGCCAGTGGCCCATCCAGTCCCACACTCTGCGTCACACAGTGGCCAAAAATACCAGGGGCCATCAGGAGGTTCACCAGTGGGGCCAGGACACTAGAAGCCCTCCCACTGTTGACCCCCCAAGCACCAAGAAGACAGAGCATCACTGCCCCACTCATAAGAACATAAGAGAAGCCAATGTTGGATCAGGCCAGTGGCCCATCTAGTCCAACACTCTGTGTCTCACAGTGGCCAAAACCCAGGTGCCCTCAGGAGGTCCACCAGTGGGGCCAGGACTCCAGAAGCCCTCCCCCTGTTGACCCCCCAAGCACCAAGGAGACAGAGCATCACTGTTCCATTTAGAGCCTTTGGCTAACAGCCACTGATGGACCTCCGCTCCATATGACCAAGCCCCACGGATCCCCTCATAGCAGAATCTGAACGCAAAGAGAAGGACGCACGATTTGGCAAGACCCTGCCCATGTCCCACGTTCATACTCACTCTGTCTGTCAGGAGGGGAGCGTGGTACTGCAGACTGGTGCCTTCCTAGGGAGCAACAGGGGAAAAAGGCATGACCGAAAGGTAAAGAGATATTTTGCCTGAACACCAGTTATCTGCAACCGTGCATGGCACCCGTCCCTCTTGTTATAAGGCAGCAGAGAGAATATTCGTAAACTATTAAATGAACGAAGAAAAGAACGGAGGAAGAACAAAGACTGCCATAGAAGAGGGGTCCCCAACACGGTGCCCACAGGAGCCATGGTGGTGCCCTCCAAGTGTTTTTAGACAGGAGGGCAGGGGAGGCTCTGCCTTGCCCAGCAGGGCATCTGATTTGCCACTAAAGATCTGATTGGCTGTGCAGATTAAAAGAATATTGTTTCAGCAGCAGCTACCAGTGTGATGCGTTTGTGTGTCCATTATATGCTGACGTATTTAACTTGTTAGAATGTTGAGGGTCGGCTGACTTTCAGGTGTGTGATGTTCTTGGCTCTCCGCTCTTGGCGTCTCCTTCTAGGGAATAAAGCTGTTTCATAAACAATGACTGAGTGTTGTTGGTCATTGTCAGAGAACATTACAAGCAGTACAATATGTTGTTGGAGGTTTTAGCGGCCGGCGTTCATTCGTTGTAGATTTCCCGGGTTGTGTGGCCATGGTCTTGGCATTGTAGGACCTGACGTTTCACCAGCAGCTGTGACTGGCATCCTCAGAGGTATAACACGGAAAGATGGAGTACTCTCTCTGTGTCAAGGTGAGAATTAAAACGGTAGGCAGGTAATTTATATCTACTCAGGAAGGTGGGGTAGATTCAAATTAACTGCCTACCATTTTTCTTCTCACCTTGAGTACTCTGTCTTTCTGTGTTATACCTCTGAGGATGCCAGTCACGGCTACTGGTGAAGCGTCAGGTCCTACAATGCCAAGACTGCGGCCAGACAACCCAGAAAATCTACAGCTACCAGCACAACGTTGGTTATATTCTCTCTCATACCTCTTCCCAGTGTATTTTTAAATTATCCCGTCTCCCCCTGGCACTGGGGCTTCCTCTGTGCATGTGGCAGACATTTTGTGGTTGGCTCCGCCTTCTGCGGCAGCCATTTTGGAGTTGCGCCCACCACCCCTGTGTCAGAATCCCAAAGGCCCCTCCAGGCTCAAAAAGGTCGGGGACCCCTTCTGGAACAACACTCTGCCTCCTCCTGCTCTTTACCCCGCTGCATTCTCTCGCTTGAAAGGGGTTTTCTCCCAGCCAGGCTCCCACGCCAGGAAGTGTGCAGGGCTGGAAGGAAACACCAGAAGCCCCGGAGCAGACCAAGCCACACAAGGCAAGAGGCAGGACTGAGCTCCCCTCACCGGCAGGTTCTGTTTCTCTTAAAAATTAAACACAAAGAGGAGGAGGAGGAGAGGAGAGGAGATTAAATTTATACCCCACCCTTTGCTACCCGAAGGAGTCTCAGAGCGGTTTACGATCCCCTTCCTCTCCCCTCCCACAAGAGACACCCTGTGAGGCAGGTGGGGCTGAGAGAGCTCTGAGAGAGAACAGCTCTGAGAGAACTTGTGACTGACCCACGGTCACCCAGCTGGCTGCATGTGGAGGAGTGGGGAATCAAACCTGGTTCTCCAGACTAGAGTCTGCCGCTCTTAACCACTACACCAAACATGGCTAGTAGCCACTGGCAGACCTATCCTCCATGAATCTGTCTAATCCCCTTTTAGAGTTGTCTATTTCTGTGGCCATCACTACATCCTCTGTCAGCAGATTCCACATTTTAACCACTCTCTGAGTAATTAAATGCTTACAATAAGTCTGGACCACTGGATGTAGAACAAGGACTAAAGAGGGTCCCTTTTTGTAGACTTTTAGACCTTTGAGTTTTTATTTAGAAGAAGAAGAAGAAGAAAAGGAGGAGGAGGAGGAGGAGATGATTGGATTTATACCCCGCCCTTCACTACCCAAAGGAGTTTCAGTGCAGTTTACAATCTCCTTTCCCTTCCCCTCCCCACAACAAACACCCTGTGAGGTAGGTGAGGCTGAGAGAGCTCTCTTGAGGACTGCTCGTGAGAGAACAGCTCTGAGAGGACTTGTGACTGACCCAAGGTCACACCAGCAGCTGCATGTGGAGGAGTGAGGAATCGAACCCGGTTCTCCCAGACTAGAGCCTGTGCTCCTAACCTCTACACCAAATCGACACCCCCCTACCGTGCGGCCCCACCTGCATCTCTTCTGGATATACTACTGAGAAAACCGACAGCCCCAAATATCCCAGAGGCCAACTGTCCCAACTTACCCACATGTAGAATATGACTTGTGTGGGGCTGTTGCTGACCAACTCCCAGTGGTTCCTGGAACTAAACGCAATGTGGCCCTGGAAGAGCAGTGAACAGAACGGCAGACACTGTTAACAATACACAAGATTCGTGGCCAGCCAAGATTTATGAGGGAGGCCCTGCTCTGTGGTGACAAGGTGGGTGGTTCCCACAGACAGGGGCTTGAGTGCAAAGTTCCCTCTAAGCTGTGGAGTCTTGTGAACAAAAATTCTACTTTGTGAGCTACTGGCATTAAAGTTGTGAGCGAGCCATTTGGCTGCTCTGCATAAATTAGTTTGCTCTGGAGCCGTCCTTCCTGAGGGAAGACGAAAATGTGTGAGCCGTAGGCTACAAAACTATGAGCTAGCTCGCACTCACTCAGCTTAGAGGGAACACTGCTTGAGTGTGGTGCTGCCCCAGCAGTCGGGCTACATCCCATGGATCCATTCTGCTAAAAGTGGCAGTTTCCACCAGCGCAAGGAACGCTTTGAGCCTTTGTGGCAGGGGAAGGCTCTCTGTGCCGGAGGAAAGGGTCAGTCGGAAAGCCCTCCATTCGGTGGTTTGCCTGACAACGGGGGTAGTAGAAAGTGTCATCAAGTCACAGCCGATATAGGACAACCCGTTAGGGTTTCCAAGGCAAGAGACGTTCAGAGGTGGTTGGCCATTGCCTGCCTCTGCGTAGCAACCCTGGACTTCCAGCCAGTTTGGTGTAGTGGTTAAGTGCACGGACTCTAATCTGGGAGAACCGGGTTTGATTCCCCACTCCTCCACTGGCAGCTGCTGGATGACCTTGGGCAAACCATACTTCTGTCAGAGCTGTTCTCTCAAGGACAGTTCTCTCAGAGCTCTCTCAGCCCCACCTACCTCACAGGGTGTCTGTTGTGGGGAGGGGAAGGGAAAGGAGTCTGTAAGCCGCTCTGAGACACCTTTGGGTAGTGAAGGGCAGGGTATAAATCCAATCTCCTCCTCTTCCTCTTCCTCCTCCTCCTCCAAGTACTAACCAGGGCTGACCCTGCTTAACTTCCAAGATCTGGTGAGATCGGTCATCCAAGTCAGGGCGAGCCATAAAGAGAAGTAGTTTGCCATTACCTGCCTCTGCCTCCCGGCCCTGGTATTCCTTGGAGGTCTCCCATGCAAGTACTAACCAGGGCTGACTCTGCTGAGCTTCCTAGGTTTGATGGGATTGGGCTAGCCAGGGACATCCAGGTCAGGGCGCTTGGCAATGTACACGTTATATTTTAGGTGAAAACTCTTGTTATTTACTCTGGTATTTTGTTGTTGGCTCTTTCGTGCGTGTAACTAACTTCTGTTTGCTGAGGGCTTGTTTGTGTGCGTGTTTTGCATCCAGGGCGGCATTATGACTTTCATGGGCCCCCGGGCACTTTTGCCTTCGTGGGCCCCTCCCACCATAACAATATCGATATCAGAAATTATCTCTCCATATAAATAATCAGAATGACTCACCTGAAAACCATACTGAGGCAGGAGCTCTACGCTGCAAACAGGCTTGGTTTCAGGCGAAGTCCACTTCCAAACGCAAACTTTCTGGTGTAAAGAAGACAAAGCACTTCAGGCCCTTCCCTTCTAAGCTTCCCCGACCTTCCACCTGCACCGTAGCCTGACACTTTGGCCCAATCTGCATCCGGCATTTGTTCCGCTGTTTTACCAAACCCACGCTGGAACAGAGATTCCCCTCTATTCCATTGTACGCTGCTTTCATTTTGACTGATGGTCAGATTTTATGGCAGCGTCCAGAATGCATGCTGCTTTCACTTCGTTTGAGGAGGAGGAGGAGATTGGATTTATACCCTGCCCTTCACTACCCAAAGGAGTCTCAGAGCGGCCTACAAACTCCTTTCCCTTCCCCTCCCCACAACAGACTCCTGTTTTACTCAGGGAAAGGCGGTCCGTCAGGTAGACAGGCCCCAGACCATTTAGGGCTTTAAAGGTCAAAACCAGCACCTTGAAGCGTATCCGGAATGCTATTGGCAGCCAGTGCAGCTGCTTCAGCACAGGTTGGATGTGTTCCCGCATGGGAAGTCCCATCAGCAGCCTGGCTGCTGCATTCTGCACCAGCTGCAGCTTCCGGAGTTGCCCCAAGGGCAGCCCCATGTAGAGAGTATTACAGCAATCAAGCCTCGAGGTGACCAAAGCATGGATCACTGATGCCAGATCATTGCGTTCGAGGAAGGGGACCAACTGCCTGATTAGCCGAAGGTGGAAAAAGGCTGCTTTGGCAGTGGCTGCTACCTGGGCCTCCATTGACAAGGAAGCATCCAGGAGCACTCCCAAACTCCTGACCCTCGGCGCTGGCACCAGAGGCGCCCCACCAAAGACCGGGAGAGGGACCCCTAACCCCGTACTGCTCCGATTCAGGCACAGGACCTCCGTCTTCGTCGGATTCAATTTCAGGCGACTCAGCCTAAGCCAGCCCGCTACGTCCCGCAACGCTCGGTCCAGGTCTTCCGGGTTAGAGCCAGACTGGCCGCCCAACAACAGATAGAGCTGGGTGTCATCCGCATATTGGTGACACCCTAGCCCATGCCTCCGCGCAATCTGGGCAAGGGGGCGCATATAGATGTTAAATAGCATTGGGGAGAGAACTGCTCCTTGGGGCACCCCACAAACCAGGGGGTGCCTTTGGGACAGCCTCTCCCCAAGCGCCACCCTTTGTCCCCGACCTTGGAGAAAAGAGACAAGCCATTGCAAGACAAGGCCCCGAATCCCCACATCGGCGAGACGGTGGGCAAGCAACTCATGGTCGACCATGTCGAACGCTGCCGACAGGTCCAACAACAGGAGCACCGCCGTCCCGCCCTGATCCAGATGCCTACGGAGGTCATCCGTGAGGGCGACCAGTGCTGTCTCAGTCCCGTGGCCCGGGCGGAAGCCGGACTGGAACGGGTCTAGTGTGGAAGTGTCATCCAGGTAGGCCTGCAACTGTCTCGCCACCGCCCTCTCTATTAATTTGCCCAAATAGGGCAAATTAGAGACCGGCCGGTAATTAGTCAATTCGGCCGGGTCCAAAGATGGTTTTTTTAAGAGAGGACGGACGATCGCTTCCTTGAGGGCCCCAGGGAAGCGTCCCTCGGATAGGGACCTGTTGACAATGTCTCTGAGGGCGCTTCGAAACCCCTCTCGGCCAGCTTTAATTAGCCAGGAGGGGCACGGATCAAGGTTGCAGGTGGTTGGGCGTACAGTTGAGATCAGCCTCTCAACTTCCTCTAGGCTGAGGGGTCCGAAACGATCCAGAATGGGACCAGAAGACGTGCATGGAGCCTCAAGTTCAGACACTGTCTCAAGTGTGGCTGGGAGGTCGTGGCGAAGTGACAAGACTTTGTCTGCAAAATAGCTCGCAAAAGCCTCACAGCCGATATCCAATTCCCTCACATTTTGTCTGCTCTGCGGCAGGGTAGTTAATGACCGAATAATTCTATACACTTGTGCCGGGCGATGCTGATTGGGCCATGGTTGGGGGATTACCCAGGGGTGTTCATCCTTGGTTCCCAGCAAGGCTTATTTTGTATAAAAAGCCCAGCAGGAACTCATTAGCATAATAGACCACACCCAACAGCAGAGATTCATTAGCCTATTAGGCCACACACGCATGTTACCAGAAGTGTGGTCATCCAGCCACACCCACCTTATTCTGTTTACCTTGTTTGTTGTCAAAACCCAGGGCTTTTTTTGGAGCAGGAACTCCTTTGCATGTGAGGCCACACACCCCTAGTGCAGCCAATCCTGATGAGTTCCTGCTGTTGGGTGTGGCCTGTTATGCTAATGAGTTCCTGCTGGGTGTGGCCAACTCAGGAGCCAGCCAGAACTCCGTTCCTGCCCTGGTTCCCAGATACTCCACCCCGCAAGGGTAGCATCAGTCCCTGTCCATTTCCTGCATCCCTTTGTTTCAGAGGGCACCCGTGTTAGTCCGCAGTAAAACATTTAGAAGCACCTTAAAGACCAACAAGAGTTTCAGGGTATCAGCTTTTGAGACTCAGAGCTCCACACAAACCCTGTTGGTCTTTAAGGCCCTTTCCACATCTGCTATTTTTGGGCAGGAACACACAGGAACGGAGTTCCGACTGGCTCTGGAGCTGGCCACGCCCAGCAGGAACTCATTAGCATAATAGGCCACACCCGACAGCAGAAACTCATTAGGATTGGCTACATTAGGGGCGTGTGGCCTAACATGCCAAGGAGTTCCTGCTCCAAAAAAAGCCCTGGGTTTTGACAACAAACAAGGGAAACAGAATAAAAAGCAAAAGGTGAGTGTGGCTGGATGACCACACTTCTGGTAACATGGGGGTGTGGTCTAATATTCTAATGAGCGGTGGTGTCAGCGGTGTGTCCTAATATGCTAACGAGTTTCTGCTGATGGGTGTGGCCTATTATGCTAATGAATTCCTGCTGGGCTTTTTCTACAAAAAAAACCCTGGTAAAACTGAACCTTTGGACACTTAAGAGCTGAATAAAGTTGATTCCAAATGAGTGAAGACTGTGTGTTAAATACTTAGCTGTTCTTAAGAGCCAGCTCAGGCTGCTGGGAACAGCGTACTGGGAGATGGCTCCCTACCTGAACTCAGCGGATGCCCCCTTCCCCAACCTGATGAGAAGCCCTGATGTGGATTGTTTACTGCAGAACAAAACGTTTTCCCCCTTACCTGCACTGCTCCGGCACCAACGGTAGCCAAAAACCTGGAATCGTGGGAAATTGCAATGGCGCCGACTCCGCCTTCCGGGTGGCTGTCAAATATCGTGTGCACGGGAACGCTGGAGGAGCAAGCGATAGCCAATGAGAGCAGAAGCAGTTCATATAAGCACCTCTTCCTTCTAGGGTAGCCAGCTTCCAGGTAGGGCCTGGAGATATCCCGATTTTAAAAACCAGTCCCTAGAGCACATTGATCAACTCCCCTGGAGAAAACGCCGCTCTGGAGGGTGGGCTCTATGGCATTGTACTAGGGATACCAGTCTCCAGGTGAGACCTGGAGATCCCCTGGAATCACAGCTCATCTCCAGATGACAGAGACCAGCTCCCCTGGAGAAAATGCTTTGGAGGGTGGACTCTCTGGCACTGTACCCCCTGAAGTCCCTGTCCTCCCCATGTTCCACCCCAAACCTGCAGGAGTTCCCCCAACCTGGAGGTGGCAGCCCGACCCTTCACCCCATGCCGAGGACCTGGCAACTCTACATTCTACCATGCTCAGGCCCCTCCTCTCCCCAAACCAGACGACTGAGATCAGTTCACCAGGAGAAAACGGCTGCCGTGGAGGGTGGACTCTATAGCATCATACACCGCTGAGGCCCCTCCCCTCCCCAAGGCCCGCCCTCCCAAGGCTCCACCCCCCAAATCACCAGGTATTTCCCAATCCGGACCCAGCGACCCTATTCCCAGGTCACCCAGCAGGCTTTCCATGGAGGAGGAAGAGGAGGAGGAGTGGGGAAATCAAACCCCGTTCTCCAGATTAGAGTCTGCCGCTCTTCACCACTAGGCCACGCTGGGCCAGGTACCCTCTCTCAGCCTAATCTACTTCACAGGCAGTGTTCCCCCTAAGCTGAGTTAGTGTGAGCTAGCCCACAGTGTTTTAGCCTCTGGCTCCCACACTTTTGTCTTAGCTCAGGAAGGGCGGCTCCAGTGCCAAACTCACAACTTGAATGCCAGGAGCTCACAAAGTAGTATTTTTGCTCACAAGACTCCACAGCTTAGAGGGAACATTGCTCACAGGGTTGTGGTGAAGGGAAAATGGAGAAGGGGGTGGAATGTTGTAAACTATTTTGGGTCTCTGCTGGGGAGAAAAGTGGGGTATAAATGAAGCAGATTAAATGAATAAATATGCAGTAGTACATTGGCGGGCACTCCTGTAGATGACAAAGGCAGTAGAATTAGGTTGGAGTCTCTACCTACTTGGCGAACTCCCCAGGTATGTAGAAATATATGACTCCCTAAATTAAAAAAAGGAACAACAACCCTCAAATCAAGGGCCTAAGGTGGACTGAGCATCCTCCAGGAGGGAGGGAATATTGAGAATATTGAGGTGAATATCAGTTAAAGGTAAAGGTTCCCCTTGCTCGAAAGCCAGTTGAATCCGACTCTAGGGGGCGGTGCTCATCTCCATTTCCAAGCCAAAGAGCCAGCGCTGTCTGAAGACATTTCTGTGGTCATGTGGCAGGCATGACTATAATGCTGAGGCACACGGAACGCTTTACCTTCCCACTGAAGTGGTACCCATTCATCTACTTGCAATTTCTTGCTTTCAAACTGCTAGGGTTGGCAGGAGTTGGGGCCAGAGACTGGAGCTCACTCCATCATGCGGCACTCGGGTCTCGAACTGCCGAACTACTGACCTTCCGGTCTGCAGCTTCAGCGTCTTGACCTCTGAGCCACTGCAGCCCCCGAATATCAGTTAGAGAAGAGAAGAGAAGAGATTGGATTTATACCCCGCCCTTCACTTGGAGTCTCAGAGCGGCTTACAAACTCCTTTCCCTTCCCCTCCCTGCAACAGACACCCTGTGAGGTAGGTGGGGCTGAGAGAGCTCTGACAGAAACTGCTCTTTTTTCAAGGAGAGCTGTGCCAGAGCTTGTGACTGACCCAAGGTCACATCAGCAGCTGCATGTGAAGAAGTGGAGAATCAAACCTGGTTCTCCCAGATTAGAGTGCGCGCACTTAACCACTACACCAAACTGGCTAGAGGGGACATAAGCCTATTCCAGTCCCTGAGAGCTTAGAGAACCGCAGAGAGAGAGGTTTTAGGGGGTGAATGGGTGGGATTTCTGATGCTTTCTGCCCTCCCAGGGCTTCTTTGTGTGCCTCCGGCTTCTCATTAAACTGATGGATCTACCTGGCGTGAGCATGTCTTAATGAAAAAGGCAGCAGTCCGAGTGCTTACGCGGAGTAGCCATCCCAGACAATGACCAAACTCTCGGGACCACGGTCGGCTGTCGCTATCCATCTTCGGTCCTCACTCACACAGAGGCAAGATATGCAACTCGAGTGTCCCTGAGGCGACACGGAAGGAAAGAGGCCCTGCTGAGAATGACTGGGGTCGCTTTCCACAGGCCTCTGGATCACACGCTCTGCCAGAAATGCGTCCTCCTCCACCCACCTCCGGGGGCTACCTAGACATGCATGCTGTGCCAGATGCCCCGGGCAAGCAGGGCCATCCCGCATTCCTTGACTCAGTTTTCAGGCACTGAGGGGTATACTTAGGGTTGCCAACTTCCAGGTCAGGCCTGGAGCTATCCTACAATCACCATTATGCTCCAGACTACAGAGATTAGTTAGTGTTAGTCTTCAACGTGCTACTTGACTCGTACTCCTTTTTAAGGTTTCCCTTGCTCGAAAGCCAGTCGAAGCCGACTCTAGGGGGCAGTGCTCATCTCCGAAGAGCCAGCGCTGTCCGAAGACGTTTCCGTGGTCATGTGGCTGGCATGACTAGGAGCCGAGGCGCACGGAACACTGTTAACCTTCCCTCCGAAGTGGTACCTATTTATCTACTTGCAATTTTCTGCTTTTGAACTGCTAGGTTGGCAGGAGCTGGGGCCAGAGACGGCAGCTCACTCTGTCCCGCGGCACTCGGGTCTCCACATCTCAAAAAGGATATTATAGCATTGGAAAAAGTGTAGAGAAGGGCAACTAGAATGATCAAAGGGTTGGAACACCTTCCCTGTGAAGAAAGGTTAAAATGCTTGGGGCTCTTCAGCTTGGAGAAACGACGGCTGAGGGGTGACATGATCGAGGTTTATAAGATTATGAATGGGATTGAGCAGGTTGAGAAAGAAGTCCTTTTCTCCCTTTCTCACAATACAAGAACTCGTGGGCACTCCATGAAATTGCTGAGCAGTCGGGTTAGAACAGATAAAAGGAAATACTTCTTCACCCAAAGAGTGATGAACATATGGAATTCACTGCCACAGGAGGTGGTGGCAGCTACAAGCATGGACGGCTTCAAGAGAGAATTAGATAAACATATGGAGCAGAAGTCCATCAGTGGCTATTAGCCACAGGGTATAGATGGGAACTCTCAGTCTGGGGCAGGTGATGCACTCTGTTCTTAGTGCTGGGGGGGCAGCAGTGGGGGGGCTTCTAGTGTCCTGGCCCCACTGCTGGACCTCCTGATGGCACCTGGTATATTTTGGCCGCTGTGTGACAAGAGTGTTGGACTAGATGGGCCATTGGCCTGATTCAACATTGGCTTCTCTTATGTTCTTATGTCTCGAACTGCCGAGCTACAGACCTTCCAATCTGCGGCTCAGCATGTTAACCTCCTTTTTAAGAGACCACAATAATCCTTTTACACAAAACCTTACCATAGAGACTCTCACGGGGACCAAAAGGAGAAAGCAATAGCAGAGTTAAGGGACCACACTGGCTCTCATTTCAGTCCTGGCACAGGAAGACAATTGATTTTTAACTCTGCTGATTTGGGGAAGAGCATCATATGAAAACCCCATGGACAGTAACAAAAGGATAAAAGATATGACGCCGGAAGATGAGCCCCTCAGGTCGGAAGGCGTCCAATATGCTACTGAGGAAGAGCAGAGGGCAAGTACGAGTAACCCCAGAAAGAGTAAAGCGGCTGGGCCAAAGCCGAAAGGACGCTCAGTTGTGGATGTGTCTGATGGTGAAAGGAAAGTTCGATGCTGCAAAGAACAATACTGCATAGGAACCTGGAATGTAAGATCTATGAATCAAGGTAAGCTTGACGTGGTCAAAAATGAGATGGCAAGAATGAACATTGACATCTTGGGAATCAGTGAATTAAAGTGGACAGGAATGGGCGAATTTAACTCAGAAGACCATTATATCTACTACTGTGGCCAGGAATCCCGTAGAAAAAATGGTGTGGCCTTTATAGTCAACAAGAGAGTGAGAAAGGCAGTATTGGGATACAATCTCAAAAATGACAGAATGATTTCGGTCCGAATCCAAGGCAAACCATTCAATATCACAGTAATCCAAGTCTATGCCCCAACCACTGCTGCAGAAGAGGCTGAAGTGGACCAGTTCTACGAAGACCTACAACAGCTCGTAGAACTAACACCAAAAAATGATGTCCTCATCATCATAGGGGACTGGAATGCTAAAGTAGGAAATCAAAAGGTAACCAGAATAACAGGCAAGTTTGGCCTTGGAGAACAAAATGAAGCAGGGCAAAGGCTAACAGAGTTTTGTCAAGAGAACACGCTGGTCATAGCAAACACCCTTTTCCAACAACCTAAGAGGCGTCTCTACACATGGACATCACCAGATGGGCAACACCGAAATCAGATTGACTATATAATTTGCAGTCAAAGATGGAGAAGCTCTATCCAGTCAGTAAAAACAAGACCTGGAGCTGACTGTGGCTCAGATCATGAGCTACTCATTGCAAAATTCAGACTTAAATTGAAGAAGGTTGGGAAAACCACAAGGCCATACAGATTTGACCTAGATCGCATCCCCGATGAATATACAGTAGAGGTGAAGAATAGGTTTAAGGGACTAGATTTGATAGACAGAGTGCCTGAAGAACTATGGACAGAGGTCCGTGACATTGTAAAGGAGGCAGCAATCACCACCATCCCAAAGAAAAAGAAATGCAAAAAAGCAAAGTGGCTGTCTGATGAGGCTTTACACATAGCAGAGGAAAGAAGGAAAGCTAAAGGCAATGGGGAAAAGGAAAGATTTGCCCAACTGAATGCAGATTTCCAGAGAACAGCAAGGAGAGATAAGGAGGCTTTCCTGAATGAACAATGCAGAGTAATAGAGGAAAACAATAGATTGGGAAGGACTAGAGATCTCTTCAAGAAAATTGGAGAAATCAAGGGAACGTTCCATGCAAATCTGGCCATGATAAAGGACAAAAACGGTAGGGACCTAACAGAAGCAGAAGAGATTAGGAAAAGATGGCAAGAATACACAGAAGAACTGTACAAGAAGGACCTCGATGTCCTTGACAACCACGATGGTATAATCACTGACCTCGAGCCAGACATCCTGGAAAGCGAAGTTAAATGGGCCTTAGAAAGCATTACTAACAACAAAGCTAGTGGAGGTGATGGTATCCCAGCTGAGTTATTCAAAGTCTTAAAAGAAGATGCTGTTAAAGTGCTGCATCAATTTAACAACAATTTTGGAAAACACAACAGTGGCCACAGGATTGGAAAAGGTCAGTTTACATTCCAATCCCAAAGAAGGGCAATGCCAAGGAATGTTCAAACTATCGCACAATTGCACTCATTTCACACGCTAGCAAGGTCATGCTCAAAATCCTACAAGCTAGGCTCCAACAGTACGTGGATAGAGAACTGCAAGAAGTACAAGCTGGGTTTCGAAGAGGTAGAGGAACTAGAGATCAAATTGCCAACATTCGCTGGATTATGGAGAAAGCAAGAGAGTACCAGAAAAACATCTACTTCTGCTTCATTGACTATGCTAAAGCCTTTGATTGTGTGGATCACAATAAATTATGGCAGGTTCTTAAAGAGATGGGAGTACCAGACCACCTCACCTGTCTCCTGAGAAACCTGTATAAGGGTCAAGAAGCAACAGTTAGAACCGGATATGGAACAACTGATTGGTTTAGCATAGGAAAAGGAGTACGACAAGGATGTATATTGTCACCTTGCTTATTTAATTTATATGCAGAGTACATCATGCGAAATGCTGGCCTGGATGAATCACAAGCTGGAGTTAAGATTGCTGGGGAAAAGATCAATAACCTCAGATATGCAGACGATACCACTCTGATGGCAGAAAGTGAAGAGGACCTAAAGAGCCTCTTGCTCAGGGTCAAAGAGGAGAGCGCAAAAGTGGGCTTGAAGCTCAACATCAAAAAAACTAAGATCATGGCATCTGGGCCCATCACTCCTTGGCAAATAGAAGGGGAAGTCGTAGAAGTAGTGACAGACTTCACGTTCCTAGGATCCCAGATCACTGCAGATGGTGACTGCAGCCATGAAATTAAAAGACACCTGCTCCTTGGGAGGAAAGCGATGGCAAACCTAAACAGCATGATAAAAAGCAGAGACATCACCTTGCCAACAAAAGTCCGCATGGTCAAAGCAATGGTATTCCCCGTAGTAATGTATGGCTGCGAGAGTTGGACTATAAGGAAGGCCGAGCGCCGAAGAATAGATTCTTTTGAACTATGGTGCTGGAGAAGACTCTTGAGAGTCCCTTGGACTGCAAGGAGATCAAATCAGTCAATCCTAAAAGAAATCAACCCTGACTGTTCCCTGGAAGGCCAGATCCTGAAGCTGAAGCTCAAATACTTTGGCCACCAAATGAGAAGGGAGCATTCACTGGAGAAGACCCTGATGCTGGGAAAGATTGAAGGTCAAAGAAGAAGGGGACGGCAAAGGATGAGATGGTTAGACAGTGTCATCGAGGCAACAAACATGAAACTGAGCAAACTTCAGCGGACAGCGGAAGACAGGAGGGCCTGGCGTAATCTGGTCCATGGGGTCGCGAAGAGTCGGACTCGACTGTGCGACTGAACAACAACAAAATCATATGCAAGGAGTAACCCAGCCTATCCAGACAGGAAAACTGGCCAATCTAGACCACATTCCAGAATCACCAATACAGGTTTGTATCCAGGACTGTGGGATTTACAAAGTGTGCCTGCACACGAAAGCTTGTGCCCAGAATAAAACCTTGTTGCTCTTACATAAGAACATAAGAGAAGCCAATGCTGGATAAGGCCAATGGCCCATCTAGTCCAACACTCTGTCACACAGCGGCCAAAAATACCAGGTGCCATCAGGAGGTCCAGCAGTGGGGCCAGGACACCAGAAGCCCTCCCACTGCTGCCCCCCCTCCCAAGCACCAAGAATAGAGTGCATCACCTGCCTCAGACGGAGAGTTCCCATCTATACCCTGTGGCTCATAGCCACTGATGGACCTCTGCTCCATATGTTTATCCAATTCCCTCTTGCAGCCGTCCATGCTTGTAGCTGCCACCACCTCCCGTGGCAGTGAATTCCATGTGTTAACCACTCTTTGGGTGAAGAAGTATTTCCTTTTATCTGTTCTAACCCGACTGCTCAACAATTTCATGGAGTGCCCACGAGTTCTTGTATTGTGAGAAAGGGAGAAAAGGGCTTCTTTCTCAACTTGCCCAATCCCATGCATAATCTTATAAACCTCGATCATGTCACCCCTCAGCCGTCGTTTCTCCAAGCTAAAGAGCCCCAAGCGTTTTAACCTTTCTTCATAGGGAAGGTGTTCCAGCCCTTTTATCATTCTAGTTGCCCTTCTCTGCACTTTTTCCAATGCTATAACAATGCTCTTACCGGTGCCCACTGGACTCAAGGTCTGACGAAATCAAACTAGCCTGGGCCATCCAGGTCGGGACATTAAAGTTCCAGCCATCTCCAAACTATTGGACTATTAATGGTGGATATTGTCCAGCAGAACAAGAGATTCTTCTCATGGCTCTCGGCCCGAAATGGAGCTGCGTACCTGGAGGTGATATTGCTTGTTCCTTCGGAGGTCATGGATCACTGCAGTGTGGGAGGAGGCATACAAAATGACTCTATAATCTTCATCCATCAGGTTGAAAACCGGGAGTTTGCTGTTATAGCCGAAGACCCAAGATAAAGTCTGAAAGGAGAAAGTTGGCGATCAGAGCTGTGTATCTTTTAAAAATAACCAAAATGGATATTCTGCCCTACGGTAAGCCAAACTGTATGACTTGCATGACTGATGCGTTTTGAGCCAATTTGCACAAATCCTCTCATCCTGGACCATTCGTCCTGTTTCTTCTAGGGAAAAGAACTACCCAGAGTGCTGAACCCCGCCCCTCTACTTTCACTACTAGCAGAAATTTGATTCAGACATTGATTTGCTTTCTGAAATACCACTGGGCATTGCCCATCTACTTTAAAGCAGGGGTGTCAAACATGTGGCCCGGGGGCTGGATCAGGTCCCTGGAGGGCTTCTCACAGGCCCACAGTGGAACTGGCTGCCTTCTGCTGCTTCTTCCAGTTCTGCTGCTGCTGGGTCATCGTAGGTTTGTAGTTTACAGATACACACCTGGACAGCATCCTCAAGACGGCAACAGCACAGGCATTTTGATGCAATAATTCAGAGCAAGACGTGTCAGTGATCAGACACTGTTAAATAAACAAAATATTGCAAGACTGCTCATGTTTTAAGCATGTTTTTATTTTAAGTAAAAAAAAAACCCTTTGTGTTTTTGTGTCCTTTATAAAGTTTATCTCTCCGCTCCCTGGCATTAGATTTTATGTCACACGCGGCCTGGTCCGACAAGGTCTCATTTATGTCAGATCCGGCCCTCGTAACAAATGAGTTCGACACCCCTGCTTAAAGCATGCTTTCGCAACAGGCTCATAAGAACATAAGAGAAGCCAATGTCGTATCAGGCCAATGGCCCGTCCAGTCCAACACTCTGTCACGCAGTGGCCAAAAATACCAGGTGTCATCGGGAGGTCCAGCAGTGAGGTCAGGACACTAGAAGCCCCCCACTGTTGCCCCCCCTCCCCAAGCACCAAGAATACAGTGCTTGAAACTGTTAAGTGGTGATTAACAAACTAGCTTTGCCTTTGAGCCTCTACATTATTTCTATGTTTCATTTTCCTCGCTTGTGTGTTCCTATTGCTGTTGTGTGTGTCTGTTCCGCAGGTGTTTTGCCCCCTCTAGTGGCCAATTCAATATTACATTGCTGCACGTGCAGCGTAAATTGAGTAAAACCACAGCATGCCACCCCACCCAAGGACTGAAGACCTTTGGTGCACTCATCAAAATGATGCCCGATAGCTGAGACCAACAGGGAAGGCCTCTTGTTGGGTGCCTCCACTTCCTGGGGGAAGGTTTCCAAGGGTAAGGGCTATCCTGTTCTGGCACCCCATCTTTGCAACTCCCTCCTTCCATCCGTTTGCTTGGCGCCTTCTCTCTAGAGTTTCAGGTGCCAGGTGAAGGTAACCTTATTCTTTCTCCCGGGGAGGTTTTGTGGCTCAGTGGCAGAGCATCTGCTTGGCACGCAGAAGGTCCCAGGTTCATTCCCCAGCATCTCCAGTTAACAGATGTGAAAGACCTCTGCCTTAGATTCTGGAGAGCCACTGCCGGTCTGAGCAGTCAGTACTGACTTTGATGGACCCCGGGTCTGGTTCAGTACAAGGCTGCCTGCATCTGTGTGCTTCTGGCTTTTGGAGAGAAATGTATTTTTTTCTTTTTACCCTCTACCCTTAATTTGTTTTCAAAGTCTAGCAGTGTTTTGTTGTTCTTCTTGTTGCAAGTTTAGTGTAGTGGTTAAGTGCGTGGACTCTAATCTGGGAGAACTGGGTTTGATTCCCCACGCCTCCACTTGCAACTGCTGATGTGACCTTGGGTCAGTCACAAGCTCGGGCACAGCTGTTCTCGAAAAAGAGCAGTTTCTGCCAGAGCTCTCTCAGCCCCACCTACCTCCCAGGGTCTCTGTTGCAGGGAGGGGAAGGGAGAGGAGTTTGTAAGCCGCTCTGAGACTCCAAGTGAAGGGCGGGGTATAAATCCAATCTCTTCTTCTTCTCTTCTTCTTCTTGCACCCAGATTGCCATTTTTACAGTATCTTAATTATTATTTAGATAAACAGGTTTATGTTTGTTTGTTTTTCTCAGATTGACTGAATTTTTACTTGTATGTTGGATTTTATTGCTTTTTACACTCTGCCTTGGGAATACATAAATATTTAAATAAATAAAGGTGTGAGCATGTGCATTTTAAACAAAATACTGCTTTCCGTGACTTTTTTCTCTGCCCCCTGGGTGCTCCCTTCAGCTTCCCATTTCTGTGGGCCCACATTGATTCCAAGGAGGGTTGCCAATCTCCAGGTGGGGCCTGGAGATCTCCCAGAGTTACAACTGACCTCCAGACTATAGCAATCAGTATCCCTGGGTAAAAAATGGCTGCTTCAAAAGGTGGACTTTGAAAGGTGGAGCCAGTTTGGTGTAATCGTTAGGCGTGAGGACTCTAATCTGGGAGAACCGGGTTTAATTCCCAACTCCTCCACATGCAGCCAGCCGGGTGACCTTGGGACAGTCACAGTTCTCTCAGAGTTGTTCTCTCAAGAGCAGTCCTCAAAAAGAGCTCTCTCAGCCCCGCCTACCTCACAGGGTATCTGTTGTGGGGAGGGGAAAGGGAAAGGAGTTTGTAAGCAGTGTTCCCTCTAAACTGTGTGAGCTAGCTCACAGTTTTTTAGCCTCTGGCCCACACATTTTTGCCTTCGCTCAGGAAGGAGGGCTCCAGAGCAAACTAATTTATGCAATAGCCAAATGGCTCGCTCACAACTTCAATGCCAGTAGCTCACAAAGTAGCGTTTTTGCTCACAAGACTCCACAGCCTAGAGGGAGCATTGATTGTAAGCCATTCTGAGACTTCGAGTGAAGGGCAGGGTATAAATCCAATCTGTCCTCCTCCCCTCCTCCTCCTCTATGGGCCTTATACCCTACTGAGGCCCCTCCCCTCCCCAAACCCCGCCCTCCCCAGGCCCAAGCCCCAACGCCCCCTGGAATTACCCAACCTGGAACAGGCGACCCTAATTCCCGAGTCACCACCGTCTACACAATACTCACAAGCGGGTGAGCAGAGACCTCGTCAGTCTTGTCTTCAAACAACATTCCTGGGAGGGCTGAAAACACGACAGACTCTTTCCCGTCCACTGGAGAGAGACCCTGGAGAGGGCTGGAATGCCTGGAGGTTTCTCCCTCCTTGGGGGACATTTCCACACTTGTTCGCCCGCTGAGACTTTCCTCCTTGGCTTGGACAGCAAGGCTAAGGGCGCTTTCTTTTTCCGGAGAAGAGACCTCTTCTCGTCTTGTTCTGGCAAGTTCCTGGCTCGCCTCAGTCTCCTGACTGATGGGACGCTGGGACATCGTTTCTGCTTCTGGTGTGTCTCTGGCATCAGTAGAGGCAGGAGTGACGGGGTGCTGTTGTAAATCCCCCTGGACCATCATTTCCACTTGGGATGCTGGTCTCTCGTCTTGGCCTAGTTCAGCGCCTGGTTCTCTCGGGAGGCCTTCCTCTTCGCTGGGCCTTTGGTCTTCCACACTGTCTCTCCCAGGTCCTTGGACTTCTTCTTCTCCAAGGGCTTCTACTCTCACGACTGTTTCGTGTGAGAATCCCTGCTCTTCCTTCTCTCTTGAAGACTTGGCTATGACGTCCTTCGGCACGTGACCCTCTTGCTTGACTTCCTGAGCTCTGCTGATGGATTTTGAGACTTTAACCGAGGACTTCTTTTTGGGGTGCGAGCCCGAGGGGACCCGCTGTTGCTTTCCTTCTCGCGGAGATCCTTCATCGGCTGCAGTTTCCTTAGAGACAGACAAAGTGGTCAGTTGTGGTTCTCTAACACGTTTTATGTTCTGGATGATGGAGGGGGTGGACAAACACATGGCCCTCAGTCTGTGTCAGGATGCCTTCTCATGTTCTTGACCAGCACATGAAGCAACTTATGTACAAAAGATCGCAGTGCCCAGACATTTCATGTTTTCCCCTGGGCCCTAGGCTCAGAACCAGTGTTCCCTCTAAGCTGAGTTAGTGTGAGCTAGCTCACAGTTTTTTAGCCTCTGGCTCATGCATTTTTATCTTGGCTCAGGAAGGAGGGCTCCAGAGCAAACTAATTTATGCAGTAGCCAAATCGCTTGCTCACAACTTTAATGCCGGTAGCTCACAAAGTAGAATTTTTGCTCACAAGACTCCACAGCTTAGAGGGAACACTGCTCAGAACACTGATCGTGAGATTTCTGCAGTGATTGTCAGTAAACCAAAAGTAGGTCTGCAGCTTACAGATACACACCTGAACAGCATAGGATGGCTACAGCACAGGCATTTTGATGCAATAATTCAGAACAAAGAGGTGTCAGTTATCAGAGACTGTTAAATAGACAAAATATTGCAAGAGCGCTAGTGTTTTATGCATGTTTTATTTAAAGTTTAAAAATCTTAATAAGAACAGAAGAGAAGCCAACGTTGGATCAGGCCAATGGCCCATCCAGTCCAACACTCTCTGTGTCACACAGTGGCCAGAAATACCAGGTGCCATCAGGAGGTCCACTAGTGGGGCCCATATTTCTTTAATTGTGTTTGTCTGTATCCTTTATAAAGTTTATATCTCCGTTACCTGGCATTATATTTTATGACACACATGGCCCAGCCCAACTTCTCCGTGGTCATGTGTCCGGCGTGACTAGACACCGAGGTGCACGGAACGCTGTTACCTTCCCACCGAAGCGGTACCTATTTATGTACTTGCAATTTCTTGCTTTCGAACTGCTGAGTTGGCAGTCAGTCATATCCAGCCCTCATAACAAATTAGTTTGACACCCCTGGTTTAAATGGTACATCAGTTGTCAAAATGGGAATTGTCTGGAGCAAGAATAAGATTCTAGGTAAAACATTCATCTTAATCACAGATATTCTACTGAAAAGTGACAGTTGTACATTACCCCATCTCAATATATCTTTTAATTTTTTTTAGTAATCTTTATACTGCTAATGCTTTGTTTTATGCTATTTTTATATTGGAAACCTTGTATTAAGAACCCTGGATGGTTTTTAATAGCTTGTCTGGGTGCAAGCTGCAAGAGCCATCTCGAACAGGTTTGTAAGCTGCAGTGGCTCAGTGGTTAAGACGCTGAACTGCAGGCTGGAAGTTTGGTAGTTCAGCAGTTGGAGACCCGAGTGCCGCATGACGGAGTGAGCTCCCGTCTCAGGCCCCAGCTCCTGCCAAACTAGCAGTTCGAAAGCAAGAAATAAATAGGTACCACTTCAGTGGGAAGGTAACAGCGTTCCGTGCACCTCGGCGTCTAGTCATGCCGGCCACATGACCATGGAGAAGTCATCGGACAGCATTGGCTCTTTGGCTTGGAAATGGAGATGAGCATCACAACCTTAGAGTCGGATTCGACTGGCTTTCGAGCAAGGGAAAACTTTACCTTTACCTAATGCTTTGTTTTATGCTATTTTTATATTGGAAACCTTGTATTAAGAACCCTGGATGGTTTTTAATAGCTTGTCTGGGTGCAAGCTGCAAGAGCCATCTCAAACAGATATGTAAGTTTTCAAAACAAGATAACAAATGCTGGATTCTGTGCTGGGAAGGAGGAGGAAGAGGAGGAGATTGGATTTATACCCCGACCTTCACTACCCGAAGGAGTCTCAGAGCGGCTTACAATCTCCTTCCCTTCCTCTCCCCACAACAGACACCCCCTGGGAGGTAGGTGGGGCTGAGAGCGCTCTTTCAAGAACTGCTCGTGAGAGAAAAGCTCTGAGAGGACTTGTAACTGACCCAAGGTCACCCAGCAGCTGCATGTGGAGAAGTGGGGAATCAAACCCAGTTCTCCAGATTAGAGTCCACCGATCTTAACCACTACACCAAACTGGCTCTCAGAAGACAAAGCCATGGCCCAGTCGACCTCTGAGTTCAAAATGGTCACGGTTTTGTCCTAATACTTACAGTGGGTAAGAGGGTGCCTTCAGGAGCTTCCAGAGGGTCTGGAGAAGGGCTGGTTGACATCAGGAGATCTTTTTCTGAAAATCTTACACCTTCAGTTCTTTCCATGAGCTCAGAAGTTCCCTGACTGGGTTCACTTGGCATCTCGACAGCCTGGCTGGGCGATTCGGTCTTAGCGGGCATCATTTCTACATCTGGTGCCTCTTCGCTAGGCATTTCGGCATCACCTTCTGATATGTTCATCTCCTGAGAGGTTTCTGCAGGAGTATCGCTGAGTTCATCCGACATCTTCTCTACGAGTTTTTACAAATTTACCTGTAATCTGAGAAACAGAGTTTCAGTAATATTGGTCAGAGGGCTGTCATGATATTTTCATGATATTTCCATGATGTGAGAACCAGCCACAGCACCGCTTGCAGAGCTGCAAGCATGAGATCTAGGGTTGCCAACCTCCATGGGGTAGCTAGAGATCTCCTGGGAACAGTTCACCTGGAGAAAATGGCTGCTTTTGAAGGCAGGCTCTATGGCATTATACCACACTGAAATATTTTAAGGATGACCACGGTGGCAAGGCCAGGGTATGCGGTGCCTATGCCTCTCTCAGACTTTTCAGAAAGTTGTAAACAAACTTTGAAATCTAGAAGAAGTTAGCCATCAGTCTTGAAAAATTAGGCCGCTTTCTGGTCTTTGCAAGCTTTTGTTACCTCCATCCTAATCAGAAATGGACTTTGCTCTGGTGGGGTTGTTTTAACTTCTCCAAAAAGCAAACGTGCCATATCCCAAACACCTTGGTTTCAATAGCAGTCTGCTATGTGGCATGGTGGAAGGGGCTGGGGTGAGAAATACAATCAGAGCCCCACTGATGGCATGAAAATTATTCTTTAGACCCAGGGAGGGATTGCCAGCTTATCAGACCTTGCTCCTTTGCATTTAACATCAGACTTTGAGGAGCAGCTAGCGCTCATCTTTATGCCACGAAAACGTCCTTCTGGTTTGGCTACTCCTGCTGTTCTTAGGCCCAGAAGGAGGGCAGACAACGTCCCCCAGTCAGTCAGCTAACTAATACCCCAGCCTCTCTGTGTGACATGCTTGCCAGTTGCACAGAAGATGTGACAATAAACAAAACGTCCCCACCTGTTAAAAGCTGTGACTATTTTGATTGCTTGGGGGGGGATGATTTGCAGACTTTGCTTCTACAGAAATTCAGGCAGAACATTTTTAGAATCTAGCCATGATGCAAATAGACCTGTCCTGATTTCATGATTCTTGGTTTGTTCTAATGGGTTTGGTACTGGCTTTCGTAAAGAATTTTCATGTTGGTATTTGAACGGGGGGGAGGAGGAGGAGGCAGGAGGAGGAGAAGGAGGAGGAGGAGGAGGAGGAGGAGGAGGAGGAGGAGGAGGAGGAGGAGGAGGAGAAGAAGAAGGAGAAGAAGGAGAAGAAGAAGAAGAAGAAGAAGAAGAAGAAGAAGAAGAAGGAGGAGGAGAAGAAGAAGAAGGAGGAGAAGGAGGAGGAGGAGGAGATTGGATTTATACCCCACCCTTCACTAACCAAAGGAGTCTCAGAGAGGCTTACAGTCTCCTTTCCCTTCCCCTCCCCAGAACAGACATCCTGTGAGCAATGCTTCCTCTAAGCTGCAGAGTCTTGTGAGCAAAAATTCTACATTGTGAGCCACTGGCATTAAAGTTGTGAGCGAGCGATTTGCCTTCTGCATAAGTAAGTTTGCTCTGGAGCCATCCTTCCTGAGCTAAGACAAAAATGTGCGAGCCAGAGGCTAAAAAACTGTGAGCTAGCTCACACCAACTCAGCTTAGAGGGAACACTGCCTGTGAGGTACGTGGGGCCGAGACAGCTCTGAGAGAACTGCCCATGAGAGAACAGCACTGAAAGAACTTGTGACTGACCCAAGGTCACCCAGCAGCTGCATGTGGAGGAGCGGGGAATGAAACACAGTTCTCCCAGATTACACACTCATAACCACTACACCAAACTGGCTCAAACATAGGCCCTGCCACCCCACACAACGGAGCAAACCTTGTGGCGGAGGGCCATGGAGCATCAGGCTTTGTGGGAACTGGGAACTGGCCACGAAGACCCCTTCCTCAGGCCTCGCCTCACTCCATTCAACCTCTGGGATTTCTCAGGCCTGTTGCCAGCCTCCAGGTGGGGCCTAGAATCCTCCCAGAATTACAACCGATCTCCAGACTGCACACAGATCAGTTCCCAGCCAGTTTGGTGTAGTGGTTAAGTCTGCAGACTCTAATCTGGGAAAACCGGGTTTGATTCCCCACTCCTCCACTTGCACCTGCTGGATGACCTTGGGCACGCCATAGTTCTGTCAGAGCTGTCCTTGGAAAAGAGCAGTTGATCTCAGAGCTCTCTCAGCCTCGCCTTCCTCACAGAGAGTATCTGTTGTGGGGAGGGGAAGGGAAAGGAGCTTGTAAGCCGCTCTGAGACTCTGAGTGAAGGGCGGGGTATAAATCCAATCTCCTCCTCCTCCTCTTCTTCTTCTCCTCCTCCTCCCCCCTGGAGAAAATGGCCGCTTTGGAGGGTGGGCTCCGTGGCATTATACCCTGCTGGGGTCCCTCCCCTCCCCAGAACCCACCCCCAAACCTCCAGGGATTCCCCCAGCCAGGAGTTGGCAACCCCAGCTGCCCTCCGAGCCTCTTCCCACCCGGCCTCTTCTCTCCCCGTCTCCCCGAACTCACCTGGCCGGCTGCAGCCGAACTGCCTGGGAAGCCGGGAGACTGTTTGCATCCGACTCCCGTTCCCATAGCAACCGGCAGCTGCCAGAGAAGGCCGCAGAGCGAAGGTGGCCCAGTGTCTAGACAAGATGGGCCTTTTCTTCCTGGGGACAACTCGGCCATCCTGGATGCTTTCCAGACAGCCGGTTTTTCTTCTCCGCGTCTCTGGGGACACGTTTGTGCGGGCAGTGCCCCACAACTGGCCAAAGGACAGCCACACCACACACTGTCGTTCTCCACAGCTCCTGTATGGTGCCGTTGCGCACTGCTGTCTGAAGACATGGAGCCCTTTGCTCCTCTGTTTGCCGTGCCCCTCCTCGGGAAATCCTCTCCCCGTGCTTAAAAATGCCCTTTCCACTGTTTGGGAGCTCCGACATCGACAAGCCTATGATGCCTGAGAAGAGCGCCTGCTTTTCTGGCCACTACACCAGTTTGGTTGCTGGGGTTAGGAGCGCAGACTCTAATCTGGGAGAACCGGGTGTGATTCCCCACTCCTCCACATGCAGCTTGCTGGTGCGACCTTGGGTCAGTCACAAGTTCTCTCGGAGCTGTTCTTTCAGAGCTCTCTCAGCCCCGCCTACCTCACAGGGGTGTCTGTTGTGGGGAGGGGAAGGGAGATTGTAAGCCACTCTGAGACTCCTTCGGGTAGTGAAGGGGGTATAAATCCAATCTGTTCTTCTCCTCACTTTGAGGCTTATTTTGTCATTTCCCCCTCCCACACAGTAAACTCAGAATCCCCATCTCAGGTGTCCTTTTTATGTATTCCCTGCACCAGTTTTGTTCAGAAGATCACAGACAGACCTGTGAGGGCATCTTTTTTGGAAACCTGGACATTTTTAAACGCTAACGCCAGATTTCTGGAAATTACTTTTACTGTTACAAATCATTGTTCCTGGGATTGCTTTACAGTATGAAATGAAGTTCCAAAGTGCCTCTTTGCTTGGTCGAAAGGTGTCCTGGGGACTACGCTTCTTGCCATTTCTCCCTTCCCCGAGTGGAAATTCCCTTTTTGAAAACTGCGAGGAAGGCAGCAGGGCACACGGGCCTTTCGTGGCCACACACAGGAAGGAATGTCAGCCTCTACAAAGTTCACTTCTGCCTCAGGTTGACACCTGCCTAGAGAAAACACCACTTGAGCCTTTAATAGAGACTTAACGGGATGTTATTTACCTTCATGCCATGAAAAGCTTCAGCTGTCCATATATACCACACTAAGCCTTTATTAAAGGAATAGGATACTTTCTCCAGGCCTGTTGGCAACCTAACTTCTGCCTCCCTTGTGGCTCTCAGCTGTTTAAGCCAAGACACAATGACCTTCCTTCCCTCTCCCAAAAACAGATGCCAGATACCTGCCTACCCATAACACAGAATGAGCTAAAAATGTGGTCGTCAATATTCCATTTAAGAAGGATGGAGAAATCACGTTTTAAGATGCTCCTTTTCCTTAAGAACATAAGAACATAAGAGAAGCCAATGTTGAATCAGGCCAATGGCCCATCTAGTCCAACACTCTGTCACACAGCGGCCAAAATATACCAGTTGCCATCAGGAGGTCCAGCAGTGGGGCCAGGGCACCAGAAGCACCTTTATAAGTCTCCCTGCAAGAAGAAAAGTAGCACAGCAGGGACTAGGCCAGACTAGCACTCTTCTCCGAGGTGCTGGTATTTTACTTGCAGGGAGTTCTTCACGGGGGGGGGGGACACTGTGCTCAAAACACCATCTGCCACCTGTATCCTGAAGCATTACAGGCTACCCAACCTGTTCAGACGACCACCTCATTCTACAGGTCAGAGTTCATTCCTTACATGGCTTTGTTCAGGGGTCCCCAAAGTTTTTAAGCCTGTGGGCACCACTGGAATTCTGATATGACGTGGCGCCTGCAGCCACGAAATGGCTGCCACAGCTTACCTTCAGACACACAGTGAAGATTCTTGGATTGTGCTGGCCACTGCTGTCAAAGGAACATTTTTAAAAATCTTTACAGCCATTCAAATCTCCACTGACCAAGCCCCACCCACTTTCTAAAAGCACTTGGTGGGTGCCAGGAAAGGTGTCAGTAGCTGTCTTGGGGAGGGGCCACGGCTCAGGGGTAGAGCATCTGCTTGGCATGCAGAAGGTCCCAGGTTCAATCCCTGACATCTCCAGTTAAAAGGACCAGGTAGGAGGTGATGTGAAAGACCTCAGCCTGAGACCCTGGAGAGCTGTAAGGAGGGGCTGTGGCTCAATGGTAGAGCCTCTGCTTGGCATGCAGAAGGTCCTGGGTTCAATCCCTGGCATCTCCAGTTAGAAGGACCAGGCAGGAGGTGATGCAAAAGACCTCAGCCTGAGACCCTGGAGAGTCATGAAGTGCGACTGTAGCTTAGTGACAGAGCATCTGCTTGGCATGCAGAAGGTCCAGGGTTCAATCCCCAGCATCTCCAGTTAAAAGGACCAGGTAGGAGGTGATGGGAAAAGACCTCCGGCTGAGACCTTGGAGAGCCACTGCCAGTCTGAGTAGACAACGCAGGCCTTCATGGACCAAGGGTCTGATTTGGTATAAGACAGTTTCACATGTTCATGTCATGACTCCCCCAGGTACCACGTTGGAGACCCCTAGCTTAGCTGGTCACTCCCATTTGTCTGGGATCTTGGGGAGGCTTCTGATAGAGGCTGTATTGCAGTTCGTGCAAAGGTGGACATGATTCTAGAGCCCTTGTGAGAATGGACGGTGTGGGAGGCACACACTGAGAGGGGTGCGGGCAATTGAAGGTCACATCAATGAGTGTCTTGGTCAATAGTGACTATTCCAAACGTATAGCAGATTTGACAGTGCCCCTGATCTCGTTTATCTATTGAAGTTATTTATAATCCATCTTTCTTGCTGGGACTCAAGGAGGATTACACAGAATAGGTCAATACAATGGATAGGGTGGGAAATCCAACAGACGATGCAATAGGACTCGACTCGTAGAAATCTGGGACCAATCAGACATCAGGAACAAGGCTGAAGAAAAGTATAAATATTAACATGACACATTAAGCCACGCAAGAAATCACACAGCCGGAGCCCACTGACAGCAACAGACACGGACTAGACTATACCACTGTCTATACTAAGCCTTTACCCCAAGTCTTTCTGAATAATTTTGTCACTATACAGCCCTACTTTCAATGCACAAAGCCCACAACTATTCAGTTTTGCCTGGTCTGCAGAAAGCCAGGAGTGGGAGCCTTTCTGACCTCTGCAGGCAGAGGTTTCCATAAGTCGGGGCCACACCAAAGAACGCAGGGGCACATTGTTGATCTTACCCATTTGCAGGATAGCAACTACAGCTGATTTGTTGCAGGAAGAGAACTGCAGGACACACACATCAAGACAGCATTCCCATTCGCTTCAATAGCTCTGTATTTGCAAAAGGAGACTTTTACAACAAATCTACAAACTGCTACAGGAGGGATCGCAGTTCGGTTGTATCCTTCAGGTAGCTAGTGTGGGGGAAAACTTTGCTTGGCTTGAGACCCAACCAAGAAGAGACAACCCTGGATTCAAGGGACCAAGAGTCTGACTTCGTATAAGGCAGCTAGGTAAAGGTAAAAGGTAAAGATTTCCCTTGCTCAAAAGCCAGTCGAATCTGACTCTAGGGTTGCGGTGCTCATCTCTGTTTCCAAGCCGATGAGCCAGCGCTGTCCGAAGACATTTCCGTCGTCATGTGGCCGGCATGACTAGACGCTGAGGCGCATGGAACGCTGTTACCTTCCCACCAAAGTGGTACCTATTTATCTACTTGCAATTTCTTGCTTTCGAACTGCTAGTTTGGTAGGAGCTGGGACAAGAGACAGGAGCTCACTTGGGTCTCAAACTGCTGAACTGCTGACCTTCTGGTCTGCAATTCAGTGCCGTAACCACTGAGCCACCACAGCTACCGATGTCGAATAGAGCAAACAAGCGAGAATAAGCCATCTGTCTGAAGCATGTAAAATGTCACGTAAATTTTATTGAGAATGCCTTAGGGGAAATACAAAATACAATACCGATCTGGCACACTTCAGAGATCTGAAAATTAATCCCCCCGGAATGTCCACACTGAAGGAAAAGAAAAAAAGGGGGGCGAACTATGAAGACTAGCATTGCCTTACTAAATAAATAGGAAAGGATAACAAGGTTGTAGAATGAGTTGCCAAAAATAAAACCACAAGATCTGGGGGTTTTTGCATTTTATTTACACCTGGGGGGTAAAAGATGCAAGGCGAATGCAAGCAAATCCTGTGAAATCAGCAAATCACAACTGTGCACAGCTGTCGAAACCTCCTTGGCAGTCGACACCAGCGCCTCAAGGATTCATTCACGGTATTCCAGCTTCCTTGTAAAGATGTATGGTTGTCTCGTTAAGAACGAAATACCAACGGGTTTGCGGGTTTTGCCCTTGGAAATCATCTTTGCAAAGGAACTATGTTGCAACTTGAGGAGAAAAAAGAAATGGGAATTCCTTGTTTAAAATTTTACAATCCACCTTTCATTCCTTAGGAAAGCCAAAAGCATCAACGACCAATGAAATAAAAAATGTTCCCAGATTGATTAGCTAAAATGTACAAAAACTTGAGTAATAGATGCTGGAAATGTAATAATCATGTTGGATCATACTATCATATGGGGTGGACATAAAAAAGGTGCATAAACACTGGATTGGAGTACATACTGTCTTACAATCTGTGTTGAATAGCACAATAGCTTTTAAACCAGAAATATTTCTGTTAAACTGTCTACCAGATGACTTAGATAAGAACTGTAGATACTTTATTTTACATGTTATAACAGCAGCCAGAATCTTATTCTCAACGACATGGAGGACATTGAAAATCCCAACATTTAATGAGTTGATAAGAAAGATTATGGAATGTGCTGAAATGGACAGGATGACAAATATACCAAAAGGAAAAATGGAAGAAGAGTTTATGGGACCATGGAGGGCATTCTGTAACTGGTTAAAACATAAGTACTGAGAAACTAAGACTAAATGAAGAACAATGAGAAAGATGGTTATAATAGTTGTGAAACTTTTAGGAGACGATCTGCATGCAGAATGTCAAATTGGGGTGTGTGTGTGTGTGTGTGTATACAGGGCTATTTTGGGGCAGGAACGCACAGGGACGGAGTTCTGGCTGGCTCCCAAGTTGGCCACGCCCAGCAGGAACTCATTAGCATAAGAGGCCACACCCAACAGCAGAAACTCATTAGGACTAGCTGCATTAGGGGTATGTGGCCTAACATGCAAAGGAGTTCCTGCCACAAAAAAAGCCCTGGGTTTTGACAACAAACAAGGTAAACAGAATAAGAAGCAAAAGATGGGTATGGCTGGATGACTACACTTCTGGCAACATGGAGGTGTGGCCTAATAGGCGAATAAGCTGTGCTGTCAGGGGCATGCCCTAATATGCTAATGAGCTCCTGCTGTTGGGTGTAGCCTATTATGCTAATGAGTTCCTGCTGGGCTTTTTCTACAAAAAGAGCCATCTATCTATCTATCTATCTATCTATCTATCTATCTATCTATCTATCTATCTATCTATCTATCTATCTCTACACTTTCTTTTCCCTTCTTTCCCCTTTTTCCCTTTCTATATATAAACTAATAAAACTTAAAAAAACAGAAATAAAAAATGTTATACAACACGCATGGAGGAAAAATGGTCACCAAAGGACATCGCACATTTGCATGTTCAGGACTACTAAAAATGTCAGACCCCAAGTCCAGACTAATTTTTTTGGTTCACTTAACAATAGTCATATTCTATCTTTCTGCTACACTCAATTCTATTTTACATTTTTATCCTAGCCTTCCTCCTTCGTGGCACTTTGACTAGTATACCTCTTCTACTCCACCTTTTCTAATAGTGGCCCCGATCCTATGTGGTAGGCTAGACAGGTAGAGCGTGACTAGCCCAAGGTAAACCAGTGAATTTCAGGGTAGAGAGGGGATTTGTATTGAGCCTCCCATCTGATACTCTAAACAGTGTACCATGCTGGGTCTTGCAATGGTTCCCCTCCCACACACCTGGTACATTACACCAAGAATACTCCAACTGAAATCCAACTACGGTAAAAACCAAATGAACAAATAAAAAGAAAAATGAACGTCACGCTCATTTACCAAATGTCTGAGCAATTTCAGTGGGCTGAACTGAGTATATTAACGGCAAGGAAGTTGATGCCCAGCTAATGTCTCTACAGGGCGCATTCATAAGAACATAAGAGAAGCCAGTGTTGGATCAGGCCAATGGCCCATCCAGTCCAACACACAGTGGCCAAAAATACCAGGTGCCATCAGGAGGTCCATCAGTGGGGCCAGGACACTAGAAGCCCTCCCACTGCTGCCTCCCCCAAAGCACCAAGAATAAAGTGCATCACCTCTATTCCTTGAACCGGGGGGGGGGGGGTCCTCACCACAAAGGCCCTGCCTCCAGCTAATCTCGGCCTAACTCAAGAAAATGGAGGCCCCCGACAACCATTCTCAACAGGTGGACAGGTTCATATGGGACGAGGCCGTCCTTCAAATATTCTTGAGTCTGGAGTTGTCTTTGATTGGCCCATAACCACTGGGAAGGTTGCTTGAAAATCTCACAAACACCACCTTGTGGCCAGATGACTGTGCGTGATTAACAGCCATGTGCAGGATATTGAGCTGCCGGCTTGGTGTAGTGGTTGGAGTGTTAGATTCGGATCTGGGAGGCCCAGGTTCAAATCCTGACTCCGCCCTGAAGTCCACTGGGTGACCCTGGGCCAATCAATGTCGCTCAGCCTAACCTACCTTGCAGGGGATGCTGTAAGGATAAAATGGAGAGAAAAGAGGTTGTAAGTGGCTTTTGGACCCCACTGGGTAGATAAGCAGGGTGCTGATATCTAAATAACTCAAGTCACAACCAAGAGTCGCCCCAGCACGCTTCACTTTTTACTCTGCATGGAGCAGCCAACACATGCAGCTGGCAGTCTTATGGGCAGGAAGCCAGGAGGACTATCAGTTATTGGTCTTGCAAAAGGACCCTTGGTAAGAAACAGCAGAAGGACAGCCAGGTGTGACCATATACCCTTAGGTGGTACTGCAGAAACAATGCATTCCTGCCTAAAGACATACAATATTCTGTATACACTGAACGGAGTTATGTGGACTCAAAGCACTGGCAGTGGCTTAGTGCAGAACCACGGGATGGCAGAAACTCTGGACTGTTCATTGAAGCGGAGTACAGTGGTGTCAACCTGTGTAAGAGAAGAGCCAGCAGCACCTTAGAGACCCCCAACATTTTCAGGGTATGACCTTTCGAGAGTCAAAGAGCTCCCCTTATCAGTGATTTTGAACAATTAAAAACAACGCAAGGCCAAATCGTGCTGATCTGTAAGGTGCTCTGGGATTCTAAGCTAGCTGTTCTGCTGCAAACCAAGACAGCTGCCCCTTGAAACCCGGTAAGAGATGTTTGGGACGCTTACCCCAGAAGTCCTTTGCCAGTCCAGCGTCTGGGTGTGAGCCCCAGGTGCATCCTTTCCCCTCTGCGGAGCACCGTCAGACTTAATGGTTTCTGGCAGGGACAAAAGGAATTAGAAGACATACACAGAAAGATCTTATTTTCTTGCCAGGTTTCGTTCACCTGCTTGGTATTTGTTTGGAAAATTTATATCCCATCTTTCTGTTATTAAAGACCATCCAGAGCGTGCCAGAAGGGAATTTTTTACAAGAAAATCTAAGACAACAGGTATCCAACAACAGGAAGCACATACAAAACAGGAAAAGGCCTTGAGCAGTCAGGGACCATCGTATCTACTGGAGCGCCTCCTCTGTTATGTCCCTGGAAGGGCATTGCACTCCTTGGACAACAACATGCTGATGATCCCCAGCCCTAAGGATGTCCGGCTCTCCTTGACCAGGGCCAGGGCCTTTTCGGTGCTGGCCTCAACCTGGTGGGACTCTCTGCCAAATTCCATCAGGGCCCTGCAGGACCTTATGCAGTTCTGCCGGGCCTGCAAAGGCAGAGATGTTCTGCCAGGCTTTTGGTTGAGGACACGGATGGTTTTTACCTCTGCTGGCACCCTCCTCTGTTTTCCATCCTTGTTTTGACCTCTTCCCCCCTGCCCGCGAAATGGCCGGCTGTGATAGGGGAATAATTAACTCTAAGATAGTATTCGCCATCTGTTTTAATGTAATTAATATGTTTGTTTTATTTGAGGACTGATGATTGTTTTTAATACAATGTACATCCCCCAGAGCCCTACAATAGTAGGGATGGGGGGGCAGCAGCAGCAGAAGATGAAGCAGAAGAAGAAGAAGAAGAAGCAGAAGAAGCAGCAGCAGCAACAACAGAAGAAATAGAAGCAGAAGCAGCAAAAGCAGCAGCAGCAGAAGAAGAAGCAGAAAAAGAAGAAGCAAAAGCAGCAGCAGCAGAAGAATTGAACCCCCACAATCAACAAGAAATTACAGCATCAGGAAGCCACTAGAACAGATCAAAACAGCAGCAGGTCAGGGGATAAAACCAGCCTTTGGAACAGAACAGTCTTAGCCAGGTTCCAGAAGGCAAAGAGTGAAGGTAGGGAAAATGTTCCAGGGAAGGAATTCCAGAGGCCACAACGGAGTCTTGTCCTGCATACTCGCCAGCCTCAACTATGGCAGTTTCAGGAGGCTCACTCAGGTAGAGCTGCTCCCTGGTCCTAGGGCATTTAGAGTTTAAGAGCTCCGTATCAGTACTTTGAATTGGGGACCAGAAACTAGCTGGCAGCCGGCAGACTGGACACAGCACCGGCACATCACAGTCCTCTCTGCAGGTTCTGCCGGCAACCTCTGCACTCACATTTTGGGGCCTGCTGACGTTTCTGGGCACTCTTCAAAGGCAGCCCCAAGCAGAACATCTTAGAGTGATCCAGCTGGGCATTCCCGAGGCACGTCTGACTGTGGCCAGATCATGTGAAACCACCAAGGTGCAGGGCCTGTGAAACGGAGCTCTTCCACCAGGCCTTCGATTAGGAGCCGCCACCAATAACATCAACAACATCGATAATACTAACTGAACTGAATACTACTAACTAACTATGCCGGATGCCGACCTGGGCCATTTTTTGGGAACATCTATCATGGCCACTGGGTTGTTCTTGCTACCAGCATTTTTTTTACTTTATTCTATTCATTGCGAGCTATGACTTGGTATTGTTTGTGTTTAATATATTTAATCCTTAATGTAAGCCGCACTGACCCTGCCTGTGGCAGGGAGGGCGGGATCAAAATTGAATAAATGAATGAATGAATAAATAAATAAATATGCCAAGGGCCATCAGCTGCCTGTCCTGCTTGTGAGCATCCCAGAAGACCTGGTTGGTCACTTTTGGCAGAAGAACACCTCTGGTTTGAGCCAGCAGGATCATGTTCATGCTCTTGAAGCGTCGCATCAATCAGTTTTGTCAGTAATCTCAAAAACCTCCAAGTGCATGATAAGCTGGGAGACTGCTGCACACGCCAGGTAGGCCCTGTGTTTTGCCAAGAGCAGACTCACGCCTTTCTCCAAGAGAACTGCAACCGAACCACACAACAAACACAAACCAAGGGTCACCGAGAAACCACTCACCCCTTCGCTGTGCTGCACAACAGTGGCGATATTCTGGATGGACTGGAAGTTGCGTGTGTTCACAGAGCCAAACTCCACTATCTCATCATCCACTTGCAACCCCTTGGAGAGAGAGATCAAGAAACAGGATTCATGCTGGCCGGCTGTCACTGTGTGTAAAAAAGGGCCGTCAGATCTCAGCCGGCTTATGGCGACCCAGGAGGGTTCTCAGGGCAAGAGAGGAACAGAGGTTGTCTGCCATTGCCGGCCTCTGCGGAGCGGCCCTGGACTTCCTTGGCGGTCTCCCATCCAGGTACTAACCAGGGCCGACCCTGCTTATCTTCCAAGACCTAACAAGATCAGGCTAGCCCAGGGGTGGGCAAACTTGCTCAACGTAAGAGCCACATAGAATAAATTTCAGATGGTTGAGAGCCACAAGACATGAACAAATATTACGCGCACATTTTTATTTAGAAAATATGCAGATTTGCTTTTTATTACCATTAAACGAGACTGCCAAAAATAAAAACAAAAGGGGTAAAAACAGATATTGATAATGATATTTATTTGTCCAATGATATTTATTTCTCTAAGAGAGAGAGAAAGAGGGGAGGTGGAAAGAAAGAACGAAAGAGGGAAAGAAAGAGAGAGAGAGAGAAACAAAGAAAGCAAATAGATAGGAGGGACGGGGGAGGGAGGGAGGGAGGGAGGGGGATCAGATGCAGGCCTCCCCTTCGCTTCCCCAGCTGCCCTGCTGGGAGCCACACAATATGTGTGAAAGAGCCGCATGTGGCTCCCGAGCCGCAGTTTGCCCACCCCTGGGCTAGCCTAGGCCATCCAGGTCAGGGAACTCAGAGAACTCAGAGACAAACACTAGGGGGCTTTGGTACCAAAATGAGAGATGCTTTCCAGGGCCCACCAAGAGGAAGAACTTGCCGACATGCTGGCTGGAGAGCCCGGGGAGACGGCGTTCACCCTGGCAAAAGGAAGAGGCGGGGCCTCGTTCCGGCTCCTGGCCTCGGTCCGCGCTTCCGCCTCGTCTTTTTCGCGCTTCTCCTTCTCATGGGCGTGCAGCTGGTGGAGGGCCTGTTCCACCTCCTTCATCAGGGCCTTGTGATCGTTCTGCAAGCCTGTGGGCAAAAAAAAGCACCCATGGCCTTACGAGCTCCCGAATGAAGTCGACGGCAGTGCAGAACCAGCCTTGCTGTCCCTTCCCAAAACTGAACCCGTCCTGGCCACTCCACTGAGGACATCTGTGGTGGAGTCATTAACATGTGGAACTGACTGCTGCAGGGAGTGGTGGCGGCTACAGGCACAGACAACTTCAAGAGGGGATTGGAGAAACATACGGAGCAGAAGTCTCTCAGTGGCTACAAGCCACAAGATATAGAGGGAACAATCTGTCGGGGGCAAGTGATGCTCTGTATTCTTGGTGTTTGTGGGGGGGCGACAGTGGGAGGGCTTCTGGAGTTCTGGCCCCACTGATGGACCTCCTGATAGCCACCTGGGTTTTGGCCACTGGGTGACACAGAGTGTTGGACTGGATGGGCCACTGGCCTGATCCAATATGGCTTATGTTCTTATGCATGGGGCAGTGATGCTCTGTCTTCTTGGTGCTCACGGGGCAACAGAGAGAGGACTTCTGGAGTTCTGGCCCCGCTGGTGGACCTCCTGAGGGCACCTGGTATTTTTGGCCAATGGGTGACACTGAGTGTTGGACTGGATGGGCCGTTGGCCTGATGCAACACTGGCTTCTCTTATGTTCTTATGGATACTTCCTGTCTCCACCTGTCTGCCTCTCACCAATCAGGACTGTCTTTTAAAAAATTTAATAATCTACTAACCCCAACAAAGTTTTATTCAAGATATAAGCTTTTGTGCGCACGTACACTTCTTCAGATATGAAAGCTTATACCTTGAATAAAATTTCGTTGGTCTTAAAGGTGCCACACCGGACTCAAACTGCTTCAGACCAACACCGCAACCCCCCACCCGAATCAATCCACTAACTCGAATTTCACTTCAACTCGGTTTCCCTTCTTAACGTATTTATCCACTAGACCTGAATATGCTTCAATTTTGAATACAGTTAACAATGACTAAGTGATATGTTCTCTGTAATGTTTATTGTTATTGTTTCTTCTTTATGATGTATTTTGTCCGGATATTAGTATTTTGGCTGTTTAAATCACCGTTACTGTCTGATGCTACCGTTTTTTATATTATTACACATTTCTTTGTATTTGCAGATCATCAGTAAAGTTTAAAATAAAACAGAAACAAAAAAACCCAGACACCATCAGACAAAATATGGAACAAAGTGTCAGTTGCACGAACCTCACATGCACACAACCTGACCAGAGTACACCCTGGAATCTACCCACCAAAACAGCAGAGGATAATTTGGGACAGTCAGGTGATAAAAAAATAAGATGGAACAATAAGAGGAGGTGCAATATACCTCCACCCCCAATGCAGAGCATACTCTACGAGCCCTACCCAGAGTGCACCCCTCAAGCCATCTTTCCCACCTTGCTGATTTTGAATGCTGCACTTAGCCAGGAAGGCATACACTGTTGTTTCTTCTTTAAAATAAAAATTTACACTGAATTTCCCCAAATGAAAAGAAAGCAACAGACACACACATGCATAAAAGATCCAGAACAGTAAAGAGAAATAAGAATATATTACAATGAATAAAAGGGGTGAAACAGTATAAAATATAACAAGAGGTTGCTATTTGCAGACTCTGTGGCTCTGTTCCACTAACAGTGGTACTTCCCGTCAGTTCACACAGCGCCCCCCCCCAATCTCAATAGACTTGAAGACCCAAAGGGGAGAGTACAGAGGCTTGACGAGATCTCAGGACAGAAAAGGGCTCCTCACACGGGGGAAGACACCGTTGCTAGGGGAAGAGATCCACAGAATCCAGCCCAACATAAGAACATAAGAGAAGCCAATGTTGGATTAGAACAGATAAAAGGAAATACTTCTTCACCCAAAGAGTGATTAACATATGGAATTCACTGCCACAGGAGGTCGTGGCAGCTTACAAGCATGGACGGCTTCAAGAGGGAATTGGATAAATACATATGGAACAGAAGTCCATCAGTGGCTATTAGCCACAGGGTACAGATGGGAATTCTCAGTCTGGGGCAGGTGATGCACTCTATTCTTGGTGCTGGAGGGGGCAGCAGTGCGAGGGCTGCTAGTGTCCTGGCCCCACTGCTGGACCTCCTGATGGCCCCTGGTATACTTTGGCTGCTGTGTGACAGAGTGTTGGACTAGATGGGCCATTGGCCTGATTCAATATTGGCTTCTCTTATGTTCTTATGTTCTTATGTTGGATCAGGCCAACGGCCCATCTAGTCCAACACTCTGTCACACAGTGGCCAAAAATACCAGGTGCTGGAAGGTACCAGGATCATTGAAAGGATAAAATGGAGGAAAAGTAAATGATGGAAGTCACTTTGTGTCCCCACTGGGGAGAAAGATAAGGGTGCAATTGAAGCAAATAAATAATATTTATTAGTAAGCCAGCCTCCTTCCTACTTTCCTTCCTCCCCCCCCCAGCTCAATTTTATCCCCCCCCCCGTCAGTCTGAGAACAGACTACTCACAGATGATGTTGTGTCTCGCTGTCCGGACTTGGTAGACGTCAACATCGGCACGTGGATACCCTTCAACGTCCACCAGTGGCTCATTCATCCCGACTGCTTTTTGCTGCAGAGAAAAAAAATACATACATTTGCATTTGGAGACCCTTTTCGAAGGGAAGAGACGTCTCATTGTAAAAAAGAAACGGGAGTGGAAAAGAGCAGGGACTTAATCTTTCGATAATGCCATTCAGTGACTTTCTGCTGTGGCTCAACCCTAAAAGTTCTGAAACAGCCTCCCATTGAATCGGCAGTCGGTCCTCTGGCCCAGGGTCCCCTGCCCTAAGTAGCAGGGCTTTTTCTCAGTTCTGGTACTTGAGATTCTGTAACTGGAGACCCCGA
This sequence comes from Gekko gecko, assembly GCA_029375565.1. Taxonomy (NCBI): domain Eukaryota; kingdom Metazoa; phylum Chordata; class Lepidosauria; order Squamata; family Gekkonidae; genus Gekko; species Gekko gecko. Next base: position 74,708,789 of record JAPDNY010000012.1, on the reverse strand, counting down.
TGACCGGGCAAGGGATCTTCTATGTGCACACCACGGCACTATGGCACCACCACAACTCCCCTCTTTGGAACACACGCGGGGTTCACACACAGTTTTCTGTAAGGGCCTGGCCAGCAACTGAGCACACAATACTACAGTCCCATCCCTTTCATACACTCTCATCAGTCATGAGAGGATACAACTGATAGATGATACGATAACCATCTTCAAGTACTTGAAAGGCTGTCATACAGAGGATGGGGCGGAGTTGTTTTCTGTTGCCCCAGAAGGTCGGACTAGAACCAGTGGGTTGAAATCAAATCAAAGGAGTTTTCGGCTAAACTTTAGGAAGAACTTCCTGACAGTCAGAGCGGTTCCTCAGTGGAACAGGCTTCCTCGGGAGGCGGTGGGCTCTCTTTCTTTGGAGGTTTTTAAGCAGAGGCTAGCAGTTCGAAAGCAAGAAATTGCAAGTAGATAAATAGGTACCACTTCGGTGGGAAGGTAACAGCGTTCTGTGCGCCTTGGTGTTTAGTCATGCCAGCCACATGACCACGGAAATGTCTTTGGACAGCGCTGGCTCTTCGGCTTTGAAACGGAGATGAGCACCGCAACCCTAGAGTCGGATTCGACTTGGCTTTTGAGCAAGGGAACCTTTACCTTTTAGATGGCCACCTGACAGCAATGCGGGTTCTGTGAACGTAGGCAGATCATGAGAAGGAGGGCAGGAAGGGTTGCCTCAGTGCTTAGTTCTTGTGGCCCTTTTTTACACACCTAGGGAAATGCTGATTGCCACTTTGGGGTCAGAAAGCAATCTTGGAAGGGTTTTTTTGCCATCTCCTGGGAGTGGAACAGCGGTCCCTGTGGGTGTGGAGCCGGAGGAGGGCGGAGTTTGTGGAAGGGAGATATTTCAATGGGATACAGCGCCACAGAGTCCACCTTCCAAAGCAACACCATTTTTTCCCCAGGGGATCTCCGTCACCCGGGGGCCAGTCGTAATTGCAGGAGCTCTCCAGCCGCCACCTGGAGGTTGGCAGCCCCACCCCCTTTCCCAGGCACTTACATCTTCCAGCACTTCATAATAAGCTTTAATCTGGGCTTCGATTTCATCCTTCTTCTTCAGCAGCAGCTGCACGTCACTGACAGTCACCGTCTTGGAGACCCCTGGGTCTTGCTGGGACATCTGGAGAAAAGCGGTCCTCAAAAAAGAAATGGAGAAAGAATGGCTATTTTGCAGGGGGAAAAGCAAACAACCGTCACTACGGTGAGCCGGAAAGGCCAAAAGTGTGCCGTCACCGGGGGGGGGGGAGACGCTAGCCCCGCCTACAATCTCTTGGACCAGGAAGCGGAGCCAAGGGGCGGGGTTTGCAGCAGCCTATGGTTGCAGAGCAGCGTGAGAGAGGCGAGGGGCGGAGCTAGAAGTATTAGGGCGTGGCCAAAGGCCCTCTTGCAAGGATGGGTGGCTCGTGCGCCTGCGCGTTTGGTGCTTGCCGCATCCCGCGGCGATTTTGCACGTGTGAATGGGCTGGCAACGCTTGCTTCGTCCGTAAAGCGGGTGGCATCCAAATGTAGCGTGGATGCATTTGTTCTGGAGGAAATTAATTCAGCTGCATGTGGAAAGCACAAGCCGAAGATAGAAACAAGTGCGAGACTGTAAAGATCAGATTTTTTTGTTTCCTTGGTTGTAGGGTTGCCAACCTCCAGGTGGCGGCTGAAGATGTCTTAGAATTCCAGCTGATCTCCAGGCCACAGAGATCAGTTACATGCCATGCGCCTGGAACTATGCCCATTGAAATCCCTCCCCTCTCCTCCCCAACCCCGCCCTCCTCAGACTCAAACCCCGCCCTCCTCAAATCTGGTATTTCCCAACCCGGAACTTGGCATTACCACGTTCGGATGAGTCGTTCTATAGCTGGGGGCGTCACTCCACGTGTGTTCTGGCACTAGAACAGGTTCTGGGGCTTTTGTTCCTGACTCCAGCCAAGCCCTTGCTGTTCCCAGATCTGACGCGGCTTGGATCCAGGGAATTTTTCGCTGATAAACTCTGAAGCCAGCAAAGCTTCCCTGTTCTGGTTTCAATCACTGGCAGAGGCAGAAATCTGGGTATCTGTTTTCACTTTAAGTCTTTCCCATAGTTGTTGGCTAGCAAACGTGAAGATCTGATGCTGACCTACTTTGTTCTATTTATCTGTTACAGTAAGAAATGTGGCCCTGGAAAGCAAAATTATGTAAGTAACCCAATGAGTCAGTTCATCATCGGGGTTCACACTTTGTCCTGCTGTTTGGTTGTAGTGGTTAAGTGTGTGGACTCTGATCTGGGAGAACCGGGTGTGATTCCCCCACTCCTCCACTTGCACCTGCTGGATGACCTTGAGCAAGCCATAGTTCTGACAAGAGCTGTCCTTGAAAAAGAGCAGTTTCTGTCAGAGCTCTCTCAGCCCCCACCTACCTCACAGGGCGTCTGTTGTGGGGAATGGAAGGGAAAGGAGTTTGTAAGCCGCTCTGAGGACAGGGTATAAATCCAATCTCCTCCTCCCTCCTTCTTCTTGGTACACGTCTGCTTTCAGGCTTGAGATGTGAGCAGTGGAGAAAATTAAGAATGTGCATTTTGTTTTCTGGCAGGTTATTTTATTTTTACCTGGTTTAATTGAAGAAAATGCTCTTACCTGGGTGGTTCAGGCAAGCCGAGTCTCATCAGATCTTGGGAGCTCAGCAGGGTTGGCCCTGGCTAGGACTTGGATGGAGAGGCCACCCAGGAAGTGCAGGGTTGCCGTGCAGAGGCAGGCAAGGGCAAAGCACCTCTGAACGTCTCTTGCCTTGAAAACCCCTACTGGGTCACCCTAAATCGGCTGCAACTTGGCCGCACTTTCCACCAATTGCAAAGATACATGGAGCTGAAATACTTAAAGGGGAATAAAACAAACAAAAAAGACAGGTTAACCACCGTTTGGTGCAGTGGTTAAGTGCGCAGACTCTAATCTGGGAGAACCGGGTTTGATCCCCCACTCCTCCACTTGCACATGCTGGATGACCTTGGGGAAGCCATAGTTCCGGCACGAGCTGTCCTTGAAAAAGAGCAGTTTCTGTCAGAGCTCTCTCAGCCCCACCTACCTCACAGGGTGTCTGTCGTGGGGAGGGGAGGGGAAGGGAAAGGAGTCTGTAAGCCGCTCTGAGACTCCTTTGGGTAGTGAAGAGCGGGGGATAAATCCAATCTCCTCCTCCTCCTCCTCCTCCTCCTCCTCTTCTTCTTCTTCTTCATCATCACAACCTTCTAAAATCTATCATTTTCTCTAAAATAAAATATGCCAATAAATGTTCAATGAAACATGCAACATCAAACCCGAAACATAATCTGATTATAATAAGAAAATTAAGCACGTTCTTTAGTCTCTCCCCTTGACATACAAGGGAACATACGGGAAATGCAGCTTGCTGATAGAGCTGAAATGCAATTAAACATGGGTGTGGGGAGAGCAGCGAATACAGGAAAGTACACAGTATTTTTCAAATTGGATGAGACAGTCCCTGGCGTTTCAATTGGGTAGTATATCACTGCGAGGTATACGTGTGTCGGGGAAATTAACATCTGTGTGAGAGAGAAATGCCTTTTAAACATCAGTGCCGGACCCAGAAACGATTCCATTACGTGCACAGAAACCCCCTGCCTTCAAGGACTTCCACGTTCATTAAAATGCGGTTTGATATGCGTTTCTGTGCATCCCCTTTCATCAAGATCCTCACCCGCGCACTGAAATCACACACTCAGCTGCCAGCTTCCCAGTGGACAGTGACAGAGGTAGGAATCCACGGATGCACATTGCTGTGTGAACAGTGTGCTTTCTTCGGTAACACATGTCCAAAAATTAGAGTGGTACAGAGAAGATTAGCCTGGGTCCCGCTCAAACGTAACACACAAACTGATAAGATAGCTGTATTTTGGGAGAGGGAGTGGTAGAAAAATTGCTTTCTGTGGAGGAGATTTGTTTGTTTGATTCATACCCCGCCGAAGCAGGCTCAAGTTGGCTTACAAGGCCATTTGGCAATAAAAACAGTGAAAAGGACCTCAGGTAGGTGTTCTCATCTTCATGTTCTTATCCCAGTTGTTATGTATTGAGCCTAAGTCAGCCCTCAAGGAGGACCTGGAACTGGGTGAGCTTGCTACTCTAGAACAATAGCTGACCAGGATCCTGGAATAGACCAGTAGATAAGTAGTGTCATGTAAATAGCCAGTCCTTGGGAGTGGGTGGGCGTGGGGTGGGGTGTTTGCATGCTTTATAAGCAGGGCTCAAACCTCGCTGCTCGTCCTTCTTGTGTTCCTGAATCCACTAAATAAACTGGAGCTGAGCACTGCGATGCGTCCAGAACCCAGTATTTAACACCAGTGAAGTGGATGGGCGGTAGATTCTGGACCCATTCCCCAAACGACATCGTTAACTTGCGGAACTCTCTGCCACAGGACGTTGTGGTGGCTTAGACACATTGATGGAGGAGAGGTCCGTCGATGGCTGGTAGCCTCCAAGTTCAGAGGCAGCCTGCCTCTTAGTTGCTGTTAGTGGGGTCGACTACCATGGGAGACGTTGGCTTCTGTGCCCTGCTTGCAGGTCTTCCAGGAGGATATGATTGACCAGGTACCGGTCCAGGTGGCCCTTTGGTCGGATGCAGCAGAGGTCTTCAGACCTTTCTTCACCGGAGATCTGGGAGAGCAAGAGGGAGCAGCAGTCTGGCTTGGCTCCAGGCAGCTGTGCGTTTTCAGAACCACGTGTTCCACCCGCTCTTTCCTGGTTCTCGCTGCCAGCTGACACTTTGCCTAAAATCCCACAAATATGTTTGCTCTCCCGCCTCTCCTCCCAGTCCTCCCCTTTGTGGTCTCCTCCTCCTCCTCTGATGAAGCCTCTGTCGAGATCATTGGCAGCCTCCCCCGGGATTGCCACATACACCAAAGGCGCCCAGATAGCGAATTGCAAATAACGGGGACCCAAATTAAGTCACAGGGTTGTGCAACTTGGTACATTTAACTAAGCATCTGGTGCAATCCCTGCCAGGGTCCGAAATGCGGGCTAGATCCAGGTCTTTGCTTTATCACCTGCTATTAACGCATGAAGCAGCTCTGTGCTTGAATCAGACCGCTGCTCCATCAAAGTCTGAATTGTCTACTCAGGCCGGCAGTGGCTCTCCAGGGTCTCTTTCACATCAACGACTGCCAGGTCGTTTAACTGGAGAAGCTGGGGATTGAACCTGGGACCTTCTGTGTGTCAAGCAGATGCTCTTCCACCAGTCCCGTAGCCAGAAATATCTGGCTAGTGGGGCAGGATCTGGGGCACTGGGGCAGGGGAGCGGGGAACTTAATTCGATTACCCAACAGTGTATGGGGAGGAGGAGGAGATTGGGTTCATACCCCGGCCTTCACTCGGAGTCTCAGAGCGGCTTCCAAACTCCTTTCCCTTCCCCTCCCCTGAGAGGTAGGTGGGGCTGAGAGAGCTCTGAAAGAAACTGCTCTTTTTCAAGGACACCTCTGACAGAACTAAGGCTCGCCCAAGGTCATCCAGCAGCTGCAAGTGGAGGAGTGGGGAATCAAACCTGGTTCTCCCATATTAGAGTCCGCACACTTAATCACTACGCCAAACTGGTGTAGTGGGGGGTAGTGAAGGAAAAAGAGAGAGAGAGAAGGCATGCTTCTCTCCTCCCCCAGGCTCCCCACTACTGTGGGGGCAAAGTGCACCGGGGCTGGGGGTGCCTGGCATCCTCCTAGGTTGGGGCAGGGTTCGTCTGTGGTGGGGCTCTGCCCCCAAATGCCCCGCTGTGGCTACCACTGAGCCATGGCTCCTCCCCAACAATGAATTCACGTGTAGCTGCCTTGCACTGAAACGGACCCTTGATCCGTCAAGGTCGGTATTGTCTTCTCAGGCTGCAATCACACACCGTAAATAATCCACTTTAAACGCACTTTCCAACTGGATTTTGCCAGCTCACACAAGTAAAATCCGGTTTTGTGCATTGAAAGTGGATTATTTAGGGTGTGCAATTGCAGCCTCAGACAGGCAGTGGCTCTCCAGAGTCTCAGGCAGAGGCCTTTCCCATCACCTACTGCCAGATCTTTTAACGGGAGACGCTGGGGATCGAACCTGGGGCCTTCTAGATACCAAGCAGATGCTCTGCCACTGAGCCACGGCCCTTCCCCTTTTTCTGCCTTCCCTCTGAAACCCGAATCTGTCAGATATGATACCGCAGTGTCGGATTTATACATTGCCTTTCAAACATTTGCTTCCCACACATTCTCTCCATAATTCTTACGACGGCCCTGCAAGGTATGCCTGTATTATTGTCCTCCTAATGCAAATATATAGGGAGGCAAGGGTCTTAAGCAGAGCATGGCCAAGTGAATTCGTGGCTGGGGCAAGATCTGAATTCAGGGCTTCCCTTTGTGCGCTACACCTGCGAGTCTCTCCTCCGCCCCCCTCTTCATTCATGGTCAACAGCTGGGAGTCAGCAAATAATCTCTTTTTTGGGTTAATGTGTTTCAGATTCCCATCTGGAGAAGGTGGAGCCAGGCAGAACTTCTATATCTAAAGGGCTCCAAGCTGTCCCTCTCTCTCTTCTCTTTCTCTCTCTCTCTCGGTGCTCTTTTTCTGCTCCCGCAGACGGACAAGATGGTGAGGGGCTTCCTTAACCATTACTTTCAAAGCCGTTGCTGTCACGGAGCCCAATAAAATAAAAAACCCTTTTTCTCTGTAAAACCTGTAAATTGTCTTGGGATTGAAATCTGGACCTTCTGATGGGACTGAAAATCTACCTCTTGGTCAGCCATGAGGAGAGGGGGGTTATCATACGGGTTTGTGGTTCTTGATACTTGCGTTTTGCAGTGTGGTGACTGCCTATTCAGAAAATACCTTTTTGCTTTAACCTTTCTAGTGCTGTCTGTAGTATTTGGTAACAGATGTTTACGAAGCTCCTATGTATGCAAATGGTGTCCATTGTGGGGTAGGATTTTCTTCTGGATTAAATAAAAAAATACTAATGTCTCTGTTCTGTTCCCTCCTGTGCTTTTTTCCATAGACATCCTACACGGACAAGGGAGAGAAGGTAAGACCGAAACGTTGCTACGCATATCCTCCCTCGGGTTACCTTTCTGCTGTTTAATGTTAGTGTCTTATGACACGATCCGGTTTTACTATTTAGGTGAAACAGGCAAAATCCAATGGGGAGATGCTTCTGCAGAACAGGAGTGTTTAGTGAAAGCCAGCCTCCCAGTAGACAGTGACCAGAAGTAGGTATCCACTGGGGCGCATGCCTGGGTGAGCTCAAGTGCTTTTGAGAGCCAGTTTGGTGTAGTGGTTAATCTGGGAGAACCGGGTTTGATTCCCCACTCCTCCACTTGCACCTGGCTGGATGACCTTGGGCAAGCCATAGTTCTGGCACAGCTGTCCTTGAAAAAGAGCCGTTTCTGTCAGAGCTCTCTCAGCCCCACCTACCTCCCAGGGTGTCTGTTGTGGGGAGGGGAAGGGAAAGGAGATTATAAGCCGCTCTGAGACTCCTCTGGGTAGTGAAGGGCGGGGTATAAATCCAATCTCCTCCTCCTCCTCCTCCTCCTCTTCTTCTTTGGTAGCACATGCCCAGAAATGAAAATGTTACAGAGATGATTAGCCTGATTCCTGCAAAATGAATCTTGTTTCCCATGTCGGTGCCTGTAGTTCTTCAATAGAAGCAAATTCTGTCGCACATCTTGGTTGTTTCTCATGTTACACAGGGCAAGCCTGGATTCTTGGACACTTCTGGAAGCAGCAGCTACTTCCAGATCCTTTGTGTGCACCTATACAGTGCATCCCCCCCCCCCCCAAAAAAAGCACCCACATTCACACTTTATAAGCTTAGGGGAACTTTTAAAACTTTCCAAGTCTATTGTTCTGAATGCAGGGATGGATCCAGAAGCCCTTGCACTTAGTAGAAGAATCCTTCCATGGGTGGAAAAATCCATAGGAGGAAAAATCCTTCCGTGGACAGAAGGTCACTTTTGGCCCAACCTGTAGTGTGTCCGAAGAGGCCCTAGAACTTTGCAAGACAGCTTCCGGCTTGCTTTCCTCGCCTTCCTCTGAATCTTGCAGTACAATCCCAGACATCTGTCCAAGTCCAAGTTATCTGCCCTGTAAATAGATCTTTGACTGTTCTGTATATGAAAGGAATATGAAAAGCCCCACTGATGGACCTCCTGATGGCACCTGGTATTTTGGGGCCACTGTGTGACACAGAGTGTTGGACTGGATGGGCCACTGGCCTGATCCGACATGGCCTCTCTTATGTTGTTATGAATTTTTAACAATGCTTCAGTTCAGCACAAGGTATAATATTATTTCTCCCAAAGGTTAATGAATATCCAAAAGGAACTTTGGAGTTTGACTGAAATTTGCCATGTTTAACTCGGAGGAAAGTTTCTTAAATTTGCAGTCTTATTATGATGATATTTGAAAACAACCTTGTTGGAGAATATTGTGCTGTACGCGTGTCCCTCATCTGGCATGCAATTGCAAAACAGTAACCATAATAAGGTGACAGTCTGCAGCCATTTTCCTGGGAGGATGTTCCACTGGGAAATAGAGGACATCTCCAAAAAAATAAATAAATCATGTTTTGTCTGGGATCAGAGAGGCAACGGGCAACACATCCTGTACAGCAAGAAGAAGAAACATCCCTTTTTTTAAAAAAAACGACTCAGGGAAGAGAGCAAATATGTGTCTCTCGGGCTCGCTGATCTTATTTTACTTTGCAGTTTCTCCTCTTTGTAGAGATTGGGAAACACTTGCAAAGAGAATTAATAGTTAACATAGCAAGGTTATTTAATTTATTTATTTATTTGGCCACTAGCCCAGGTTACAACAGTACATAAGCAACACAATACAACCGATTAAAACATAATAACTGGTTTAACATCAGTATCTCACAGTGGCTCCCAAAGTAGAATTTTTGCTCACAAGGCTCCACACCTCAGAGGGAGCGTTGAGTGACCGTCTGTCCCTTTTCTCTCCTCCCCTCCTCCAGCCTGAAAAGGGACACTTCCGCCACTTCCATTCCCTGACCTTCTGGGTGGGAAATGCCAAGCAGGTAGGTGAGCCAATCAGCTCCCGTGGGGAGGGGGACGGACACCCGGGCCAGTGGGGATGTGTGTGAATCCCACGTCATCGCTTTTGTTTGAAGTAAGGGGGGGGGTGCGGCTGGGCCCTGCTGTCCTGGCAATTTTCTGATTGGAGGCGGCGAGGGGGAGGAGGCATGTCTGGTGTGTTTGTGTGGGGGGGGAATTAATGAAGGGCATGTGTCTCCTTCGCACATGGCTCCACGTAGAATATTAAGCTGGCGTGTGCTCTTTGGACCGGTGATGTAAGAGAGACACCAGGCGGCTGCTCAGATCTGCAGGGCTAAGATGGCTTATTATGGCCACAGGGTTGCTAGTGCCAGGCTGAAGATTTGGGAGGGTAGACCCTGGGGAAGGTGGAGTTTGGGGAAGGAATGAATTATCATCTGGCAGCGGGTGTGTCGGATAGCCCGGAGATCTGGAGATCGTCTGGCAGCCTGAAACTCTAGTTCTTTTTGTGGCGAGCGAGGTTTATTTTTTTGGGCTGCGAGAACTGTGACTGGCCCAAGGTCACCCAGCTGGCTTCAAGTGGAGGAGTGGGGAATCGAACCCAGATCTCTGGATTAGAGTCTGCCGCTCTTAACTGCTACACCAAATTGGCTCTTTGGGGAAGGACAGGAACCCAGAGGGGCGTAATGCCGTGGAGTCCACCCTCTGAAGCAGCCAGTTTCTCCAGGGGAACAGATCTTTGTCGTCTTGGAAATCGGTTGTCATCCTGGGAAATCTCCGGGCCCCACCTGGAGGCTGAAATCCAAACACAACATCCGTGACAAAAATGACGAAGAGCCAATAAAGATCTGTGTGCAAAATCATTTACTGTAGTAATTCTGTAGAAAATTCTTTTTTTTATCATTCACACGATGCAACGGATACTGCGCAATATAAACAAATCCGTTTCACAAGAATTGTCCAGCCACGGCTGCTAAGGCTTGACACTGAATATTTACTTTTAGAATAAAAAAGGTTTTGATGTTTATATAGAAGGTAATGTGAAGGTTTATATAGAATGTATATGTGAAGGTAATAATGTAGATGGCATTTTACAGTTGGGTTTTTATAAATAGAAAAAAAACACACATGGATATACTAGCACTTTAAATGCTGTTTGCATAGGCAGACCATGGCTGGTAGCAATTAGCAGTGGAGACTTTATGTTTGGCTTCTAGAACCCAGCTAATACCTTGTGAATACCTTGGGTTCTGCTGTTAGAGAGTCAACGTGGGATGTTTCCTTCAAGAGCTGATAAGTAGAAATGTAAGCGACAGTTTTGAGTGTAATAGTCCATTATGAATTTTTAAAGCGACATTTATAATCAAATGTGTATTTTCTTCCTTCTAGTGATAAGAATTGTGATTGCTACACGCTCAGATAAGGCAATTCTTGTGAAACGGATTTGTTTGTATTGTGCAGTATCCGTTGCGTGTGAGCGATAATAGAAGAGAATTTTCTACAGAATTACTACAGTAAATGATTTCGCACACATACCTTTATTGACTCTTTGTTATTTTTGTCACGGATGTTGTGTTTGGAATGCCATCAACCAATTCCCGAGATCTCTCATTTTTGGTTCCCACCTGGTGGCTGGCAACTCTGTTTGAGAGGTGGATTGGCGGGGAGGGTCACAGAGCCAAGCATATATGTGTGTATACACACATACCCATGGGCAGCTACCTAGTCTCATTCATATGCAAGAGGATGGGAGATCTCTGGGTATAAGCTTTCCTATGCATACACTCTTCTTCCGATGCCAAGGGCATGCACACAAAAGCTTCTACCCAGAATAAAACTTTCTTGGTCTTAAAGGTGCCCCTGGGCTCAGACTTTGTTCTGCTGCTTCAAAGAGGCAGTTTTTCACAATCAAGGTAACTAAAATCGTCTGCCTATCAAAAAAATGGCCTACTGCAGGGTACCGGTTTCTCTTGCATCAGCCAACAAATCTGATACCAGCTGTGGGCAACTAAAGGCCGGAGGCTTCAATTGCCACTACAGAGCGTGCTCAGTATCAATTAGAGCCCAAGTCTTACATGAGGCTTTTTTTAACACGACACTGTTCTTTTTTTACTGTTCTGCTGATGAGGCAGTTTTGCTTGTCAAAGCTGTAAAACATCTCGTCGGTGATGCTCAAGTATGTAGATGTTCATCATTCATGGTTCCCATATTTTCTGTAGCCAGTATTGGCATACTATATATAGCATGAATTCTGCATAAGCAAAAGGGCAATTTTCCTGTCCTGTTCTGAGTTCTAGCCCGGAGCCAGGGTATGAAAATCTTCATGCAGGTTTCAGAGCCAAATGCTAGCCGAAATTCTGTGTGACTGATCAACAACAACAAAAATATTTTGCACTTCTCCCAAGGAGCACCGGGCGGTGGCTGGTGGGGTTGCTTTGTTTTAACTTTACAACAATCCAGTGAGGTTCATAACACAGCAGAGATCGCATGTCCAACCGTGTCTGTTACACCACAGCAGTTATCCACCATAGTTCTAAATAGCTGAGCAATCCGGCAATGCAGAATTAGTGGAACACCAAAAGCACAAGGGAGGTTTACCAGATCAGTGACACGCCGTTGATTCTTGCATCAACCAAGAGCCACTTTGGTGTGAGAGCCAGTCTGGTGTAGTAGTTAAGAGAGCAGACTCTAATCTGGAAGAACTGGGTTTGATTCCCCACTCCTCCATGTGCAGCTGCTGGTGTGACCTTGGGTCATTCACAAGTTCTCTCAGAGGCTGTTCTCTCAAGGGTAGTTCTTGGAAGAGCTCTCTCAGCTCCACCTACCTCCCAGGGTGCCTGTTGTGGGGAGGGGAAGGGAAAGGAGTTTGTAAGCCGCTCTGAGACTCCTTCGTGTAGTGAAGGGTGGGGGGTATAAAACCAATCTCTTCTCTTCCTTTATTGAGATTTGGGGCTTGGCAAAAAGGGGACAGGGAAGTTCTGTTGCCAAGTGATTAAATGCCAAATGCTCATCCTGGTAGAGCTGACAATTGCCGGGTTAGAGCTTTATCTGAAAATAAAAAACCCAAACCCAAAATAAAAGGAAAGGAAAGCCCCTTTCTACCAGAACTTCCTTTTTCCCAATGGAAAGGTTCTTAAAGGGTAAGGGACAGAGGACTGCGGAGTTTCCAGGGGCTGCACCTTTAACTGTTCCCTGACATGCAGAAATTAAATAGACTGAACCTTTTCCCATCCCTCCCTCCCTCTTTTCTATGGTTGCCAGGCTCCACCTTCAGAAATACCTGGAGATTTTGGGGATGGGGCCCGAGGGTGGTGAGGTTTGGGGAGGGAAGGGAACTCGGTAGGGTTATAATGCCATACAGCTCACTCCCAGAGCCTCCGCTTCCTCCTGGGGAAGTGAGCTCTGTTGCCTAGAGATCAGTTGTAATGAGGGCTTTTTTGGCAGAAAAAGCCCAGCAGGAACTCATTAGCATAGTAGGCCACACCCAACAGCAGAAATTCATTAGCCTATTAGGCCACACCCTGAGAGCACAGCTCATTAGCATATTAGGCCACACCCCCATGTTACCAGGAATGTGGTCATCCAGCCACACCCACCTTTTGCTTCTCATTCTGTTTACCTTGTTTGTTGTCAAAACCCAGGGCTTTTTTTGGAGCAGGAACTCCTTTGCATGTTAGGCCACACACCCCTCATGGAGCCAATCCCAATGAGTTTCTGCTGTTGGGTGTGGCCTGTTATGCTAATGAGTTCCTGCTGGGCGTGGCCAACTCGGGAGCCAGCCGGAACTCCGTTCCTGTGCCTTCCTGCCCCCAAGTGGCCCTGGCTGTAGGAGAGGTCTGGGCTTTCCGAGTGTTTCCCTCCCCTCTGCTGGTCTGACCGAGCCCCTGCTGCGCTTCTCTGCTTGTGTCTGTTTCGAAGGCGGCCTCCTTTTACTGCAACAAGATGGGCTTTGAGGAATTGGCCTACAGAGGCCTGGAGACCGGGAGCCGCGAAGTGGCCTCCCACGTCATCCGGCAGGACAAGGTAAGTAAGTGGCACGCACCTGGCAAGGCTCTGGGGCCCCCTCTCCTTCCAAGAAGACCCGCTGGGGGGCCTGGATAGTGGGGGGACCACAAGCGAAGTCTTGCCCCCGCCTTCTGGTTGCCAGGTGTCCCCCCCCCCCGGGCACCCACGGGGAACGGCGGGGTAGGGTTGCCAGATCCAGGTTGGGAAACTCCTAGAGATTTGGGAACAGAGCCCGGGGAGGGCAGGGGCCTTGGTGGGGGTACCATGCCACAGAGTCTGTTAAATAGTGGGGGTCCCCTGGATGAGCAGACCCCAAGTCTAGCAATCAGTTCTATTTTATTAGTGATTTCAGCAAGAACGAGACTAAGACTCCAGGGCTGCAGCCCTGTTTAAATAGCATGCCATGGCCACACCCAGACACTCCCAACGTTGCCACTCCCAATGTTGCCACTCCTAACGATAGGCTATTTACATAACATTCCTTCTTGATTGGTTACTTCCAGAGTCCTGGTGGGCTATTGTTCTTGCGCTCCAAGCTCAGCCGGTCGCTGGTAGAACAGTTCTGGGATGTTTCCGTCCCAATACATAACAGAGCCCACCCTCCAAAGCAGACATTTTCTCCAGGGGAGCTGATCTCTGTCGGCTGGAGAGGGACTGTAATTTCAGGGGATCTCCAGGTCCCACCTGGAAGCTGGCATCCCTACTTTACCTGCTTGGGTGAGGCGTAGGGTTGCCGGCTCAGGGTGGGGAAATTCCTGGAGATCTGGAGGGTGGAGGTTTGGAAGGCAAGAGACTTCAGCCAGGGTATAAGGCCGTAGAGACCCACTTCCAAAGCAGCCATTTCCTCCTGGGGAACTGGTCTCTGTCGGCTGGAGACCAGTTGTAATTCCAGGCGATCTCCAGCCACTGCTATGGGTTTGATAACCCTAATGCCGAGGGTTGCCATCTCTGGTTTGGGATAATCCTGGGTATTTGGGGGCAGAGTTTGGGGAGGGCGGGGTTTGGGGAGTGGGTGGGGCCTCAGTGGGTTAAAATGCGATGGAGTCCACCCTCCAAAGATGCCATTTTCTCCTGTGGAACTGATCTCTTTCACCTGGAGGTCTGTTCTAATCCCAGGAGATCTCCAGGCCCCACCCGGAGGCTGGCAACTCTGCACCTGATGGTTGACGGGGCCCTGCCTTCAAGCTGCCACCCCCACACACTGCACGTAGTGATCAGGGCAGACCGGGGGGCAAAAACGGACCCACAGCAAGCAACCCCGTTAGGCCAAGGTCAATCAGAGAGCTTCATGGCAGAGTAGGATTTGAACTCAAGTCTCCCTTGTCCAAAGTCCAGCACTCTAACTTGCTTCTCCTCACTGGCTGAATTAGAAAAAGTGAACATGTCATTATTATGTTTCCAGATCATCTTTGTCTTCTCCTCGGCTCTCAACCCGGGAGATCAAGGTAAATGTGAAGTCCTGCGTCCAGCCGTGTGATGTCTTTCAAGAAGATGGTCAGATCCTTTGGTTTTCGGTGGGCGGGATAAAGCTTTAAACTGGAATGTGGTTTAGTTGGTTGGTTTCTAATTGTCTTCCATGCTGCTGTTTACATATATAAATAAATTATATGTATGTCTGTATATGTATATATATATACAGACAGTGACTGCAGCCATGGAATTAAAAGATGCCTGCTCCTTGGGAGGAAAGCAATGGCGAATCTAGACAGCATAACAAAAAGTAGAGGCATCACTCTTCCAACAAAAGGCCGTATGGTCAAAGCGATGGTATTCCCAGTAGTAATGTATGGCTGCGAGAGTTGGCCTATAAGGAAGGCCGAGCGCCGAAGAATAGGTGCTTTTGAATTATGCTGCTGGAGGAGACTCTTGAGAGTCCCTGGGACTGCTAGGAGATCGAATCAGTCAATCCTAAAAGACTGAAGGTCAAATAAGAAGGGGGCAGCAAAGGATGAGATGGTTAGACAGTGTTATTGAGGCAATGCACGTGAAATTGAGCAAACTCCGGAGGACGGCGGAAGACAGGAGGGCCTGGCGTGATATGGTTGGATCCGACTGTGCGACTAAACAACAACATATGTATATATATATATGTTTCTGATTTTATCATGTTGCATCTGATTGGCCTAGGGAGTCAGGTTTTGCAGGGGATAAAAATAATCAGCAGATGCCAACTGACTTAATAAGGACAGACAGGAATGTCCATATTCCATGTAAACCAGAACAGGAAAACACAGATTCTGTGACTGGAACAAAATAAGCAAATTGGCTAACCTTTGCATCGAATTGCTTGTTTAACGGAGCTTACTTGGCTTCCACTTCCTTTAGTGGAGTTTATTTGGCTTCCAAATAACAGATGGGGAAAGTGGTGTTTTTCATAAATTTTCAAAGATTAGCTTACCAGGAAGGATGGGGGAAGTCTTGCAGATTGGTGCTGCCTCTAAGGTGTGGAGTCTTGTGAGCAAAAATTCTACCTTGTGAGCTCCTGGCATTGAAGTTGTGGGCGAGTGATTTGGCTACTGCATAAATTAGATTGCTCTGGAGCCCTCCTTCCTGAGCTAAGACAAAAATGTGTGGGCCGGAGGCTAAAAAACTGTGAACTAGCTCACACCAACTCAGCTTAGGGGGAACACTGCCAGCAGCAACTACAAAATCCCAACCACAAACCCCGTCTTTAAAAAATTCATGCAGTTTCTCTTTGATGCTTTAAGAACTTATAAGCCATCCTAGAGGGCCTGGCCTCGCCCTCTCTAGCCAAGGCCACCTTCTGCAAAGTCACAAGCCAGGCACGAAGCCAATGCCCCTCTCTTGTTGTTTCACTCCTAAGGTATACGGCCTCTGAACATGGAGGTTCCATTTGTCATGACTAATGGCTTTTGATAGATTTCTCCTCCCTGAGATTACCTCCTGTGCCTTCTCCTCTCTCTCATTGTGCAGAAATGGGGGCACACTTGGTGAAGCACGGAGACGGAGTCCGAGACATTGCCTTTGAGGTGGAGGACTGCGATTTCATTGTGCAGGTAAACCACCACCAGGTCCTCCGTAACCCCAAGCTTTGTTAACCAGCAAGCTTGGCTTAGTCCACACTCCTCCTTCCTTTCTTTCCCCTTCAGAAAGCGAGGGAACGGGGAGCCGTAGTCGTAAAAGAGCCTTGGATCGAGGAAGACAAGTTTGGGAAGGTGAAATTTGCGGTCGTTCAGACGGTAAGAAGGGGGAGGGGGGCCTATCCTTTATTCTATTGTAAAAACTCAGTTAAAGGTATAGGTTTCCTTTGCTCAAAAGCCAGTCAAATCCGACTCTAGGGTTGTGTTGCTCTTCTCCGTTTCCAAGCCGGAGAGCCAGCGCTGTCCGAAGACGTTCCCATGGTCGTGAGCGCTCCGTCTATGAACTTCAGCTGCTTAGTGTGCCTTGTGTAGGGTCAGCAACAAACATCAATGTAACTGTAAAAGAAAGCTTTCCCCCTTTGGAAGGCTTCAATCAAGGAGAAGTGGGCGTATAATTCTGGAAACTCCCGTTGGGGCTTGACTTTGAAAATAATGATGTAAATTGACTGGTAGTTATTAAACTGAATGAACTGATGGTTATTGTTTATTGCATGTAATGAATATATACGGGGCTTTTTTTAATAGAAAAAGCCCAGCAGGAACTCATTAGCATAATAGGCCACACCCAACAGCAGAAATCTATTAGCATATTAGGCCACACCCCTGACAGCATAGCTCATTAGCCTATTAAGCCACACACCCCGATGTTCCCAGAAGTGTGGTCATCCAGCCACACCCACCTTTTGCTTCTTATTCTGTTTACCTTGTTTGTTGTCGAAACCGAGGGCTTTTTTGTGGCAGGAACTCCTTTGCATGTTAGGCCACACACCCCTAACGTAGCCAATCCCGATGAGTTTCTGCTGTTGGGTGTGGCCTATTATGCTAATGAGTCCCTGCTGGGCTTTTTCTGCCAAAAAAAAGCCCTGGTAGTCTTCACCTTGTGCCGTGTTTCTCCCTCTCTCTAGTACGGAGACACCACCCACACCCTGATTGAGAAGCTGGACTACCAAGGCCTTTTCCTGCCTGGTTTCCAACCACCTCTCTTCAAGGACCCGCTGTTGAAAAGCCTGTAAGTACCGAGCGAGAATGTCCCTTATTTGAGGTGGCAAGCTGAGGCCCGTTTCACACACCTGAGGTGGCAGCAAGGCTTTGATTTGTCGTGTCGTACCTGCTCTTCAGGGCGCCGCAGCAGGTTTTGCCCTAGCCTGGGCGGCTCAGATTGGCCCAGTCTTGTCAGACCTCAGAAGCTAAGCAGGGTCGGCCCTGGTTAGTGTTTGGATGGGAGACCACCAAGGAAATCCCAGGTTGCTATGGAGAGGCAGGGAAGGGCAAAACCACCTCTGGCCTTGAAAACCCCAAGTCCTGGGGTTGCCATGAGTTGCTTGTGACTTGATGGGAGTCCACCAAGGAAGTCCTGGGTTGCTATGCAGAGGCAGGGCAATGGCAAACCACCTGTGTTCATCTCTTGCTGTGAGCGCGGACTCGAATCTGGGAGAACCGGGTTTGATTTTCCACTCGTCCACATGCAGAAGGAGAAGAAGAAGAAGAAGAGATTGGATTTATCCCCTGCCCTTCACTACCCAAAGGAGTCTCAAGAGTGGCTTACAATCTCCTTTCCCTTCCCCTCCCCACAACAGACCCCCTGCGAGGTAGGTGGGGCTAAGAGAACTCTGACAGAACAGCTCTGACAGAGCTTGTGACTGACCCAAGGTCACATCAGCAGGTGCAAGTGGAGGAGTGGGGAATCAAATCTGGTTCTCCCAGATTAGAGTCCATGCACTTAACCACGACACCAGACTGGCTCTGCAGCTGCTGGTGTGACCTTAGGTCAGTCACAAGTTCTCTGGAAGCTGTTCTCTCATGAGCAGTCCTCGAAAGAGCTCTCTCAGCCCCGCCTACCTCACAGGAAGTCTGTTATGGGGAGAGGAAGGGAAGGAGATTGTAAGCCACTTGAGACTCCTTCAGGTAGTGACAGGTAGGGTATAAATCCAATCTCCTCCTCCTCCTCCTCCTCTTCCTCTGGGGTCGCCATAAATCAGCTGTGATTTGACAGTACTTTCCACCACCAGTCTCGTAAGATGCCAACGCTCGTTCGGAGTAACAGCGGCCTCCTCTCTGGACACAAACTTCCACTGCTGTTGTTGTTTCTCGCCAGGCCACCTGGAGGGCTGAACTTCATTGACCATGTTGTGGGGAACCAGCCAGATGACGAGATGGTCCCCGTGGCAGAATGGTGAGAAACGGGTGTTGAATGTTTGCAGAAATCTCCGTGCTTTCTATCCCTGGAGGAGGTCCGGATTAGAACAAAGGACCTTTGGAGGCATTCACCTGAAAGCCCACAATAAGCACTTCTCGTGGACCTCCTTGAATCTTTGGAGACCTTGAGAGGCTGGCAGTGTGCCCACCCATTGCAGACGTAGCAGCTGTGCCGGGAGGGGAAGGGAGGGGTGCACCCCAGCTTGGTCGACAAGCAAAGGTTGGGGTCTTCTTCTCGATCCATCTCCCTTCCCGCTGTGAGCCTGTCTGTGGCTCTCCAAGCAGGGACAGTGGACCAGGGCTTCCACTGTGAATGGTATTCTCAACATTACTTCTCCCTGCCTGGGTTGGTCTTCCAAGTGGCCCGGTCTCTAGCTCAGCTCTCAGAGAGAGCGGCAGTCAATTTGGAAAGGAACAGACTGAGCGAGAACCGGGAAACCCACTCGTTGGGGATAGATCAAGGTGGGCGGTCAAGTTGGTCTGTCTGTAGCAGTAGAAAAAAGCCAGAGTCCAGGAGCACCTTAAAGAGTAACAAAATTTGTGGCAAGGGAAGAGCTTGCATGCGTCACTACTACTCACTTCTTCAAGTACCAGTTTGGTGTAATGGTTAAGTGCGCGGACTCTAATCTGGGAGAACCGGGTTTGATTCCCCACTCCTCTATTTGCACCTGCTGGATGACCTTGGGCAAGCCATGGTTCTGTCAGAGCTGTTCTTGAAAAAGAGCAGTTTCTGTCAGAGCTCTCTCAGCCCCGCCTGCCTCACAGGGTGTCTGTTGTGGGGAGGGGAAGGGGAAGGAGTTTGCAAGCCGCTCTGAGACTCCTTTGGGTAGTGAAGGGCGGGGTATGAATCCAATCTCCTCTTCTTCTTCTCCTCCCTGTCCTAGAAAGTCATGAGAGGGAGGGTAGGAAGGGTTGTATCAGTGCTTAGTTCTTGTGGCCCTTTCTTACATGCCCAGGGGAATGCTGATCACCACTTTGGGGTTAGTAAGCAATTTTTCCCCAGGTCAGTTCAGCCAGGGATCTGGGAGGGTTTTTTGTCATCTTCTGGGCATGGGGGGAGGAGGTGTTTGTAAATTTCCTGCATGGTGCAGGGGTTGGACTAGATGACTCTGGAGGTCCCTTCCAGTTCTATGATTCTTTGATTCTCACTCTTTTCCACTCTTAGGGGCAGGTTTTGCACTTTCTCCAGTACCTCTTTGCAGTTTTTCAGATGCTTCAACGACTTGCTGGTCTGCAGATGGCTCCGGATCTCTGGCATCCCAATTCTGACCAGGAAGTTCTTCGCGAAGGAGGTGGCCGCTGCTGGAGAGGATACCACGAATGCTGGCAATCGTTGGCTTGCTTGTTCGATCAGGAATTTAAGTTTGCATTTCCTGCATCTCCACAGGTACCAAAGGAACCTCCTGTTCCACCGCTTCTGGTCCGTGGACGACAAACAGTTGCACACGGCGTTCAGTGCTCTGCGGTCAATCGTGGTGGCCAATTATGAAGAGACCATTAAAATGCCCATTAACGAGCCTGCTCTGGGGAAGAAGAAGTCTCAGATCCAGGTAGAAATGCGGATTTTCCTGGGCCCTTAAGCTAGTCAGACCTACTAGCCCCATCTCGTCTGATCTCAGAAGCGAAGCAGGGTCGATCCTGGTTCCTGCTTGGGATGGGAGCCTGCCAAAGAAGTCCAGTGTTCCTACACAGGAACACTCAACTCTTTTTGTCTTTTGCCTTGAAAACCCTAAAATCATAAATCGGCTGCTGCATCTTGACAGCTTTTCCCACCAACGCCAGCTAGCCATTGGGTTGCTTCAGTACAATATCCACCCATCCATAGGCTATCTTTCTTTGAAGGTGATCTTTCCTTGAAGGTGATCAAAACATTGTGTCGTACAGTTGGTGCTCTCTCTCAGCCATGGAGCAAGGAGGATGAACCTGGGTTTCTCCTCTTAAGAACATAAGAACATAAGAGAGGCCAATGTTGAATCAGGCCAATGGCCCATCCAGTCCAACACTCTGTCACACAGCAGCCAAAATATACCAGGTGCCATCAGGAGGTCCAGCAGTGGGGCCAGGACTTGTGTAATCTAACCAACTAACAGGCATGTTGTGAGGCCAAGAGGGTTTAACCTCCGTGGTTGTTGCTCCTGGGTGGACGTTTGGAAAATAAAAACCTGCTTGGAAACGGTGTTCCCTCTAAGCTGAGTTAGTGTGAGCTAGCTTACAGTTCTTTAGCCTCCGGCTCACCCATTTTTGCCCTAGCTCGGGAAGGAGGGGCTCCAGAGCAAACGAATTGATGCGGTAGCCCGATCGCTTGCTCGCGACTTTAATGCCGGTCGCTCACCAAGTAGAATGTTTGCTCACAAGACGCCACCGCTTAGAGGGAGCATTGGTTGGAAGTGTGGCTGTACACACATCTTGCCTGTGTTTTCTGACCTTCAGGAATACGTTGACTATTACGGAGGTCCAGGAGTCCAACACATTGCTCTGAATACCTCAGACATTATTTCTTCGGTAAGTCTTCCTGGCGCTCCCCTCCCCTCAAACGTCACCCATCCTTTGGAGTGCCCCATAGGGTGTTAACAGACCTGCTTGGTTGCAGATTGCGAACCTGAAGAAACGGGGGATGGAGTTCATGTCCGTCCCCTCTTCCTACTACCAGCAACTGCGGAAGAACCTGCAGTCGGCCAAGATTAAGGTGAAAGAGAGCATCGACAAATTGGAGGTGAGTTGGCGGAATGTTACATTACACGACACCAGTTTGGTGTAGTGGTTCAGTGTGCAAACTCTTTGATTCCCCCACTCCTCCACTCGCAGCTGCTGGATGATCTTGGGCAAGCCATAGTTCTGGCAGAGCTGTTCTCTCAAGGACCGTTCCGGAAAGAGCTCTCTCAGCCCCACCTACCTCACAGGGTGTCTGTTGTGGAGAGGGGAAGGGAAAGGAGTTTGTAAGCCGCTCTGAGACTCCGAGTGAAAGGCGGAGTATAGATCTAATCTCTTCTTTTCTTTTTCTTTATTCTTTGAGCACCATTTGCCTTGATAGGCCTCTGGAGGCTTCTGGAGGCTTTGAGTGGCGTCTGCAGTTCTCTCTGCTCAGTTATTTCCATCTTACTATGCAGGGTCCCAGGTGCTGGGGGAAGGGAAGAGGTTGACAGCCCGGCTTTGTCTGCTTGATAGAGGCCTTAACAGTTGCCCCAATGCTGTTATTGCTTGTAAACACTTTTAACCACTGCTTTCCCAAACCGGACCTTCAAAGTTCAAGCTAAACCAAGGGCTGCGGATCTTTGGCTTGTTCACTAACCACATGTACCCCGGCTGTAAGGAGCCCAGGGGGCGGGCACATGCAGCAAGCCCTGCCCCCTGCTCCCAGCAGCCCCCCCCACCTTTCCTGGCCCGCTGAACGACCCAGTGGAGCGCTGCTGCAAGCTGGCCCTCGAGCTGCTCCGCTATTGCCTGGGCCATGGCACCCAGCCCGCCCCGGCTCTGCCTGTCCTCATGCCGGCCCTGGCGCAGCGCCTCTGCAAGGCGGGCCCCAGCAACTCCCACAAGGCCTGCGAGGAGCTCCGCCTCGGCCTCCTGTGCCTCTGCCCTGGCACCCTACCTATAGCTGTGAGGTGCCGCCCTCCTTGACCCACGAGCAGTCACGCAGTTTCCTGCACTTGCTGGCCACCCAAAAGAGTCCAGTGGCACCTTTAAGACCAAGGTTTTTCCAGGGTGGAAGCTGGAGGAAACTGGGGCGGGGGGGGGGGAGTTTGCAGGGCGGGCGAGAAAAACAGGAGCTGTCAAGGGGCGAATGGGTCACGGGGGGGGGGGGAGCAGAGAGTCCTTGTTTGTCTTTTCCAAGCCTTCCTCCCAGGAAATTCTTACTCACCAGATAGGCAAGGGGCTGTTGGAGGCCTGTTGTAAATCAGTACGTAAGAGTGACACATAAGCTGACTGAGGGGGGGGGGGTGGCGGCAGCTGCTGTTTCTTAGCAGCAAACGACTTGCCCGTGCCGAGGTGACTTCTTTCGTGAGGCTTATTTTTTCCCTGTTCTTTGAAGGAACTCAAAATCCTAGTGGACTTTGACGAGAAAGGATATCTGCTCCAGATCTTCACGAAGCCTGTTCAGGACAGACCGACTGTCTTCCTCGAGGTCATCCAGCGTCACAACCACCAGGTCTGTTTTGGGCACCCGTTCGGTTCCTTCCAGTCTGACTTCAGAAGTCACTGTGTCCCTGCCGGCCAACTCACCTGAGCATTTATGGAAGTTAAGATTAGATGTTGAGGTGTGTAGCTGCGTTTGGTCGGCAGCAGCAGAGCAAAGTTTGACCGATCTCACACAAGGGCTGCGCCGCCATCACGCCTCCCTTTGCTCCGTTTCTATTGGTCAGTTTCCCACTCGAAGCCATGTGGCCGCATTTTGACCTGTGGCTTCGCCCGATTTTCCCTGCGGTTTCGTGATCCTCAAAAAACAGGATTACGAAACTGCGGGGGGAATTGGGTGAAGCCACGGGTCAAAATGCGGCCGCGCGGCTTTGCGTGGGAAATTGACCAATAGAAACGGGGCAGAGGGAGGTATAACCGGGGCACAACCCTTGTGTGAAATTGGTCTTTGAGTCCAGTGGGGGCACCTTTAAGACCAACAAAGTTTTATTCAAGGTATAAGCTTTCGTGCGCATGCACCCTCTTCAGATACAGAATATGTTTAGTGTATTATCCAAAGCGAGAAACCTCCATCTTTACCCAACTGATTCTTACAACCAGTTCCCTCTAATCTCCCCCCCCCCCTACTGAGCGGAGTGGTTTGCATCCTGAGCAGGACATAAAAACATTGGTAAAATTATAAATGTACATAATGTATAATTACATCCTGACAGCTTTCATATAACAATGGAAATAAAAATTATACATTGCCGTTAGGTCATGTCATCCCCTACTTTAAACGTCAGAAGGGAATGTCTGTCCTTAACTAGAGGAACAATAACTGTAACCATTTTAACCCTAAAATACAACTCTCAAAAGGGAACAAGGTCACAGAATTAAAAATATATACATAAACACTAGGCAGTGTCAATAAGATGCAAATAAAGAAATAGGCTGATCTATTTTCTTTAAATTAGCAGAGACATTAAAAGTCTGTAGGTTTTTTTCCCATAAAAGGAAACCATTTCTCGAGCAAACTATACTGGCAAGCCTGAACACATATGTTTTGTATATTATCTGTGATTTTATCCATTATGGAATAGTCCCATAATTTAAGATACCATTGTTGCACTGTAGGGGGAGGTCTCTTTCCTTCCATTTATGGTTACAGTGTTTTTTGCCGTGGTAATCAGAGTCATAATTAGATCTTGCTTAACTTGTGGAACAGTATGATTTTCCCACAAATTCAAGAGAACGAGTTCAGGAGACTCTTGAATGTTACACTTTGATATTAGGGCTTCCTGTGTCAGTGCGCGGCCGCTCATGCGCATAGCTGAGAGGGAACACTGCTTACAAGCTGCGTGAGTAACTTAGCTGATGTGCGTTTTCTTCCTCCTCTGTTCTGTTTAACTGGCCATAACCACCATTTTGGATGTTACATTTGGATGGAATGGAAATCCTAAGATCAAATGCAGGAAGCGGCAGAATGGAGGGAACCCTGTTCCAGCCCCACTTGACTATGACTGATGGTTCAGAAAGGAAGCCCTGCCTGCCTCTTGTGCTAATTGTTCTTTTGGTTTCTCTCTCGACTTTAGGGATTTGGGGCCGGGAACTTCAAGTCTTTGTTTGAAGCGATTGAAGCAGACCAAGATGCCCGAGGAAACCTCACTGTCTTGACACCCAATGGAGAATCAGATTTCATGTAATGCTCAGCAGCGAAGGGCTAGTGACAAAAAATAAATTTAAAAAAAATGTTGTAGGAAAGAGTTAGGAGGATTTCTCCCAACAGCACTTAAGAGTCATCAGAACAGATTCCTCCCTCTGCGCTATTCCCCCCCCCCCCCAAATAAGAGCCAGTATAGTCAGGCAGGGTGAGTTGGTAGCATGTATAGTTGATTCTGAACCCAAATCATCCCCCCCCCCTTCACCTCTTCCCATGACTGGAGAAACATGGATAGAGGAAAAGGAACTTTGCCTCCCAAACGGCTTGAATTTCATTGCATTGTGATTAATTTTCAATGCCGCTGAAGCTGAGCATACCTCCCCCCCACCCCGATCATCTGGAAGCAAACCTGTCGGAGAGCCAGGAGCTGACAACCTGTCGCGGGCACCTGTACGGTGCGTCCCAGATGGATCAGGAACCCGTCTGAAACTCTGCACGCAGGCCCTCGCACCAGGAGTCTGGGCTTGCCACCAGACTGGTGATCTTCATGCAATCCGCAAAGGGAAGAGAGTTCAGAGTAAACATGACTGTCTTCCGAAGTGATGGAGCTCAGAACGATTTCTTCCTTCCTTTGTTAAATAACAAGGATTCAGAGCGCGGAGGCTGTGGCTTGTTGCATCTGTGTTTCGGTCAGGGGGCTGAAAACAATAAACCTATCGACTCCCTTCCCAAGGGTTTTGGAACACGCAGGAGAACACTCTCTCTCTCTCTCTCTCTCTCTCTCTCTCTCTCTCTCTCTCTCTCTCTCTCATTTATTGTATGCAGATACTCACAAGAAACAAAACAGCAATTCCTTGAGAGACACTGGTGACTTCTGCGGTTATTTCTAGAATATTTATTTTACTTCATTTATATCCCACCTTCCCCGCCCCCAGTGGAGACCCAAAGAGGCTTACAGTATTCTCCGTCTCCTCCACTTTATGCTCACAACTCTGTAAGTAGGGCTGCCAACCTCCAGGTGGCACCTCCAGACGACCAAGAGCAGTTCCCCTGGAGAAGATGGCTGCTTCAGGGGATGGACTCTGTGGCATTGGACCATGCTGAGGCCCCTCCCTCCCCAGACCCCGCCCTCCCCAGGCCTCACCCCCTGAACCTCCAGGTATTTCCCAAAGCAGAGCTGGCAGCCCTCCCTGTAAGGTAGGTTTGAGCTGAGAATGTGTGACTCCCCCAGAGTCACCCAGCAAGCTTCCGTGGCGGAGGAGGGACTGAAACTCAAGTCTCCCAACACATTGACCACGACACAACATTTGCCTCACAGGGATCTTTCTCCTTAACACATATTCAGATCTTACATCCTTGTTAATAATTTAAAATAGTTCCCATTGCGTATTCCTGCCTGCATCTCTGACAGAGGCTTTTATAATTCATGAGAAAAACTATAATTCATGAGAAACCAAATGAAGCGAAAAGCACAGGTTTTCTGTAAGAAAAGTCAGTATATTTATGGTTTGCTTTATAAAAGTTACTATAATACAATGGTACATAGTATTCAATTCACAAAAAATATGAACAAATATGTACAGCATGACACACCCACAACAAAAAAAAAAAAAGAAACCACGTTCTTCGAAACAAGGTACATACCAATGACAGAGCCTAGATGCACAGAACAATCTTAAATTTATACAGTTGTTTAAACAAAAGGGAACGAAAACTTTAAAAAATTCTAATTCTCAAAAGTAGAGATTTAATCTTTTTTTCCAAAGGAACATAAAAAGCAGATGTTTATTGCAAACCATTTTCCTTCCCCTTTTTAAAGGAGGTCACACTGTGCACTAAAACCAATCTTTCTAGAGAACCCATGAGTCGGGAACTATCAGGACTGATGGGGGGGACATTTCCCCTCCACAAGTTTTCCTTTTAAAGAACTACCTCCTGAATTTAGAATAGCTTTTGTTCTTCTCCCTACCTTACCCCCAGACAATTGTCTTGATCTAGCAACTCTGGTGTGAAGGCAAGGACTCTGATGATACACACAGAGCTTCTCGGGAGCAGGACCTGCGTTGTAGACAGTAAAGCCCCTGCTCCTGTAGAGCTCTGCATGTGCACTGGAGCACTCTGGAGCTCCAAATCATTTTGCTTCTACAAATACTATGTTGGTAATCAAGGAGGAAAGTTATAAAATAGAAGATTAAATTGGGGGGGGGAATCAAGTTGCAGATCTGCTTAAATACATTTTTAGGTTGTCATTAATAGACTATACACATTCTTGTCTGAAATAAATAGATTTGCACGTTAAGGTATCAGAAAGGCAAATAAAAAAAAGCCTCAAACTTGGCATTTTTTTTTAAATCTTCAGCTTCTTAATCTTTCTAGTTTGCTCTACGTATTTGACAAAAAAAGTTCTTGTGTACAGAATTTACATTATACATAGCTTGACACAAGCTGTAAATGTGGCCAGCTTTCTCCCCTCAAGAGCTGCCCTTGCCTCCATCTGCCACTCTAGTCTGGATGTTTAATGCTGGCACTTAAAAAAAACACACAAAAAAACTCCAAACTACAATAGTCACTTTAAACAAATTATTTACATGCTTTTGAAGTACAAAGGAAACAGCCAAAAAACCAAACAGAACAAAAATCAACATGTTTCTACAAGAAACAGTGTTTGAAGAGAAGAGTCTGAACAGTTGCCTGTGTACAGATGATGTGTCCAACTTCAAATTTTAACTTTTTTTCTCTTTTTTTTTAAAAAAAGGTTTTCATACAGAAATGCATTGAAATGATCCCTGAAAATAGGTCACAAATGATAGAACTGAAATAACTTTTCATCAGAGTTTTAAAAGTATTTCGCGGTGTAGAAATAAGCTGCTTTGACAATATAAATATCTGCCGGTTGGAGCTGGTTCCCTCCCAAACTCCCATGATTTATACCTCAATCTGGAAATGGGCCGGGTGGGGAAGAAATTATTGTGAAACCAAGCAAAAAGGAACACAGGCAAGCCGGGGGTTTCAAGCCCAGAGCAGGTGACAAGGTAACACCGGTGGAAGCCAGGTTAAAGTCAGCCTGTGAAGCACAAGGCTTGGGAGTAGATGGGCAAGATTTTGGCACTCCGTTGGGAACACGGGGGAAGGTTCCTCGGGAGAGACCTGAAAGGAATCCAGTTGACATATTGCAACCTAGATAAGGACGTTCTTCATTTCATGAAGACAAAGTGCTCCCTTCTCTGGGGTGGGCCAGCATAGCTGACCGTCTTCACCCAAGAGCTTTTTCCCTTAAACCCAGAGCCTTCCAAGGAAGGGAAGCCTACCCGGGTCTGAGAGAGTCCAAATATACTTTTGTTTTACGTGCGTGGTCTTCTGCAAAAGAAAGCACTTTCACAGACCTATTTCCCCAAGTTTCTGCAGGTTTTCAACTATGCACGTATATTCTCTTTCACCCCAATTATAGTATGTGAGAGTGTGCCTGTATGTTCTAGACAGAATGTGCGTATGTGTGCTAGTGTGACAACTGCTACTCCAGGAAGTTCTGGCCAAGATTAACCAGCTGAATCACAGTGGCAGCTAGTATCGCCGTATCTTCCAGGGAATCCACATAGAGCTTCTCTTGTACCAGCACCCATGCTCATTTTCAATGGCATCTGTGCAGGAGAAGCTCCTGATGGATCAGGCTGTGACGTGAAAGAAGACAGAAACATGTCAGTGGGTTATGGATCCACAAGGGTATTGGTTCTGAAACTAGCAAAACGTACATGGCCTTCCCAAAGACCAGAAGGCTTGAAAGCCACACCACGGGCATGCCAAGAGGAGAAGTCTGTTAGAAGGAAGACAAGAAGCTAATTTAATCCAGCCAAGACCTTGCAAAATCCCACCTGTATCCTCCCCACTTACAGAAGATTCTGACTATCCAAGCAGAAGAGGTCATGGGAAACAACCCTGCTAGAAGCAGATGGTGGCTTGTACTGATTTCAGAAGGCCTGGTCCTCTCAGCCTTTGGAAATTAAGAGTGTGGAGGTCTGCCTCACTTTATGCGTTGCGGGTAGCAGGGCAGAGCTGTTGCATCTGATATGCAGCTTCAAGGAGAACTTGCAACCCAAATTCTCTGGCCTCAATGGGAAGTGGAATAGGAAAACCATCAAGACCACACAGGCCACAATCACAAACCATCAAATCGTGCTTGGTGGGATGCTTGGGACAGCGTTCAGATGGACTCTACTTACATCATTTTCTCTTTGTCAATTTTAAGTACAGCCAGTTTTGAAGACCAGTAAATCCAACTGAATAGCACAAGACTGAATTAATACCAGAAGTGGGGAACTAATATCTCAAAACTGCCATAGCTGGGGGCTCAGTTTAAAGGGAAGCCCTGCGCCTGGCATGACGGATCCGGACAGAAAGCTCCAGCCTGCCCTGAACCGCAGCCTTTTCAGCTTGTACTGTGTGCAAAAAGATCCAGCTTCCATCCAGCTCGCGGCCTCTTTTTTTTTTCAGTCTCTGCTTCACATTTTTAAAAAATGTTTTTCTCCTCCCCACCCAACAAACAAAACTTAACGAGGAAAAGGTAGCAGCATTGTACAGAAAGAGGAACGTTTCCAAAGGATAAAAAGGTACCTTACTCTACTCATGAGAGCCACACCATTCTGGACTGAGCAGAGGGGATGGGGAGGGGGGGAGATAGTGTTTTGACTTCTGGTGCCAGGGACTCTTCATCGCAGAGGAGGGAGGTGAAGGGGGTGGGGGGGGTCGCAGCTGAAGACGAAAAGCACCAGCAAAGTTGGAAGAGTCCCCGTGTGCGTGTCTGTGCCTGCACTTCCCCTGCCGCCACAGGACTCCTGAATAGGCTTTCTTCTCTTTCTCATTTTCCTTTGTCTTCCTCCTCCTTTTCTTTTTGGCAAAAGTGCAACCACCCTCGGTTACCACAGTTCGGACAGAACCAATGTGGGGCAAGAAACCTCGGGTTTAATTCAGGGTCCCTCTGCAGTTCTCCGAGCCACAAAGACAGGGGATCTTGACATCCTCAATGGGGAATTTGTAGTCATAGGTAATCTCCTCGTTCACATTGATGTACTGCTTCGAGTAGATGACTATCTTCTTTTGAGACTCCACTGTGATGACCTTAGCATAACAATTTGGCTAAAGAGACAGAATTCAAATAAAAGGAAAATGAAGGGTTGTTTTTTTTTTTAAAAGATGCTTTGAAAAATGCATACATTTGAAAATACATTCTTCAGACTTCTCAACATATATCTGAGAAGCACTGCTAGATCTTAAGCACAGATCCAAAATCTTAAAGATGATTAGACCGCTGACAGAAATATAGGGAGATGTGGGGCACAATGGGAAACCTAGCAACAAACTTAAGGGTCTGGAGATTGTGGGCTATCAAAGGACATCCATTAGACTGAGCTTCTTTCCTATCCCACAGAGGAGACAAAAACCCCAAACCCTAATAGCACAGACTGTCTATTGCAGCAGGAACCTCAGGCTTGGAGACGCTCAACAGAAAGACAGGCAATAGCACTGTTTAAATGTCATAAACATACATTTCAGATAGCAGGCATGCCAGAAAGGCAGTCTGTTATGGGGATTTGGTTGCTGTTAGAGGTTTAACAGGACCTACTTATACCTGATGGTTAGGCCAAGGAATACTTACATTGCAACTGTGATTAATAAATCGGGCAAAGTTTCCACACTTGGTTGCATCTATAATAGTGTCATGGTCCACTCGGAACATATAACTACTCCCAATGCCTTCGTCCTCGTAACGTTTTTCTCGCATGTCGGCAATTACCTGCAGAGCAAACCAAAATCAAAGTTCGGGGCTGCTTTTCAAGGGAAAACACATTGAAACCATTCAGGAGCTCCAATTCTATGAATATTTCACCGCCCAAAAAACCCCTCCCTTGCTAAAAAGCAGCACAATTCCTAGTTATAAAACACAGAGGGAGGCACTCCCACGGGGGCAAGAGTAGGCCTGCCCACTGGATACAAGGCTACAGACTGGTACAGGAGAGGAGGAGGAGGAGGAGGAAGCCCTGGCTGCTGCAGGCTGGGGGCTTTGAGAGAGCAAGCGGCCCTCCTCCCCTTCTAGTTCTAGGTAAAGGTAAAGGTTTCCCTTGCTCAAAAGCCAGTTGAATCCGACTCTAGGGGTGTGGTGCTCATCTCCATTTCCAAGCCAAAGAGCCAACGCTGTCCAAAGACCATGGTTTCCATGGCCATATGACTGGCATGACTAAATGTCGAGGTGCATAGAACACTGTAACCTTCCCACCAAAGTGGTACCTATTTATCTACTTGCAATGTCTTGCTTTTGAACAGCTAGACTGGCAGGAGCCGGGGCCAGAGACGGGAGCTCACTCCATCACGTGGCACTCGGGTCTCAAACTGCTGAACTACAGACTTTCTGGTCTGCAGCTCAGCATCTTAACTTCTGAGTGTGCAATATGGGTATTTTGCCCCTCCCCCACAACAAAGGTCCACTGAAGGCACACTTTTGCTTTTTAGAAATTCCCGTTTGCTTAGAGTGGCTGTTTGCCTCACAGCAGCCCCTGGAAAGCAGATGAGGCTGACAGACAACACCCTGTCCAAGGCTTCCCCAGCGAAAAAAGGTCTGAAGCGGGGTCTTCCTCACCTCTAAGCAGAACTCTTTAGGGCTGGGATTCTGCACCTGCCAGCGATACTTCCCTGCGTTCAGGGGGGCCTGAGGCTTTTGGGTTTCCAACAACAGCCACCCAGCCTTCCCACCCCCACCCCCTGGAAAGCCGCATGGCATTTGTGGGTTTACCTGCCGGATGTTCTGGCCCACGTACTCGATCACCATCTCGTCAGCAGCGATGGGCTCCATAGCAAAAAGTCCCCAGTCATGAATGTGGCTCTTACAGAATTTTAGCTTTTTCTTCCGGAACTGTTCAGGGATTAAAAAAAACAACAACCCGTCACCCCAGTGAGTCATCTGCTAGAAAGTGAACATGACATAGGGGGTGCCCAGAGCCCGGGACCTGCAATACAGCCTACGGTGACACTTTAGCACAGTTAATCAAGAGAATCTTGAGCCAAAGACAACTCTGGGAGTCCTCACCTGGCTGCCGCAGGGATTAAGTGACTTCCCTCCCCTCCCTTCTCAGAAGTACTTGTTGCCTGTCTGTCTCCATCCGCTGCAGCAAATACCCTGGCCAGTCCTTTGTCAGACATTTGTCACTCTGAAACCAGACACATCCCTGCCAGAGGGCTGAGGCACAACTTACCTTGAGTTGGTTGAATTTGAGCAAGTCGCTATCGCAACTCCCGGTGAAGGACGACAGAAGCCGCCGTTGCTCTGACCTCCTCTCTGAGCCCGCCCGGGTGGAAGCGTGCGGCTGGGCGGGGATGCTCATTCCCTGAGGGGTAAATATCAACTGCTCAGGAACGGGCAACCTTTGCATAAAAGCTTATCTGTCAGTGGCCAAGCGGATGCTTTGCATGTACAAAGAGATCCTTGGTTCAGTTCAAGGCATCTCCAGTTCACCTAGAAGGGCTGGGGACCCTCGAGAGCTCCTATCAGCTGACAGCCCACTGGCCCACCTAACCCAGCCTCATTGGGATGGGAATAAGGCCTTCACATCCTTCTGTTTACTTTCATTATTATTAACACTCTCCCTTTCGCACAATGCAAGAACTCGTGGACACTCAATGAAATTGCTGAGCAGTCGGGTTAGAAGGGATAAAAGGAAGTACTTCTTCACCCAAAGAGTGATTAACATGTGGAATTCACTGTCACAGGAGGTGGTGGCGGCTACAAGCATGGATGGCTTCAAGAGGGAATTGGATAAGCATATGGAGCACAGGTCCATTGGTGGCTATTAGCCACCAGCTATAGGTAGGAACTCTCAGTCTAGGGTGAGTGATGCTCAGTATTTGTGGTGCTTGGGGGGGGGCAACAGTGGGAGGGCTTCTGGTGTCCTGGCCCCACTGCTGGACCTCCTGAGGGCACCTGGTATCCTTGGCCACTGTGTGACACAGAGTGTTGGACTGGATGGGCCATTGGCCTGATCCAACATTGGCTTCTCTTATGTTCTTATGTTAACACTTTTTGGATCTCTGAACGTTTCCAGCTTGCCAGTGGCACTAGTCAGCTGTGCTGCCTTTCCCAGCTCTGTTCCTGTTCTACCATTTAGCAAAATGATAATCAGAAAATGATCCCCCCCCATTTGACTTACTCCCAGAACCAGTTCGGTGTCCATGTAACTATGAGACCCGAACTACAGGAATTTGCTAGCACAAGTCAAAAGATCAGAACAATGGGAAGCTGAGAATGATGGAAAACTAGTGGCCCGCCATTCCCTCACTCCCTCTACGGTGGTGGAAAGTGCCATCGAGTTGCAGTCGACATGGCAACCCCTTATGGGGTTTTCAAGGGAAGAGATGGTCAAAGACGGTTTGCCACTGCCTGCCCCTACCCTGGACTTCCTTGGTGGTCTCCCATTCAAATACTAACACCAGGGCTGGCCCTGCTTAGCTTCTGAGATCTGATGAGATCACGCTAGCCTGGGCTATCCAGGTCAGGGGCTCTTCCCTCTATATGCAGTATAAAAAGACAATCCCGCTCAGGATCACAGATAGATGTGGTGGCATCTCCCTTTATCCCAGGTTATACCCAGCCCTTCATTTACATCAAAGATGGACAAAACACTGATAGGGTGATGTGGAGCCAAAGCGCAGAAGGCAGTTCCAAGGCCAAGAAGCCCAGCACCCCTTGAACTCTGGGAAACTCAGACGGCGGAATTATGTTTCATAGGCATTCTGTGAAGAATAACTGCATCAGTCAAGGTGGTGCCTTTGCACCGGGAAGAAGAAATAAAGCAAGGTGTCATGTCCCTCCTCCCTTGGCTGTAAATAAAAGTCAAAAGGTCAGATCAGGAAGGGGAAAATGGGCGTTCTGAGATCAGGAATTTCCCCCTGATAAAATCCTCTCTGTCTTTAGCACCGAAGGCTGCGCCGGGACTTTGATTAGGCCCCCGCTTCCACAGGAGTCACACAGGCTGAGTTTTGCTCCAAACATTAGAAAGGGGGAAAAGGAACACAGAAGTCCTGTAGTTGGATAATTCCAAAAGCCATCTCTCTGTCACAAGGATGGGGGCTGCCCAAATCAGAGGCCCTGGGGTGCCAGACCCACAGGCTAACAGGGCCATAGACTGTACTGCCTGCACCTTGGATTGGTGAAAAAAAGAAGAGGAAACTGCCAGATGGCAAACACAGAAGAAACGTGCAGAAGAAAGTCCTGAAATATAGTGGAGTGAGTAAGAGAGGGACCATATTCTGCCTATGCTTTAGAAACATATGTAAAACAATAATTGGGTACGCACAAAAAGTGTCCAGGGAGATAAAAATTTCCCATGCAGTCTATTACAATATTTGGAACTTTCTACACATAGTGGACATGTGGGGAGATGAATACCAGCATTCACACATCCTGACATTTCATATTCCTTGTTCATCTTGATGTACATAAGTACAGGAAAGCCTTCACTTTGGCCAGGTGTTCAGCACTCCCCACAGCGGTGCTTGAGGGTAGGTACAAGGGAATTCCCTTTGCACAAAGGTATTGCGGATGTGGTTTAGGGGAAGTTGAAACTATCACGCATATGATCCTCAGGTGTCCCTGGTATAAGGAGGCCCGCTCCAAATATCTTGAGCCTATTGCAAAACCAAGCCCCGATACGACGGAATCTGATTATATAAAATACATACTGTCAGATGAAAATCAGTTCATCTCTAAGGCTGTTGCCAAATCCTGTGCAGTTTACTGTTGTATTAGAAAAGCCTGCTTAATCGTGTCTTAGTTTTAAGCTGATCTCTTGACTTATATTTTATGCAATTCCTATTGGTTGTTACTTTATTTTATGCATTCTTACACATCTTATGTACTTTTTAGTCATTTTTTAAAATACTGTTGGCGTGTTTTTGCTGATTTACTGGCTTGATGCCGTAATAAACTATTTATCTATTGTTATGTACTGAGCCTCAGTGAAGGACCTAGAGTGGGGTTACTAAAGAATAGATAGCCAGGATCCTGGAAGCAACTTATAGAACAGCAGTTCTTATCTAAATAGCCTATCACGGGGAGTGTGTGTGGGTGTTGGGTGTGGTGTTTTGCACTCATTTAAGCAGGGCTCCGCTCCTGCTAGCTTGAGCTGATTCACAATAAAGCATGAGCTGATCACTAACCATGTGTTGAACCCAGTATATTTCATCTATCTACCTATCTACCCACCTACCTACCTACCTACCTACCCACCGTCACAAAGTTCCCCCCACCCTAGGACTACATCCATCTTGCCTCCAAGTGGCTATCACAGATTTAACACCGAGAAACTACAGGCGCAGCATCACAGTTTCTTGTTTCTTCCACCCAAACGGAAATGGATGACTGCCTGCTCCCAAGCAAACCCAGTCCCCAACCTGCCTTCCGTGAAGGCAAACTGGCCGAGAGGGGGGGGGGCCTCCTTACCTGTGTGTCAGCTGGAGGCTCCTCAGCAAACGCACGGCTGTTGTTGAGGTATTTCAGCTTGTCCTTCTTGTCGATTTTATAATAGCCTTCACTTCGGGCACAGCCTGTCACGTGTTCTCGCATCCCATCGTCCCGTTTCTTTTTCTTTGGGGTCAAAAAGCTGGTTGGTGGCTCTATGTTAAGGGAGAAACCTAGCAGTTTGTGGGCCGCCAAATCCTATGGCTTACTCAGCAAAGGGTATATAGGTTTTGCCCTAAGACTCACTAAAAAAATAAACACAAAAGGCAGCACGCAGGGTTTAGAAAAAAATAAATTGTTTGCTTGGACAATTTAGGAGACTGATGCACAGTGGCTTGGGAGATCGATACGGCTCCTGGAAATTATACTCTGTGGCTCTTCTGAGCATCATTTGCTTTAACTGCAACTTATGTTTTTAATGTAACTATCTGTTTTTATGTAAGCCGCCCTGAGCCGGCTTCGGCCCGGAGGGCGGGGTAAAAACCTGACTAAATAAATCATTCCCCAACGTGGCACCTGCCCCATGTTCCAGGACAGTGGGCAAAGGGCTATTTATTCACTCAAACCTGCTGCTGACAGATGCTTCCCCCTTGAAACATCCATCACCAGAGAGACCGGAGGATGGGTAAGCTGCAGGCCCTGTGCTAGGACAGAAGTAAAGGGCCTGGAAAATCATGTGGCTGAAGAACAAGAGTGGGTTTTTATACCCTACTTTTCTCTACCTTAAGGAGTCTCAAAGAGGTTTACAATTGCCTTTCCCTTCTTCTCCCCACAACAGACACCTTTGTGAAGTAGGTGGGGCTGAGAGAGTTCTGAGAGAGCTGTGACTGGCCCAGGGTCACCCAGTAGGCTTCACGGGGAGTAAGAGCGGGGAATCAAACCCGGTTCTCCAGATCAAAGTCTGCTGCTTTGAACTGCTATGCCACACTGGCTCTCTCTGCAGTCATGGTTAAAGTTACGTATCTAATCATTGTATCTTATGTTACGGAGGTGGCGTCTGGTAGGGTGGCACACAGCACACAATAATCTTGTGGCTCTTTTGGTTTCTGACAGCTGACAATGTGGCCCTCTGCAAGCCACAGACGAAGCACCACTGATTTGGGTAATGCAGCTGGAATGCAAGCTTCTCAGATTCAGAGAACTCTTCATCAAGCAAATGAAGAGTTATGAAGGCTGAGAGCTCACATACTCCCTTACTAACCGACATTGGTTCAATAAAAGGTTACATTTGGCCCAGTCCCTATGTCATTTCCTTTGGGACAGAATGGGAATTGCACAGTAAGCTGTGCAAGAGAGAAAATGTTACATGGAAACGAGGGAAGCCAGACTAGCGATAACCAGAGCTAGGGCCTTCTCAGGGGTGGCTCCATACTGGTGGAATGAGCTCCCGGAAGATCTCAGGGCCCTTGGGGGACCTTCTACAGTTCCTCAGGGCCTGTAAAACAGAGCTCTTCCAACCAGGTCTTCGATTAGGGGCCGCCACTGATGAAAGAGGTACTGAATATGGAACATCTTATGGACCTGGTTACAAAGCTGGATTTACCGCCTGTATGACGCTGGGAATATAGCATAGGAATCGCCTTCTGTTCACACTAGCAGTTTATGTAACCTGTTGTTTAATGAATTTTATTGTATGTATTGTATTTATTGTTTTAAGGTATTTTAACCACTGTACGCCGCCTGGAGCCAGTTTCCTGGCTAGGCAGGATATAAATCGAAAGTAATAAATAAAATAATAAATAAATAAATTGTCAAGTATGGAACAGCCAGCCTTCAAGGAAATTACCTACAATTTCCTAAAATTAGCCATACTGTCAAAATATACTACACTGCAGTTTCTAGACTCTCATCCTAAGCTACATTAATGAGTTTTGACTTTTAGCAATGAGTTTCAGTATTCAACAGGAATACTATTTGAAGAATACCATGGCAGCCATGGTTATTTTCCTTCTCCCAAGAAACTAGCCTTGGACAGGAGAGGGTCTGGAAGTTCTATGGATGTAGGAAACTGGAAGAAATGTGTAGAAATCACACCCTGTACTGCCAAGTGCTCAGGTATGTTTAGAAACTGTTCGGTCTGATCTACAATGAGCACAAAGCTCAAGACAGCGTGCAAAACAGGCCAAAATGATAGTCGTATCCCATGACAGCTATGCTTGATAAATCTAGCCCTTTCGAAATTCTATATCTCCCAGGCAAGTCCAGTTGGTTGACTCAGCAGAAAAGGATATAAGGATGGTATACCCAAAGGGTGTCGTTGAGCCAATCCATCCCGTTGTCTTGCTGCAATAAGTGATCGTACGTAACGCACAGGAAATGGATGTCCTCGTCATCTATACCCCCGTTCCATATGTCATACAAAATAGTCATCTCCTCAAACTCGGAGCGGGGCCTAAAGTGATACCGATGCGGGGAATATTCAGGAGAAGGGACTGTCGGGACATCTTCTGGCCTCTTTTTCTGGCGCCGCCACTGCCTTTTGGATTTCAAGTGAGCCTCTTCTTCTTTGAAGTCCTCATTCCACTGGTTCTCCAGTTCCTTAAAGGGAAGCTTCTCAGCTAAGACCTCTGGTGCTACCTTGTCATGGAAGCCGTCATTCCTGAAATCCAGGGTAACAGCCTCTGGGTCTTTTAGAGAGTAGAACGCATCAGGGTGGCCACTTAACAACTCTTTGCTCACAGCACTTTCAGTCAAGGCAACTGGGATTGGGAGGAGAG
Organism: Gekko gecko; assembly: GCA_029375565.1. Classification (NCBI taxonomy): domain Eukaryota; kingdom Metazoa; phylum Chordata; class Lepidosauria; order Squamata; family Gekkonidae; genus Gekko; species Gekko gecko. The sequence goes on along the minus strand of JAPDNY010000012.1, from coordinate 74,671,447 downwards.
GTGACTCAATGGGTTTGCTGGAATAGGCATCTAACACAGGGCCCAGAGGAGACGATCTTTTCGGCCGACCGGGTTTCCTTCTGACGGGCAGGATGGATGAGGAAGGGGGAAGTGGTGGAGGGAGAGGTGGGGACGTCGTGGGTACTTCTGGGAAGGGCAAAAGAGCTCTTCCTTCTGTGCTACACTCGTCTAAAGACATCTTCGGCTCCATGAATAAGCAAGGCCGGACAGAAAGAGGTAACTGCTTGTTGGGAGACAAGTCGATATGCGTGTGGAAAGCCGGGACGGGAGGGCTGGCAAAGGGAATGGGGGAGGGAACACTGTTCATGCCAACCAATAAGGAAGCACCAAGAGGTTCTTTAAAGATTTTCTCATCGGGTTCATCCTCGGAGAGTTTCTTAACAGACAAGAGGCAAGGGTGGGTAGCACCAGGCTCTGGGAAAGTAGGTGTGAAAGTGAAATCCCTCCCCGGAGTCCGAGGGATGCCGCTGGCGATCCCAGGGGATTGTGATGGGTAGGAAAAGGGGCTTCCTGGGACTTGAGGGGAACTTAAAGTCAAGCTGCTTCCTGTGAGAGGAGCATCACTGCCAGGTGTGGCCGGGACAGTGTCTGTGCTCTGGGACTTGGAGAGACTGTGGGAGCACTTGGCTAAAATGTCCCGCCCGGGAGTCCGAGGGAGCTCTTCCTCCACTGATGGTTTCGTCACCGTTATTTGTTCGGGGAACTTGTCTGGAAGGAGCAGCGGTTCCTCTTTCATGGACCCAACGGACGGGAGGGGAAGGGAACAGGGGGGCACCGGGTGGACAGGAAGTACAGAGGAGTCCATGTGGGCCAGTGCATCCCGCCCAGGAGTCCGAGGGTGCTGCTGTTGCTCTTCCTCCAGTGCAGGCTGCAGATTGCTTTTTGCTTGGGCTTCTAAGCTGCTCTCCTCAGACTTGGTGAAAAATGAGTTTTTGCTGGACAAGACCTCTCCAAAGAGCCCCACCGGTGTTGGTGGACGGAAGTTTTCCTCCTCTTGAGATTCTGGCTTTGGACTATCTAGCACCTCACGTTCCGGCTCAGTATCTGGTTCAGGCTCCTCCACTGGGAAAGAGAGAGCAGTATGTGAGGTTACTTGGTTGCAACGGGTTTCCATTTGAATATACGATATGCAGTGGTTAGAAAAGCAGTTCATGGCTCCACGTTAGAAAGTCTCAAAGGGCATTTAGACTCCCTCCCACCCACACACCTGCCCAAGGTGCATGCCGTTCATCCACCCACACCTGTCCCATTGATCGACCCAGGCAAATGCAATTTTATTTCTCCACTTGTGCAGACAGCTGTAATGAAGAATGCTTTACGTTTACAGTGGGCCACGGGTCGGTTTCTTTGACTGCTTTTACCACGAAGCGAAACAAACTATAAAAAGTTCAAAGAATGTATGTGTTTTGCAGTGGGCAGCATATAAATGTTTTAACAAATAAATGGATGCTGGATATACTGAGGAGAAGCTGCTGTGGCAGGGGAAAAGGTGACGCAGGGATTCACACAGAGTACGGAAGTTCAAAACCTTTGTTGTTTTGCCCAAAGTTCCATTTGTTTTAAGTCTTCAGGAGACCGCACTAGTGCTTTTACGGATTCTTACCTAAAGCTGCTTTTGGATAATGGCAACCACCATGGGGTAGTGAAGCCAGTGTGGGTCTGAGTTGAACTGTTGTTCTAATTTCAAGCTCTGAATCTAAACAAAAACTCCCAAGGATCTTGCCGGGTTTCCTTTCAAGTGCAAGGGAATCATCATTGCAATGTACTGCCACTGCTATGCTATTCCTGGGCTTACATCACAGTTATCACGGTCTTTTTTTTCCCTTTAAAGAAGACACCTGAACAACTATTAGGAATAGATCAAGATGGGTAGCCACAGGGCTATTTTGGGGCAGGAACGCACAGGAACGGCGTTCCGGCTGGCTCCTGAGTTGGCCACACCCAGCAGGAACTCATTAGCATAATAGGCCACACCCAACAGCAGAAACTCATTAGGACTGGCTACGTGAGGGGTGTGTGGCCTAACATGCAAAGGAGTTCCTGCTACAAAAAAAACCCCCTGGGTTTTGACAACAAACAAGGTAAACAGAATAAGACGCAAAAGGTGGATGTGGCTGGATGACCACACTTCTGGTAACATGGGGGTGTGGCCTAATATGCCACACCCCCATGTGGGTGTGGCCTAATATGCTAATGAGTTCCTGCTGGGCTTTTTCTACAAATATAGCCCTGGGTAGCCGTGTTAGTCTGTCCGCAGCAGTAGAAAAGACCCATCTGCCTGTAGCAGTAGAAAAGAGCAAGAGTCCAGGAGCACCTTAAAGACTAACAAAATTTGTGGCAGGGCAGGAACTTTTGTGAGTTACAAAACCTCGTACACCTGCCACAAATTTTGTTAGTCTTTAAAGTACTACTGGACTCTTGCTCTTTTCAACTACTAGGAATGCATATTTGATATCATTGGAAGATGATAGGAAGATAAATTACTTTTGTGGCTTTTAGCAAAACACGATGCATGAAAAGCAGCAATTTCTTTTTCAAGTCCGAGAGGCAGTGTTCCCTCTAAGCTGAGTTAGTGTGAGCTAGCTCACAGTTTTTTAGCCTCCAGCTCACAAATTTTTGTCCTGGCTCAGGAAGGAATGCAACAGAGCAAACTAATTTATGCGGTAGCCAAATTGCTCGCTCACAACTTTAATGCCAGGAGCTCACAAAGTAGAATTTTTGCTCGCAAGACTTCACAGCTTAGAGGGAACATTGCCGAGAGGATGTTTTAAAATCTGCAAATGAAGTAGCCTGAAGATAATTTTAAGAGAGGCCGAGAAACCAAGTTGCTCCTCAGCTACACAGGATCAGGAAGCCCTTGGCACCAGAACAGACACTTTTAAGTCTCCTCCTGAAGCTATAACTGTTCAGATGTAACAATAATCGTGCAAGTCACTCCCGCATCTTCACACACATTTTATCAGAAAGAATCACACAGCTGGCAGTCCTGCGGAATTGGCTCTGTAATTCAGAGGACGATCCAGAAATCAGTAGCATGCATTTGTAACAGACTTTGCAATCATGCACGGTTAACAATTTAAGGACAGTCCTGCTGGATCAGGCCAATGGGCAGCAGCATCCTGATTCCCACACTGACCAGCCATGTACCCCCAGAAGGCCCACAAGCAGCAGACATACAGAAGCCAAAGCCTCCCCCAGTATGGTTGACCCCCAGCCACTGGTACTCAGAGATAACGCTGCCTCTGAACACCTGATGAACCTATTTGCAGTAATCAGTTCTACCTTAGAATGTTGTTTTCCCGCAAAATAAGTGCTCCTTCCTTGTTAATAGGGAACACAGAGTACAGACCAGAGCAGACGCACTTTTGGAACTCCACAGTCAATACTGGGAGAGAACTAGTATGGTAAGGGCAGACACCTAGACTGCTGAACCGAGACCATACCTGGTAGGCATGCAGGGGACTCTTGTAGCTTCTCCTCTTCAGTACGCTCCATCACCATCAGCACTTCTGCAGCAAGAGATTCCTCGGGCACCTCGCCACTTTCCTCTTCCACTTGTTGGACTTCTTCCTTTAGTTCCTCTCCTTCCGGCATAGAAGGTTCCACCTGGGCTAGAGGAACCCCCTGCAAGTACATGTCGTCTTCTACCGGAAACAGTTCCAGGATGGTCTCCTTCTCATCATCCTCCTCCTCAGGCTCTTGTGCAAGAAGCTCCACTGTTATTTCCGTGGGTACGGCTTCTCTTTCTTGCTCCATAGATCCCCCTTCGTCGTCATCATCTTCCTCCTCTTCCTCCTCCTCCTCTTCCTCCTCTTCTTCATCTTCATCGGAATCAGAACTCGTTCCAAATTCTGAGGATTCATCACTTTCATCAGACGACTCAACCTCTGCCCTGGAGGAGGCAGGGCTTCCGATCTCTTTTATGAGGGAGATAAAAAGTTAACATTAGTTGTTATCTAAATTGGTTAGTTGTTATCTAAAGTATCCAGTGAGCTTGGGCCAGTCCCCATCATGGGTGGGTGAGGACTACTTGAATTTGGCTCTTCCCTGGTCTAGTTCAGTATCCTAACCACTACACAATACTGGCTCATTTATCTTACGCTAGCAGCCATTACAGCATCTCAAAGCAATTAATTGCATTGTGTTAAATGCTTCCTTTTATCTTGAGCCCACTGCCAATCATTTCCATTACATGAGCCCTTGCTCTTTATGATGACTGCTCTTACATTTCTTGTCACAACCAAGGACACAAAGAATCCCTTTCTTCATTCTCCCCACACCATTTTAGAGTTTGGTCAGTCCCTCAGTCATCTTTTCTCCCCCCGTGTTAAAAAGATGCAACTTATTTAGCCTTTTCTGCTAAGAAAGGCATTTGGCTCCTCCTTTTCATTTCCAGTGGCTTCTCCAGATTTCCCTCCAGTTTTACAACAGCTTTTTGGGGGAGGGAGTAACCTCCCTAAATATTCAAATATTTATATCCCACTTTTACTGTGACTCCAGGCACCTTACAAATCATACTGAAAAGCATAATAGGGGTTCGTTAAAAAAAGGGGTTTTTTTTCCTGCTCCATTATAGCCTGTGGGGACCATTATGGTCAATGGGTCCCATAGGCTATAATGAAGAATTGATCTGGGGGGATCTGGGGCTTGGGGGAGGCTGTTTTTTGAGGTAGAGGCACCAGATTTGCAGCATAGCTTCCAGTGCCTATCCTCATAAAAATACCTTAGGTTTCAAAAAGATTGGACCAGGGGTTCCAATACTGTGGGTCCCAGAAGGAGATGTTGACATCCTCCATTGTTTCCAATGGAGGGAAAAATGCTTTGAGCTGGAAGCTAAATTCCTTGAGTAGTCAGCTAAAATTTTATGCACCAGCACCCGCTAGCGCAGCTTACAGGGAACACTGGACACAAGCCTAACAGCACCCAGGATCCTGTCAACATCGGCTCGGGAGAACTGGCTGAAGCTGTCAAAGACCAACTCCAAAGACGGCCAGGAAGCCTCCAGTTCACTTACTGTATCAATATTGGCAGGGAGGTTGTGGCAGAGTGATAAGACTTTCTCTGCAAAAAAGCTCTCAAGAGCCTCACAGCTAATGGCCAAATTCCTAGTATTTCAGGTTCTCTCTGTGAGAGATGTCAGTGACCCAATCACCCTAAACAGTTGTGCTGGGAGAGAGCTAGCAGATGTGATGGAGATTGTATAGAGCTCTTTCTTCACAGCCTTCACCACCATCTCATAGGATTTCATAAATGTCCTATAAGATGCTCCTGCAGCTTTGTTGTGACTCGTGAGTTCGCCACCAAACTCAGTCCAGTCGTCTCAACTCCCATTTCATCCCCCTGAGTTCTAGAGTGTACTGGGGGATAATGTAGGCCGGGGGCAATCTCATCGACGGCTTCAGAGAGACAGGAATTCCAGTCCTCTATCAGCTCATCTAATGAGTCACTGGAGGACATCGCTTCCTGCAGAGTGCTCTGAAACCCAATTGGATCCATTAGTCTCCACGGATGAGCATAAATTTGCTCGCTGCCTAGACAGAAGGGGGCTTGGTAGGCTGTTTGCTGGGGCGCTAGGTGGTTGGTACACCAGACAGACTACCAATCTTCCCTCAGCATCTCACACCATGCCAACACACTCAATAATGGCAATCTTTGGGGCGGGGAGTGCTCTGAAGGAGAAACCCTCTTGGATGGAGCTGATTCACACGTGCATGTTCTTTGCTTGCTGACCGTTGTTTTGCATGTGAGAATGGGCCATCAGACTCCCAAGTTGGAACTTTCATATCACTCAACACTTTTCAGTGGACTGGGTTTCATGGATGAGTTACGATAACCAGCTGCAGACTGATCAAGTGATGCTTCTCAGCCTGTGAATCAGCCCAAGGAGTTGTGCATACCCATCAAACCCCCCCAAAATATTTTTTTCTCCAAGAGAAGAAGAAGAGGAGATTGGATTTATACCCCGCCCTTCACTACCCAAAGGAGTCTCAGAGCAGCTTACAAACTCCTTTCCCTTCCCCTCCCCACAACAGACACACTGTGAGGTAGGTGGGGCTGAGAGAGCTCTGACAGAAACTGATCTTTTCCATGAGCAGCTCTGACGGAACTACGGCTTGCCCAAGGTCATCCAACAGGTGCCAGTGGAGGAGTGGGGGAATCAAACCCAGTTCTCCCAGATTAGAGTCTGTGTGCTTAACCACTACACCAAACTGGCTCTAAAAGCATGGCTTGGATTCATTTAGCTACCAGAAAGACCTCAGACCTTCTTCAGAATCCTGCTCCTCTTCCTTTTCACTTGTTTCTACTTCAGCATCATCATCTTCCTCCTCCTCCTCCTCTTCTTCCTCATCTTCATTAGCATCTTCTTCCTCCTCTTCCTTGGGCGACATGAAATTTTACAAATTCAGCAAGCATCCAGGTTTTCAGAGGGTGAAACATGAGGTCTAAGAGCTTCAACAACATTTGGCACATTCATCTATTTAATAAATTTTAATCCTGCCATTTGTCCAAAAAGCTCAGAGTGGCGTCCATAGGGGGCCCCCCGGTGTTATTCTCACAAGAACCCTGCTAGGTAGGTTAAGCTGAGAATGTGCTGACTGGGCCGGGGTCACCTGGTGAGCTTCATATCAGAGTGGAGACTTGAACCCGTGTCCCCAAGATCCTAGTCTGACACTTTAAACACTACACCACGTTGGCTGTTTGGCACAACATCTGGTAGAAGCATTTAAATAAAAAGACAAGCAACTGGTCTGGAGCATGCAGCAGGGAGCCCTTGGCAGAAAGGAAGTGATAATAGCAGTAAAGGAAAACACACACACACACACACAAACATAACCATCAGAGAAGTGCAAAATGTATGAATAGATCTAAGCAACTGCAGCTACGTGCGGGCACAGTAGTACACAGTGAGACCACAAAGGGGGGGGGATCTTTGTGGGTGAAGAGCAATGCTCCCTCTAAACTGTGGAGTCTTGTGTGCAAAAATTCTACTTTGTGAGCTGCTGGCATTACAGTTGTGAGTGAGCAATTTGGCTACTGCATACATTAGTTTGCTCTGGAGCCCTCCTTCCTGAGCTAAGACAAAAATGTGTGAGCTGGAGGCTAAAAACCTGTGAGCTAGCTCACACTAACTCAGGCTAGAGGGTACACTAGTTAAGAGACAGTATTCCGTTCTACTGTGTCACAAATTGCCTGCAGCTTCACTGCAGCTTCACGCTCCATCTTTGTGAGACAGGCAACCAACCTTCCTGGTTCGCAAAGAGGCTTGTGGAGGAATAAGCCTCCCTTGCTTTGATAAAGGCAGGAAACTGCATGGGCAAAACATCACTTGTTATTATACCAGCAAAGGTCTCTGCAACTGCAAGTGGATATTTACACAGTTGCTTAAAGTTTAACAGCGCACTTTAACTCCCGTTCTGTCCTTTCCTCACTGGCAATGGAGGGGCCAAAGTACAAATGTCTCTTTAAGAAGGACTATGTAACCCACGATGATTAGATAGTGCAGAATCAACCGGAGCAGGGTCTGTTCTACTGTAATTCCACACTACTTCTGTTCTCCATGGAAAGGATGACGGATTCCTCTCTAGAAAGCAGAGCACTCTCAGATACCTGCTCATGGAATCACTGAACAGGACCCTCTTTATGGGTGGAGGGAAATGGATAATGTATTCCTGCAGATAAAGTCTTCTGTACAGGAGTAAGAAAGGCACTTCTCAGCAACCCTACGGGCACATCAGGAGGATCCCATCTTGGAAATTCACACAGAGGAAACATAACTCCAGTCACCTGGATGACCTACCTTGTCCGACACTGATTTCATCACTCCTTCCTCTTCCTCCTGCTCTGCCTCCTTTTCTGAAGAGGATTCCTCCTCCTCCTCCTCTTTGCCTGAATCCTCCTCCTCTCCCTCACTGTCTAGCTCCAGTGGCCGGGCGGGTCTTCGTCGGAGGCCAACACCATCAGCATCCTTCTTGGAGAGGTCGGAGGTCGCGTCTGGCAGGTCTCGATCTCGTTCGGATTCTGAAGCGTGAAAGGAAATGGGGAAGGGGGAGAAGCGTCAGCCGCAAGATTCCAAAGACATACCTAAGGGACCGCCTCTTCCCATATATGCCTCGAAGAGTGCTACGCTCCAAGAGTCAACCTCTCCTGGTGATCCCTGGCCCAAAGGGCATCTGCCTAGCCTCGACCAGGGCCAGGGCTTTTTCTGCCTTGGCCCCCAACTGGTGGCACGTGCTCCCTACTGAGATCAGGGCCCCTGCAGGATTTTACTCAATTCTGCAGGGCCTGCAAGACGGAGCTGTTCCACCAGGCTTTTGGCTGAGGCAGCGGGCGTCCAGACATGGCCCCTCGAGGTTGCTGTCTCCCACCCACTGATAACCGGCCATAACTACCTACATCAATGGGCCGGACTCTCCCTATGGCAAGCTATGGTTATTGATTTTAAATGCCTATAATGTATTTTAAAATTTTATTGTATTTATGGAAATGTTGTAACCTGCCCTGAGCCCGTTTACAGGATGGGTGGGATAAACAAGTGAGGGAAGTTGCCCCCTCCCCCAGCCCCATCTTAGACATAAGTAGTGGGCAACTTGGAAATATATCACTAGGAAAGCCCAAATGTTCAGCAGTTGGCAAGCCAGATAGTCTGTCTGGAGCAACAACATTGGTTTTGCCAACCTTCATCTTCATCATCTACTGAAGGGGAGGGGCGGATTCTTTTCTGGTCTCCAGCTGAGGCAGCTTCAGGCGGCTCCTTTCGCTTTACCTGCCAAAAAAAGGAACAGAACGAGGCTATTTCAAGAGAGGTAATTAGTTCAGATATATGCAAACATCCTTTTCAACAACGGGAAGCTAAGAGAGCAATTTATCCAGTCAACAGCTTTTACCCTGCATTATTCAATACTACCAGCACCCCTTCGACCAGGGTGGAGAGAATACACTCTAAATCCAGTACAATAATCTAAAATACATGAAGCTGAATACAAGTCTGAATTATAACAGTCAGAACTAAACAGAGAGTTCCTAATAAGACCTCAATTTATTAAAGTTTCGAAAGACTTCTTAACACATGATAGAATTGTCACTTAAACTGGCGTTAAAAAGTTATCAAACACAGAAAAGTTAAAAATAATTTCTGCGTCAACACAGTCGTCCATCAGGAGCGGGAGAAGGAGTTCCCGATGGAGCCAAGGAGAGCGAGGGGGAAGGAGAGACTGAATCTTTTGTTGAGGACTCAGACTCTAAATTGGGGGCAGTAGGCCCCAAAACAGGCTATAATTTGAGAGGAAAAAAAGGGGAAAAGTAGATTGTTAATGTTCTCTGGAGTGCTTAAAATATGTTTATCGGAATTCACTGCTCTTTTATGAAGCTGAATGGTGAAATATCAAAATGTTTTATTAGCTAGATGATCATTTTTGGCAAAAGTCAATTTGCATTTAAGTGGGAAAGCAATTATGTAAAATGTTTGTATGATCACCGACTCTTGGGTTTTTAGAGGGTTTTCTTTTCTTTCTCCTGTAGAGTGTAGTTCCCTCTTTCCTATTTTTCCTGTTTATAGTTTTTTGTTGTTGTTCAGTTGCACAGTCGAGCCCGACTCTTTGCGACCCCATGGACCAGATTACGCCAGGCCCTCCTGTCTTCCGCTGTCCGCTGAAGTTTGCTCAATTTCATGTTCGTTGCATTTATAGTTTTTAGTATGTAGCTATTAGAAAATGCAATAAAAAATCCCTTCAGGGCCCTCCCCCCAAAAAAAAAATTCCCCAGAGGTTGCCAACCTCTTTACATGTTTGCAACCTTGCCCCAAGCCAAAGCACCCGAATTGCTTTTCTCTTGAGGACAGTAGGGTACTGCCTACATTTAGAGGGAACCACCCATCTGACATTTCGCACCTGTTCCGCATCAAAGTAATCTGGCTGGCATTGTGAAGAGCCACTCTCAGATAAAATTAACTTCTAAAAAATTGATCGAGTCCTACAGGGACGAAGGGCTTGTATTCTGCAGAGTGAAGCTCTGACCTTGAAAGATGGTAGCCGAATGGCCCCTCGGATACCCAGGCCAATCCCTTCATAGCCCAGACCCTCTCCTTTATTCCAGTTTTCCAGCAGACACGATGTGATGCGATCCTTGGGTTTTGGCTTTTCCTCATCTTTATTCTCTCCAGATTTCACCGGAGTGAGGGATGCCTGTGCAAGCAAACAGAAGTTCAACAGAACGTAAAACACAGCAGCACATATACAACACTGGGACCAACATCATTATTCACTTAAGTTAAACTTTTATTTTTCAGAACACATTCTGAGTTACACGGCCAGTGTGATCTGTGGCAAAATCCCGGGCAGGACTGTGCCTCCTTCCTCTGCTAAAGATTGTCTGCTAATTAACTGCAAAATCTCAGCTCTGCCTAAGAGAAGACAACCTTCCTTTACCGTGGTCTATGTTGGGGCTCAAAAAGCATCTAACACAGGCTACAGAATAATCTCTTTTGGGGCTTTTGGCAGAGCTAGGACCTCAGGGAAGCTTGTAAATGGCTACAGGATGGCTCTGGGAAAGCCACTGCGACCGCCTTCTGATACAGGACTGTGAAGACAGCTGCATGGAAGTAGCTTGTTCACACAGGTCTCTACAGAGCTATCTCACACTGAACCAGTTTACTTGTTCACTGACTAGCAGTGATTCTTGAGGGTACCAGGCAAAAGGGTTTACCAGTTCTGCTCTCTAGAATTCCTTTTAAAGATTTAAGACACGGGATTCGAGTCAGAGACCTTCTATACGTATGGATTGAGAAATGCCTCCTCCTGTACAGAACTGTGAACTCTAAAGGTGCTACTGTGGCTTGCTGTGTACTTCTCCTCATTCTACTGTATGTACCTCCAAGCACAGGAGTCTTGCCTGCAACTTCTCCCACTGCAAAACCATTCCTCTCTAGAAACCATTGTTGCTGCTTGAGTCCTACCTTTGCCAGACGTTCTTTCTTATCCCACCAGTCATCGAAGGCCCTGAAGGCCACCACCTCCACCATCTTCCGGTTCAAGTCCCTTTTCATGATTGCTTTTAGTTCCTTCACAATCACCAAGAGGACACCATCCACAGTGGCCTTGTGCGGATCTTCCTTCTTGGGCTCGTAGCCCGGCGGGGGGACGGAAGGGTCAAACTTGGGCAAAGGTGGCCAGGGCTGCCCACGGCCAAGTGCTGCTCCCATGGAGAAGTGTCGGTAGGGAGGGAGGTTCACGAACTGCATCCGGTTCCCCATGAAAGGGTGGTACTGGTACGTGTTATGCCCTTGCATCATGCGGCTCAACATCTGGGTTTGCATTTGAAAAGACATCGACATGCCCCCCCACTGGTTGCTCAAGACACTGATCATGTCCATTTGCATGACAGGGAACATGAACGGTGGGAGGGGAGGCAAGATATGAGGTGGGGGGACCCCGGGAGGTGCAGGAAGGGGTGGAGGCGGGACAGTGACTGTGGTGTGAGTTGGTGGAGGTGGCGGAGGAGGGAGAGGCGGAGGCATTGGAAAGCCAGGCTGGTGCGGAGGCGGCGGGGGCAGGGGAGGGTACCCGGGTGGGGGCATGGGAATGGAAGGAGCCATCACGGCAGAGTTGTTGACTGAGGTATTCACCACAATGTTTTTGGCACATTCTGCGCTTGTGATGGGGGACGGGTTCATTTCGTCGTCTGAGATCTCCATGTCCTCCCCCGAAGACTGATGACACTGGGGGAAGAGAACATAACCAGTTTAGGCAAGGCTGTATCCCTGCTACTTAAAAAACGACAACAACAAACCATTTCAGGAACACAAACAGTATCCTAAATCTGGAGGACTCAAGATTTTTTTTTAAATCTGAATTTTTTCCCATGATATTCAGTTCAAAAAGAGACGGACGACTTTCTTTTCTCTTGGGTGCACAAGCTGGCAGAGCTACAAAGTTTGAGTCCAGTGGGGGCACCTTTAAGACCAACAAAGCTTTATTCAAGGTTAAAACTTTCATGGGCACACCTCTTCAGATACAATGAAATGGAAGTCACCAGTCCATACATAAAGGTAGCGGGTGAGCAGCAAATCAGCATACAGCATAATAAACAGTGTTTAACAGGTGCAAGGACCAAACTGAAATAACAAGCTTAGTTTACAAGGCCACCATTTATTTGGGGTTAATTCCAGGGGGAAACATAGTGAAGGAAATAAATATATTGAAATGGGCTGATGTACCCTTCTTAACTGTGGCATGCTGACAGCACTCAAAAGAAGAAGAGGAGGAGGAGGAGGAGGAGGAGATTGGATTTATACCCTGCCCTTCACTCAGAGTCTCAGAGCGGCTTGCAAACTCCTTTCTCTTCCCCTCCCCACAACAGACACTCTGTGAGGTAGGTGGGGCTGAGAGAGCTCTTTCCAGAACAGCTCTGACAGAACTATGTCTTGCCCAAGGTCATCCAGCAACTACAAGTGGAGGAGTGGGGAATCAAACCCGGTTCTCCCAGCTTAGAGTCCATGTACTTAACCACTACACAAAACTTTGCTGGTCTTAAAGGTACCACTGGACTCAAAGTTTGTTCCGCTGCATCAGACCAAGATGGCAGGGCTAATATATGATTTTATAGGTCTCTGGGTACAGTAAAAAAGATGGAGCTAATTTACTGGAGGGTCATACAGGCTAGCACCCTGCTGCCGGATGCTTGTGAACTCCCTTTCACTATAGAGCATTGTGTTCTCAATGTAAAACTAAATGCAGTTTAGAAATCTCAGCACAAATTTTATCTTTAACCTGCCTTCAGTCGAGACCAGCCAATACGCTACCACCAGGGGGCAGCTGCTTCAAAAGAGTGAAATCGGCAGCCTGCACTGCACTGCCCTGTTTGCAAGTCTGCGTCTAAAAAGAATGGCTTACAAATCAGCAGAGAATTAACATATGCAGCCACAATAACCTCTTCCAGCAAAAACATTTTACATTTTATAAAACAAAATTGTCCAGAGCAGAAGGGAGTACTCATGGCACTGGGACCATTCATAACTCCTACTCTAAATACAGCAATAACTCAGCAGTGGTAAGGAAAGTTGACTAAACACACAATTTAGTGTGGAAATTGGCCAATGTGGACAAATGGTCTTGGCTGTGGAAGTCCTGAGATTAAATCCTAGATATAGGCTCTCCCACCCTCAGTTCTCTGCCTGAGAAATGGGGAAATTATTTTATTATTATTATTTATTAAATTCATATCCTGCCCGCCCTGCTGTGACGGGCTCAGGGCAGCCAACAAACATACATATAAATACAGTAAAACTCCATAATATAGTAAAACAAATGAACAAAGCAGTGGAAAGAGAGGCTTCTTTCTCAGAGATGTCATATAACTTCAATGAAAGTGATGCCCTTTGTAGGAAGTGAAAAAACCTCCCTGGGGAATGTGCTCCTGTGCATTCAGAAAGAGTGCGTCATGAGTGGCGGCGGTGGCGGCACTGAGTCTCCGCCTGAGTTGGCATCGCAGCCAGAGGCGAGGGCATTGCCAGAACCAGAAGCCGGGCCCTCTGACTCTCACGAGTTGAGAGTGCGCCAGTGCCTGAGACTGTAAACCCCGCACCTGGTCCTGCAGCAGCCGAGGAGGCACAGGTGCAATTGGGGAGCCCGCCTGACTCACCTCCGCGGGTGGTTCAGCTAAGGGAGCCGCTCCACAGAGACTTATCTACCCACCGTCGAGATGCACGCTGGCAGGGAAGGTGAGTGCCGAGTCCTGAGTATGAGCAGGAGCGCTGCCACTGCCACGGGGAGCCCTGCCAGAGGTCTATATAACTCCCATTCTGGATTGGGCTCTCATGGAAGCAACGAGTCGCCCCCACGTATGCCTCGCATCCACCTTCGGCTCCTGTCCTCAGACCCTCACTCTGGCTCGGACTCCTGGCTTCCAGACCCCTGCTTCGGACGACCCCTCTTTCAGATTCACAATTTGGCTCTCGCTCTGATTCTCCTGGCAACGACCTCGGGCCAGACTTGGCTTCTGCCTTTCAGCCTAAGCCCAGCCCATGACGGAGTAGACACTATAACCACATGGCACCTTGCTAAACATCCTATTCCACTTTGGACTTCAGCCTTCTCGAACCCAGGAGGACCCACCTTTCACTTCAACCTGCCACATGGAATCTACTTTTAATCTGATCTTCTGGTGCATTGTTTCCTCTCCCCCTTCAGACAATTGTGGGACCTCCATCCTTGTGACATAACTGCCACGATTCGCAAGATCACAAAGCGGCAGTTGGAAACTATTAATCTACAGAAATACCTAACATGGTCTGTCTTCGTTTGTGCAAATGCAACACTAGCTAGCCGTCTCCTGTATCATTCTACCCAATACAGTCCAAGCCCATGGACAGCTCCTGCCACCCTGGGCTTCCACGGGTCGCCTTTGTTTCTCCTATCAAGGTCACACTGAATATTTTAGTAAGTATTTAAATATATGGACATAAGTGACATTTATCTTTCAGTATGGGCTAAAATATAAGTCACAGGCAGGCTAAGAACTGACAGAGTTGGAAAACATACAACTGAATTCTTCTGAAGTTTATGTTGAGGAACATTTACAAAAGATTCTTGGGCTTCCAACAGCTTCACAGTTGGTGGCTGACCTGCATTCACAGAATGAACAAGTTTTGTGACCCAGGTTTTATCCTAAGCGATAGACTAGAAATATAATGGCCGGGAAACAGAGAGGAAACAGGAATGAGGAAATACACTAAAACTCAAAGGAAAGCCAGCTGGAAGAAGGAGGCTTTCAATTAAGCATAGTTCAATTAAAATAATTTCAAAAGGATGAATAGCTTATTCAAGATTTAAGAGAAATCACGGATGGTGGCAAAGGACAAAAGCAGATAGCAGGGTGCACCCAGGGTGGAAAATGTGGACTAGACTATAGGGGGAAAATGGAAAATAAAGTCTGTAAATTCATAGGACATTTGCTTTATTTTTCAAAGGCCAAATATCATGACATTTGGAATACTTCGTTTAAAATATCTGAGAAGATCCCAGCATCGTAAAGAATCTGAGATGAAGGGACAGAAACACCATAGGCTGGTTCTTACATTTACATATATATTACTTGGTATCTCATAATTTGATTCCCCAATATTTATTATTTGTCAGACATCTAAGAACTTATACAGTGTGCACAGCGAAACTAAAAGGATCTGGGCTGCAGGTTTACAATCTAAACATTGCACAAATAAGATTTAAGAAAACAGGGTGTGTGTGGATTGGAGAAGGCCCTTAACACATGATAAATATCCGATGAAAGTATTAACTCTATATTGCCTGAAGAGACATCGCCACAGATAAACAGCAATTTCACACATGCAAGCCATCACTTGATACTACAGTCAATCAACATGCATGTGTGAATCAGCTCTTTTTCTAATGGTACAGTCCTGTTCTGTTTCTATAACAGTGGAAAAAACAGGGTCAGCTGCTTAGAAACTGTACAATAAGGTTTTCTTGCCCATATCTGTTACTTTTATCCCAAGATGAATAGCCCCGTTACTCTGCAGCAGCAGAACAAAACAGGATTTGCCAGGGGACTCCAGAGCTTCTCCAGATGCACATTGAAGAACCTCTTGGTCATGCAAACAAATACATAAAAGACTATAGATTGTTTCTTGCATGTATTATCCATAATTTGCCAAGGAATAAAACTTTGTGGGTTCTTAAAGGTACCACTGGACCCCTTAACTTTATTTTGCCAAGGAAGTGACAGCCACCCCATCAGGTAGACCAGCATGAGATGGCATTACTGGGCTGTGGTCATCTAATCAGTTTCTTGACTGAGGGAGCTGAATGCAGGCATCTCCAGATTAAGACCCCAAGTACTACACATTACATAAGTAACTTGGAAGATATTCTTAACGTAAGCGTAGGAAGTAATATAACTGCTGACAGGGCCACAGAGATAGAAGAACATTTCAACCCGTGGGAGAAATGCAACACAGCTAAGACACTGGATATCTTCCAATAGCAGCAACAGCAGATCCCTTAATGTGTCCTCTTGATATTGTTAAAAATATCTGAATTGCATCTATATAAGAGGGCTGTCACTGTATTTATTAACAGTAGCAAAAACCATATTTGGGGGGGAAAGGAAGGGACCAATAAGGCTCAGAAATTGTTTAATATTGGAATGGTTTAATATTGGAAAATTGAAAGCAAGTCAACAATTAATCCTAAAGATCACAAAAAAGTGAATTCATGGAGACTGCTCGTTGAACATATCATGGACAAATCTGGAATCTAGTCTGAGCCCAGTGGCACCTATAAAACCAACAAAGTTTTATGCTGGGTATGCACTTTTGTGTGTATGCATACTTCTTCAGATAAGTGTACACGCACACAAAAGCTTATACCCAGCATAAAACTTTGCTGGTCTTAAAGGTGCCCACCGGACTCAAACTTTGTTCTGCAGCTTCATGGCCACCCACCTAAATTTGGAATCTGTGATACAACTTTTTGACCATTAGTATTACTCTATATATTAAGTATGTTGTGTTTTTTTTTTTAAAAATCCTGCCCTTCCGGAGAGGAACTCAGAGCAGCTGACATTGTACTCTTGTCTTCATCTTATTCTCATGATCACCCTGTGGGGTGGGGTGGGCTAGGCTGAGGGAAAGCGACTGGTGAAAGGATCCCTCAGGCAGCAATCCTAAGGGCACTCTCCTGGGAGGAAGCCCCATGAATAACATCAGATTTACTTTTCAAGAGAGCTGTTTTAAGACTGGTGCCTTAGCAAGCTTCATGGCAGAACAAGGATCTGAACTTGAATTCCCCAGATTCCTGCCCAACGCTCTAATCAATATACCACACCCAGTCTCTAAAGTGGTTAAGAATATGTGTTCATTCATTAATGTATATTAGTTGATGCTGATGATATGTATACACATGATTTAATAATAAAAAAAGGTTTGCAAATATTTTAGCACTGCACTGATTAGAACCAATAAGCCAGGGAGACAAAGGTCAACGGTTTGTCCACAGTATAGTATCACTGATGTTTATTCTCCAAAAAAGCAACCACCATACAGGGTGTCCTTTGTCTACGTAAGCCTCCACCTGTGCTCTGAAGCCCATTGGCCCTCTGGAGCAAAAGGCCATTGTTTAACACCTGTCACCTGCCCAGTCACCTACAGTGCAGTGCAGCTGGTCAGGCAACAGCTGCGATCCTATCCAAATACTTGTAAAAATACAAACGGGCACCTTCCTGGAAGGAAAGAAAAACTGAACAATATCACGTCTAATTTATGGTGCTTTATTAAATTCTCCAGAGGGAAAATTTAAGCTGGTCCTTCAAGACACACAGGGGTGGAGGAAACTATTCCCCTGAAAACAGCAACTCACTCCCAGGACTACTTGGTTTGGAAAGAAATGCCACCACGGTGTGTGTTTGTGCCGCACAATGTGACAGGCTCAGGTGCTGCTTCCTAATTAGCTACTGCCTCACACCAAGAGAAAATTGGTTTAAAAAGGCAAGAAAGAAAACTGTGTGTGTGTGTTTGTGGGGGGGGAGAAAGTCAGTTGATCACGAGGAGGCATTTGTTTTTTGGAAAGGGTGAAGTTGCTTTCCGTTCGTGTAAGACGGAGATTCCAGGCGATGCAAAATGCCCCTCTTCGTTTTGCTTTGTTTTGCGTCTGAAACATCAGCACGAGACAGGCTTTAATACTGTAGCCTGTGGTTCAGGCTCTCGCCTATACCTGTTGTTCTTCGGATGAGATGCCAGTACTCCTGGGGCTATTCAAGCCCGTGTTGAAGGGCACTTGAGAAAAACCTTGTAATTTTGACCTGCTATAACGTAGCCACCAGTTCACCAGCCCATGTACTACAGACACCCTGGGACTATGCACACAAACACAGAGCATGAAATAGGTAAAATGGTTCTCCTATTACAGAGCTCTAAGGTTTACAATTATGTGGGGTTTTGTTTTTTTTAGAACTGAGGTAATGCCTCGGCTGACACGTCCCCTCTGTCAAATCACAACGGAATGATACTTTCCAAGCTGACAGGTGTGATTTAAAACCGAGCGCCTTTGTTTCTAGCTCCTGCATTTCATTCAGTTCTGGGAAACGACAGCAAACAGAGCAGCCACAGACTTTCGCATTTGGAGGATGATTTGCAACTCGGGCAGCATAGGCGGCATGGCAATGCTAACGAGATTCTTATTATTAGCACCCTTCAGGTGAAGCCTTTCATTTTATCCACAGTAGGACTTCTCGAACACAACATCCGCTCGTCGCTGCTTCTAGGGCACTTGGAGCCATGGGAGTTCTAGGGCACTGGAGCCACCCTGTCCCGCAAACTGCCGCTGAGGCATTCTTAGGATGGGATTATGCTGCATTTACTGCCTCTAAACCACCTGATATTTCCCCTAAATTGGAATTTCATGACTAGGACAGAGACAACCCAAGTCCCTAACACCACGTCCCTGTTTTGACACATAGGGAGGAGGAGCTGGGGATTAAATCGGCTCCTTCAGAAACACGTCTGTCTGCTACAAGAAAAACACTTTCTTTATTGCTGCATTTTAATAGTGTGTGCTCAGGTGTAAAGAACACTCTGCTTGAACATATAAAGCAGCTTCTTGTTACTAGGATGTCAGCACATCCAGGCAGCGCTCAAGCCTTGGAACGTGTTCTGAAGGACCTGTTCTCAGCTGCAAAACACATGACACTGTAACAAAAGGCAGCATACTTTGGAGCATGTATGGAGTGTGTTTTTCTCTGTGCTGAGAAATCACTGATTAGAGGGCTGGGTTTCCAGGTCAAAGGATGTGGCTTCCGAGGCAGTATTAGCCATGCAATTTTTCTATTGAACACCCACATCCAGCATAATAGAAACACACTGGTTCTGAAGTGCATTTACTCAGAAGTGACATCCACTGAATTGATTCAGATGCCACAATCAAAGACTGATTGCGCCTCCTCCCCTCATATGCACAGCCGAAACAGGAGCCTTCCTGGCTTGAAAGAAACCAGTCCATTTGTGACATCAAAATTGGTGTGCTTTAACTAACTGCAGATTTTCTTGCTTACAGACCAGAACAAACTGTGGCCTTTTTAAAAGGCATCAGGTCTTTAGCATTGGCTCTGTACTGGGGTGGGGAGGTGAGGGAGAGGAGCGCTCAAGCCCGAGAATAAACCACACAGGTTTCATCACAGACAAACCAGAGTTGCTCTGTGACATCTGAAAACAGCAGCTGACTTCAGTGCAACTTATATTCAGCCACTGTATCTGAGGAAGTGTGCATGCACATGAAAGCTTATACCTACAGCAATGCTCCCTCTAAGCTGTGGAGTCTTGTGAGTGAAAATTCTACTTTGTGAGCTACTGGCATTAAAGTTGTGAGCGAGTGATTTGGCAACTGCATAAATTAGTTTGCTCTGGAGCCATCCTTCCTGAGCTAAGACAAAAATGTGTGAGCTGGAGGCTAAAAACCTGTGAGCTAGCTCACACTAACTCAGCTTAGAGGGAACACGGACCTAGAGTCAAACATTGTTGGTCTTCAAGGTGCCACTGGATTCAAACTTTGTTCTGAAGAAGTTTGCTATGTGATGAAGTGTGCATGCACACATGAAAGCTTATACCTAGAATTAAACTTGGTTGGTCTTAAAAGTGCCAATGAACTTGAACACTGAACTCGCTGCTTCAGACCAACTTGGCTACCCCACCTGAATCTATCTTACATTCAAAGCGTGAGCTTAGGACCTGTTATCTAGTGCAGGGTTCCCCAGAGTAGCATCCATGGGTGCCATGGTCCCCATCAAGTGTTTTAAGAAAGTGGGTGGGGACCCAAGTGGGGCTTTTGCCCAGCAGGACTCTTGATTGGCCACTGGAGATCTAATTAGCTATGTAGGTTTTTAGGAAGATGCTGCCACCACAGGACAAGGATCTTCACCATATGACTGTATGCAAGAAAACCTTTTTAAGCAATATGATCATTTTAAAAGGCATCCTGTTAAACAGATCTTCTGCCTGAAATATTGAAGAATTATTATCAGTTATGCATGACCTCACTCTCTGAGATTTCGTGGTTGGTTCTGCCTCTTCTGGCAACCATTTTTTGTTTGCGCGCACCATCCAAGGTCAGAATTCCAAAGGTGCCCACAGGCTCAAAAATTTGGGGACTCTGACCAAGAAGTATGATTTCATAACAGCTAAGCCATTAAACTGACAAAGAACAGATCAAAATGTCTATAGCAAACAGCACTTCACATAACTGCTTAACATTCTGTAGAAAATAAATACACCTTGAGCAACTCATTAAGAGCCACCTTCTATCCATATATAGGAAATGCAATTTTTGCAGCTAGCCAGAGGACATTGACCCCCCTCCACACTTTCTGAGAAGATACCGCCACACCACTTTGTGTAAATATGCAAAATTCAGAAGCCTCAAAGCCTCAAATTTGACTCCCGAGAGTGAAAGAAGTACTCTAGCCTACAACCACAACTGGCTTTCTATTGCTTCAGTATCCTGAACATTCCATCGCATCTCATTTGTTAATGTCTTTGATGGAGTTTTACTGATAGTGGCATGCAACCTGTAGCATAAACCCCAAGAGCAAACAGAGCCTGCCTTGGCCGGGAGGGAGGGATATAAACTAAATGAATAAAAATAAATAATCAGCAGAAGAGGCTCCTTAACATAAGAACATAAGAGAAGCTGATGTTGGATCAGACCAATGGCCCATCTAGTACATTATCACACAGTGGCCAAAAATACCAGGTGCCATCAGGAGATCCACCGTGGGGCCAGGACACTAGAAGCCCTCCCACTGTTGCTCCCCCCCCAAGCATCAAGAATACAGAGCATCACTCGCCCCAGCCTGAGAGTTCCTAATAGCCACTGATGGACTTCTGCCCTTTCTTCCTAACAGTTTCATTGTGGAAAGCCTGCACAGCTCCTTACAATACTACATGCATATCTTTGCAACCGCTCTGAACAACAAAGCACTGCCCAACCAAGCCAAGTGCCCTTAAGTAGCTTAACCACAATGCTCCAGCAAGCCTGTCATCTTGCAGGGATTCTTGTGTCAACAAGTCATAGGTTCACAAGTAAAATGTCCCCTTACAGAAGGAGTTCTGCCAGACCAGAAAGGAATTGAGCTGGGACTCATCCCTAAGGAAGGGGCCTACCAATGAACAGGCAAATGACACATAACATCTTTGATGGAGTTTAGATGGCGTCTTACTGATAGTGCCGTGCAACCTGTAGCATACAGAACAGTGTTTAAGAAATTTTAAAGAGGATAGGCTGTTCACTACTCATCTGTATAAACCCTAAGAGCAAACAGATGGCCATCTCTAATCTACCCTGTGACAGAGCTGTCGAAGTCAAGCATGAGGGAACAACAAAAGGAAATGGCTCCTCCTAACTATTTATTTTATTGATTAAAATATTTCTGTCCTGCCTCCTGATACTAATCTCCATGGAAGATAAGTTTACGGTCAACACACAATTATGAGAGTAATAGACTTTGTCCTGGAAAGGACTGGATTCAGATCCCCCTTCACACTTGGATTCACTGATTGGCCATGGGCAAGACAATATGTTCTGGCCATCCAACGGAACTCTTTGAACGCTCTCGCTCTCGCTACACTTCCTGGGTCAGTTCTTGGGCAGTCTGGCGATGAGTTACCAGACTTTGCTCATACTACAGTCACCTTACCCTGCTCTGTCTGTGGACCACAATTCTTCCTTAGCCTGCTCCTGCCATAGTTTACACAGGGATTGTTTGGCTAGCATCCATTTACATTTGAGAACTGAGGACAATAGGATGAAGCAAAATGTTTTGCTTCCCTCTTGCTTAGGAGGGCCTGCAACTCCAATTGGTATTCTGTCGGTGTTTTCTGCTTCTTTAGGCTTTAACTGGCTTCCAAAAGCAAGTAATTTTTAATGAAAAGTATCTCATGCCCGCTTGAATTTCCTAATTATTCCAAAATGCAAAACTAATGTAATAAAAAGAGTCTCTCCTTTTAATAAATGTAAAAGGGCAGTGTGTATCAACTCCTTCCTCAACTCCATCAATAAGGCTGAGAAAACCAGAAATACAAAATTAGCTTTATAATTTCAAAATAGGGAAGTAATTTTAGATGGTGCATGGGGAAGTCAAAAAGAATCAAACTGAGTGGCATCTCCTAGGGAGCAAGTAAGGATTAGTTTTTAAGGCTGTGATCTTTTTTTTTTGTATTTTTGTGTGCGTGTGTGCGCATGTGTGCCCACGCCTGGAAGTCATGGCGACCTCTGGCAACTCCTGCTAGGTCATGGACAGTATTCCCTTTGAGCTGAGTTAATGGGAGCTATATGTTGTCGAAGCCTTTCACAGCCGAAGTTCATTAGCTGTTGTAGATTTTCCAGGTTGTATGGCCGTGGTCTTGGCATTGTAGGACCTGACATTTCGCCAGTAGCTGTGACTGGCATCCTCAAAGATATAACGCAGAAAGATGGGAGTACTCTCTGTGTCAAGGTACAGGGAAACACAGAGAGTACTCTATCTTTCTGTGTTATACTTCTGAGGATGCCAATCACAGCGACTGGTGAAATGTCAGGTCCTACAATGCCAAGACCACAGCCATACAACCTGGAAAATCTACAACACTTAATGTGAGCTAGTTCACAGTTCTTTAGCCTCCGGCTCACACATTTTTGTCTTAGTTCAGGAAGAATGGCTCCAGAGCAAACTAATTTATGCAGTAACCAAATTAGTTGCTCACAACTTTAATGCCAGTAGTTCACAAAGTACAATTTTTGCTCACAAGACTCCAACAGCTTAGAGAGAGTATTGGTCATGGAGGATGTTCACAGAAGTGGCTTGATAGCCTGCCTCTGCCTCCTGACCCTGGTATTCTTTGGAGGTCTCCCATCCAAACACTTGACAGGGTCAGCTCTGCTTAGCTTCCAAGAACTGACGAGGTCGGGCTTACCTGGACTATCCAGGTCAGGGCAAGACTGTGATCCTATTGACACTTAATCAACAGTAAATTTAACAGAAAATCCTTGAAGTGAATATGAGATAACTGGTCACAGAAGAGCAGCCCAAATCTTGTTTTAGCTGACTATGAGGATTTGCCATTTCTACTATGGCTAAGTGCTATATGCTAAGAGGTGCACGTTTTTACTATTTAACTGTCCATGGCTCAGCTTGTGGGAGAAAAACAACTGAGGATCTCCAAACAGGAATATCTACTTGTGGATTAACTGAACAGAGGTAAAGGGTCTCGTGACGGTATTTCCTATGATCCTTCCCCATCTTTTTTTTGGTGCTTGTTAAACAAGAACAAAGCAATTTATAGATAATGCAACAATATCTTTTATTTTCATAATTAGCAAGCAGTATGCAAATTGGATTCTGGATTTGTGGAACTAGACCCGATGCAAAAGCACAAAGGAACACAGATCTGAGAAAGCATCTGACATTCCCCAAGACAACACTGTTTTTTTCCTTCAGTCAGCAATGAAGTTTTAGCCACGTGTTCTTTTAATCTGTTCTTCCCTTGGCCCCCTGTTATTAAAAGCAAAGGACATAGCTAAGGCTCAAAAGCCTTTTGGTAGATATACAACGCTTGGATTTTTTTACTGGGGGCGGGGCACTGAAGCAATCAAGTTACTATCTAAAGGACCAATTTCAAGAACAGATAACAATAATACAGAATTTCAGCCTATATAGATATAGTAATCTAGTCTCTGAAGTATGGAAACAGCCAGTTCTAAGCAGAATTGCAGCAACTTTTAAACAGCATGTAATGAAACAAGACTAAACAACAGGAGGCAGAAGGAGAATATGGCATGCAGTTGAAAGGAAAAAGGGACAACAGAGTGCAAGAATAGAAAGAGCTAAATGCAATATTGCCATATCAGTTTCTTCCAACAATGGATGCAGGGCAGCAGGTGGGACACTTTCAAAAACACTGAAACGCATGCAGGAAATTCACTGGTCAGGACAATTCCGTTTATCACGGCAAAGTCAGACTCTTCCCACATATATATGGTGATAATGTCCATTAACAGAAATATTTGAGTGAGGGGATTAAAATCAGAGATGTAACAGGAAAGAAAGATTATGTATTATTCTGTAGTCATACTACAGCCAAATTCTGAGACACAGCCAAAGAAAGAATCGTAAACAGACGGCACAGCATTAGGGACAGGGCTTTTTTGGTCTCCTGTGGCAAAACCTCCCTCACATTATCTAGCTGTAAAACAAAGTTTGAGACCAGTGGCACCTTTGAGACCAACAGGATCTGGTCTGATGAAGTGTGCATGCACGCAAAAGCTTATATCCAGAATTGAACTTTGTTGGTCTTAAAGGTGCCGCTGGACTCAAACTTTGTTCTGTTGCTGTTCAGAGACCAACACAGCTACCCACCTGAATTTATTATCTACCTGTGAAGATGTTGGTGTGACAGCAAACAAAGAGTGTGTGTGTGTGGGGGGGGGGGAGTCAAGGGTTTGACGAGTCAAGGGCTGTACTTGGCCAGACACTCTGTGAGCAAACTGAACAGCAAAAGTAAGGCCTCACCTTAGCCCCTTGAATAGACTACAAGCCCTGTGTGCTGAACAAAATAATCTGACTTCTTGACACACATATGCGGGCTTGGGGGTATGATCCCCCCATTTAACCATGAAGTTAATTGGGTGGCCTTGAGAACACTACTATCCATCAGCTTAAGCTACTTAACACTTCTCTTGCAAGGATAAACAAAAACAAGGACAACATACTACTTAAATTAAGAGGAAACACAGCCACCAAAAGGAAACAATGATTTTGATATACACCTTAGTGCTTTTTCCAGAAAAATGGGCACATTCCCATTCAGTGCTGGTGGAAATAGAAATGAGGCTCTAGAATAGCAAATGGCAGGTCATTCATATTTCCGACAGACAGAAAGTCACCCCAGAATTATTAATTTGGTTATGAAAACATTTGAGATGCCGCAGCCAGCAAGCATGTCACTACAGAAACTGCTGTCCGGAGACAGATCATATAACAATATACATTTGTTTGTGTTATATGAATTACAAAGAAAACAAGGCATTCATGGAATCTCCTTTTGGTAAAGATGTAGAGTCAGTCAAAGCCTTTTCTCTTTTCCTGCCCCAAATGCTTTAGAAACCCCAGATCCTAGCTTTCCTCCTCTGTCTGAGGAATTCTTTGGAAGACCGGCCAGGAACAGCAGCCTCACAATAGAGTGAAACATGAGCTTCTCTTCTCCAGCCCCTTCATAGGCTAAAGCCTGGCACTCCTTCTCATCTCATTTGCAGGCTGGAAAAGCGACAGCTCAGGTTTCAGATGGTTCTGTAGTCATTATTTCAGCTTCAGTCCTTCATCTGCCCCCCCCACACCGAAACTTGAATCAGTCGTCTTTTAAAATAGGTGTTTGTGTGTGGGGGGGGTGTTTAATCATTTATGTATTATTATGGATCAAGAAAAGTCAGCAACCCTCACCACGCTGATCTGTACATTCTAAGAGAATGCACAAACAGAACAAAAAAAAAAGACCAAAGAAATGTGGGTTCCATCAGGCTCTTTTCTCTCTTTTACTGTTAAGTGGACATGCTACAGGATTAACAGAGTCTGAGTTCAGGGACACCTTTAAGGCCCACCAAGTTTTATTCAAGGTATAAGCTCCCATGTGTAAGCACACTTCTTCAGATGCTATGAAACATAATTTCCTCAGCCGTTACATATAGAAAGGGGGGGGGTTAGTTGCCAGGAAGGGCCAATTGGAGTCAAGACAGACCCAGAAACAAAATTGGAAATTATCAGTCCATACATATATAAGTAGAGGGTGAGCAATAAATTATCATACAGCCGAATGAAGGTGTTTAACAGATACAAGGGTCCAACAGGACTAATAAGCTTTGTTTGGGTTCAATTCTGTGGCAAAAAAACAGTGATGGAAATAAATATGTCAAAATTGGAGACTGAAGTATCCTTAATTATAGAACGCTGAGAGTAATTAATTGAGACCCCGCCATCTGTCTCCTCTCAAGCACAGGGGCAACTTTACAGCAGCATCCCCTTTGAAGTGGGGCAAATTGGCTGTGCAGATATAATCTCCCTGCCCTGTCCCTAGACCAAAGATATACGTTCCAGTTTCTACTATTCATTACATTATGTTACATTACAATCTGCTATTCTAATCTATTACTCCAAATAAGAGATAAAATAAAAACGGCCCTTCTGGGGGCTGCAGGATACTTATGCAAACTTACTTGGAACCAAGTCCCACCCAAGCTCCGTGGGGCTTAATGTCAACCAATGTGGCATTGATGATCTTTAATATTCTGATACACACTGAATATTTCATGTCTTACTAGAGTTATCAGGAGCGCCTACACATTCTTCAGAAAGTAAAACTGGAGGCTAAAAGGCAACTGTCTCCTGCCACAGCGCATAACTTTACCAACTTTACCATCTGGTCTTTGTCTTTGCACATGTGGACACATCCGGTTGGCAGCAGTAGCTCAGCCCATCTTCCTTCCCTCACCAAAACCATTTCCAGAACCCTAAAGAGATTCTTTCCCTCTCCTCTCTTTTTCTCCTCTCCATACAGGGTATGCCAGAGGCAATACAGTTAGCCGCAGCCAGTTGGTAGCAAGCTAACTAATTATAAAATAATCAGTGGCAACTTAACAATTAATTGTGGGGTGGGGGGAGTGAAAACATAGGTTTTCAGACAGCAGCACCTCTGAACTTCACTGAAAGAGTGATGAACACATGGAATTCACTGCCACAGGAGGTGGTGGAGGCTACAAGCATGGACAGCTTCAAGAGGGAAATAGATAAGCACATGGAGCATAAGTCCATCAGTGGCTATTAGCCACTAGGTATAGATAGGGACTCTCAGGCTGGGGCAAGGAATGCTCTGTATTCTTGGTGCCTGGGGGGGCAACAGTGGGAGGGCTTCTAGTGTCTTGGCCCCACTGCTGGATCTCCTGATGGCACCTGGTATTTTTGGCCACTGTGTGACAGAGCATTGGACTGGATGGGCCATTGGCCAACATTGGCTTCTCTTATGTTCTTATGCTATTGCATTTTACATACACTAGGGCTGTGTCAAGATCAGCTTTTAACAAAATTCAGAGAAAGCTAGAATGAAGCACTTTATTATTTGGGGAGGGAGAGAAAAAGATAGTATCCTGGGCTGAAGAATCGCATCCCTTTTCCATCTAACCCTTTACACATATCTCCCGTTCCCTACTAATTCATTCTACATAGGCAGTCCTATCTCTGTCAGCTGTGACAGCCAGGTGTATGGCACAGGCATGCCATGACCAAAGATGGATTCCCACAGCAGGCATACAAACCGCACAGGAAAGCATACAGACCGCCCTTCCGCCATCTTTTCCCAGGACAGTAATTCTAACACAGCTCAGCCAAGCTGGTGGATAGGTGGGCCTCATTCAACCCCCAAACTGTTTACGTCACAGAGGTAGTTATCATGCATCAGGTGAGGCATTTTCCTTCCCTATACCTGTAAAGTGACTCCAGTTGAGCATCTCTGAGCATGGATAAAATCACCACTTAGCCCTAAACAATCCCAATTTCCTAGGGTGGATCACATAGCTTCCAAGCAGGTATGAGCCTCCCAGTTTACAAATGAAACACTGCACAGCCACAGGAACCAGTAAGCATACACACAATATATATATATTTCATCTCCCCTCCCCCCTGGGATAACTCACCAGTGAAATTTAACTCAACAGTACAAATCCCAGAGGAGAGGTTTTCCATACCTGTGACAGACACACACACACATACATGATCTGAATTGCTTACCTCATCCATTTTTTCTGATACTGGACTCTGGTTACCAGGCAGCATTTCTTTAGTCTCAGAGGACTCAGTTTTAGAAGTCCTACACAGCTGGTCAACAGGAGTCATACTTGTGTCTGATGTTCCTCTTGAATTCTGACACAGAGAAGCCGTTCCAAGAACTGGCTCATCATCATCAGAATCGGGTAATGGCGTTGGGCTAATGTCCTCCAAGCCAGTGCTGGAAGGACGTGAGGATGGGGTTTGTGCCCTGTGGCCCGGCTGAGAGCTGGAACCAAATGTTGCAATCGGGGAAAGCTGGGAGGAGGAAGAAGAGATTGGGCTTCCTTCCATTCGAATCTCATTGTCCGAGTCATGCTCACTGAGAAAATATAGCTTTGTTCTCTGCTCTTTCAAGAGCATCTCAATCCTCGAGTCCAAACTGTT
Organism: Gekko gecko; assembly: GCA_029375565.1. Lineage (NCBI taxonomy): Eukaryota > Metazoa > Chordata > Lepidosauria > Squamata > Gekkonidae > Gekko > Gekko gecko. The sequence goes on along the minus strand of JAPDNY010000012.1, from coordinate 74,643,193 downwards.
ATGCTGAACGTCAGAATCCATGGTTGGGGTGCCCGGGGTCTCACTCCTTTCTGGCGTCTGTGAGAAGGGTACCACAGCTGGCTCATTAAGACTGTTCGATTCTGGGAGGGGCGGGGGCTCCTCCGGCTTTTCCTTCACAGGAACAAAATCAGGGGTGGTAGCAGTGCTGCTTTTAACGGGCGACTCTTCTGGAGGCAGTGGAGGTCGCTGGTACTCGACTTCTCTGGATGTTTGGGGAAGAGGTGGTTCTTCAGGCTGAGGAAACGTAGCTGGTGCTTGGTACGGGGAGAAGGCCGATTTGTAAGTTGAAGATCCCGAGTGACTCAAAGGAGGAGTGTGGGAATATTGCACCGCTTCTTGCTGATGGGATTTGAATGTGCTAAACTGGTGCTCTGAGCCTCGAAAAGCACCTGCAGAATTATGAACGTAGTGGTGGCCTGGGCGTCTATTGTAGGCATCGGTAAATTTTGTTTCATGTCTCCTGGGCTTATACCCAGAGTCCTGTCTGAAATGGTAAGATGGCGTCGTCTGACGACTAGAGTATGCCGAGTCTTGGGAAAAGGGAGTCCCCACGCGTGGGGTGAGAGGGGTTCCCTGGGACTGAGGGGTAAATTGGCCGAAAGAGTTTGGGGTGTCTTGCCGACAACTGGAGAAGGCTGTATCATGGGAAAATGGGGTGCTACTGTTTGGGGTAACTGATGATCCCACAGAAGAAAGGCTGCTGTCTTTTAGGCGTTTCAGGGTATCAGCCAACTGCAATAAAGGGAAACACAAAGATACAGATAAATGTCTCTCAAAATGTATTAGAACAATTACCAGAACACATACATCTGCTGTGGATTCACTTTCACAACAGACCTTTCAAAAAAAAAAAAAAGAATGTAATGGGAGTTGAGATGTCTGAGGGGCATAAGAGCATGTAAATGCCTACACTGTAATTAAATCTGTCCTCAAGTTTTAAGCTGAAAATTTTGCTTCGTGGGCTTGTGTTAGATATCGGAACTAGACTTTGTATTTGGTAGGAGAATTTGTGTCATATAAATCAAATGACTCTGTGCCTAATAATATCGTTCACTGAGTTGACGGCCTTACTATGAATCTGGGAGGCCGAGGTTCAAACCCACACTCAGCCATGGAAGTTTGCTGCATGGCATGGAGGTGGCAGCGGGGGGCTCCAGCGGGCTCCAGCTACTAGCCGAAGGCAGTAGCTGCTCTAGGACAAGCTGGAGCACCACTCTAGAAGGCAGTAGCAGCACGATGGCCTTAGCAGGAGCGGGGGTGGGCCACCTGCAGGAGTCTCCCCCCAGCAACCAAACAGCTGCTGAGCATAGCAGTAGGGGCACAGTGGGCAGGAAGGGTCTCTGGCTAGCACAATGCAAACCCAGCTGGGGTGGGGCAAGACAAGGAAAGGGGGAAGAGGTAAACAAAGCTCAAAGAAAGGAGGAGCAGTGCTGGGCTTGGCCAACATGGCTGGAACCCCAGGGATAAAAAGGGAGATGTCAAGGAGCAGAAGCCAAGCTGGCTGGGAAAGGCTGAGAAGGCACAGAGAAGGGAGGAAGAGGAACCTAGAGAAAGAGCGGTGGCCCTGGCCAAGGTAAGGCAACCAGAGCTGGGCAGGCGTGGTGAACTGCCCCACGGAACATCAGCCCTTGGATGTTTTAAAGGCACAAAGTTGGCACACGAAGGGAGCCGTGCTTGTATGGACACCTGTGTGGACATGGTTCTTTGTGACAAAGGGAATTTTAATGAGCCCAACTGAGTCTGGGTGAGTTTCTGCTGACCCTGGAGACATTTACCATGTCCCACTGCCTCCCAGTGGGGCCACAGTGGCCTTGGCCAGTCATACACTCTCAGCCTAACCTACATCACAGGGATGTTGTGAGGATAAAATGGAGGGGAGGAGAACAATGTCAGCCTCTGTGGCTCCCCATTGGGGAGAAAGGTTGGGGTACAAATGATGTTAAAAAAAGTGCTTAGCTCCACCTATCCTTGCTACCTTGCACTGTCTCACCTTTCCTTTCTATTGTTTGCTTTATCTTGATCTTATTAGCACTTACTAGGGTAAACGCACACATGCAGTCCAGAGAGGCTCAACAGAAAGGTGAACACATAAATATTTTAAATAAATTAAAAAGTGTAAGTTTCTATTAAAAGATCTGATCAACATTACTGAAGAAAAACTGATACTAATCTCTCAAACTAGTGAGCTACAGTAAGATTAATCAACCATCATTCACAGATCAAAATATTGGTTTTCTCATTATGCCACTTTATCAGCCCACCTGCTTGCATGTGATTTCAGCAGCAGAGCTGACAAATAAGTTTCCTCCCCTCCCCCCAGTAAATGGGTAACAGCAAGGATTACTTAACAAAATACAGACTGGCATATGTAGACACACTTCCTAGTTCTGGCAACTAGAATCAAATAGCAGATCTCAGTCACAGTCCGATTCAACACAAGACAGAAAGTTTCTAGAACCACCCTTTCATTTCACCTACCAACATGATTATTTTTTACTCTGATTAAGGTGGGAAAGAGAAGCTTAATGAAACGTACTCCCTTTAGAAGAGCTGGAGTCTGAATGGTAAAATAAAAATAAAACAATCTTTGAACACAGACATACAAGGACAACCTGGAATGTTTCCAGATATGGATTTTTTTTAGCAACCACAAGCACAGTCAACTGCTTTCTCTCAATTAAAATTTACTTTGAAGCCTTCTTCTTCACCGGTCTTTCTAAACAGGCCGCTTTTGAGACTCAAGTTCAGAGAAAGATAAAATAAAAATCCTCAGAACAATGCTGACAGCGTACCTAGTGCAGATTTGACTAAGCAGCACCTATAAAAAACATCAATCACCAATTTTCACGGGGCCACAGTGGGAATTTACCTTTAAGCTTGCACAGCAATTACTACGCCATGATCAACAGAGACAAATACTGAAAAGAGGGCATCAAGTAACTATGGGATTCAACTGAAAACTTGTGATTTATTCCCCTCCCTTACTCTCTGTTGAAGAAATGAATGCCAGTGATTAAGCCACTCACTTAAGGTGTTTCCACAAGGGACAGATGATTAGAACACTCTATTATTCCCTTTCTGCACAAATAAACCCAGCATAAAGTTGTTGATTGAGACAGGGTTAAAATGAAAGGAGGAAAATCATGACATTAATATAGTTTAGATATCAGGTACCCGCATTAAAAAACAACAACACAGAAGAGCAATTTATAGTTTTGTCACAAAACAGAGTCAAATATGCTACTTGTCATAAGAGTTGCATAAAGAGACAAACAATGAAATTAACTAGACTGGGGTTCCAACAAGATGTTAACTGCGCATGAGCAGCAGCAATAATAGAAGCAGAGACTACTCTGCAAAGACCTCAGCCCTAGCAGAATTAGACCCTTGAAGTAATCATAACAGCTTTCTTAGTCAAACTACCTACACTTGACAAAAGACATTCCACAGAAACTGAAATTACAAAAGAGATTTTATTTATTTTACACTTCACCAGCTTGTTTTTTGTTTCGAAGTGTAGAATTAAGTATACAAAGAAATCTTAAGTAGACAGAACAAAAAGTTAGCAAAGAGGCATTGAATATTCTGGAAGATATCTGTTTTTTTTAGATTTCAAAGCAATAGATATTTCATGGTATTCAATCACCACTTCAAAGAAGAAACTTTTAACCACTTAGAAAGGTGGCTATGCCTGTGCACACCTTGCAGGGACTGACTTCCAAATAAACATGCTTAGAATCACACAGGACAGAGCCTTCCAGGCCCAAGGGGGATTCTGTATAAGTAGACTAGACAAATAGCCAGTGATTAAATTTAACTCAACCCCTTTCATTCCCAGTGCTCATCATATCACAAAAACCATAAGCTGTTTATTGTGATGTGATACCTATTTATGGAATTCTACATAAATTGCTCAGCAAGAAATTTAAACATTCTGCTGCAGTGACTAAATACATACACTTCATAAAAAAAACCACTCCTGAATTTGTAATGTTGAAGTTCTGTTATTAACTATGACTTTAATATTGTAGATAAACCTTACTCTCAGAGATGAAAATTGGACATGGATAGGGAAGAAGGCTCTTTTGGTCCTATAAGAACCAGATTCAAAGGTTTTGTAATGGAAAATACATTGTCTGAAAGCCCTAACATCTCCCTACAACAGAGTGTTACAAACTTTATAGATTGAGATACTAACATCACACACTGTGCCCAGAAATAATCCAACACAGATCCTGGAGCCCTGATTCTGTGACATTTCCCGACCAATTAATGTTTTAGAAGATCAATCATCTTCTTTTAAAATTTATTTAAATAAATGTGAACATTTTGCCAAGGCTATTTTGCATATTTTTATATTTAATGTTCTACTATGGCAACACCCATGAACTAAAATAGCCTAAAAAAGCAAACAAACTCTTAGCCCCACCAACTGCTCATCCAATGCTTTGCTTGATTAATCTAACTTCTAAATGGATTAAAACTTGGGATCTTAACCAGGACTGATAAGGATCAATTTTTCCCCTCTCAATTTCTATCCCCAGGTTAACAATAGAGTATACTGTAACTGCCATAGTCGGAATCTAAGGGCACAGGTCTGTAAACTGGATTGAAGTTTCAGGTACACCTTTAGCTTCAACAGGATTCTGTCCACTACTCCAAAAAGGGACATTAGAGGTGGCAGCTATCTGGACAAGAATGTAAAGAACAATCTTCTCTAGGAGAGAGAGAACCCACCATTCACTATAAATGAAGATAAGCTTGAAACACACTATCAAACTTAGCGCATACTGTTAATAATAACCAAGTCAAAGATACCTGCAGAGTTTCATTCACAGTGGGTGAAGCATCTGGCTCATTGTCTACAGGAAGGGTCTGAGGAGTGTAGAGTCCATTTACAAGTAGCTCATAGAAATGCATACGTTTTTCACCTGGACAAATAACAAAAAGTGTACTTAAACACACACCATATTGCATCTATAAATAAGAATTTCACTGCCCTCCATTTAGAATCCTCATTTTATTCATTCTCTTTAGCAACAGAGACTAAGACTTCTGGATCTGCTGAAAGATTCAATACTGCCTGTCAGGTCAAATGAGGGGAGAATACCTCTTCACAGAAAACTTAAGCAACTGTGCTTCTCATGAACATGACGAGGCAGACGTTTTAACAATCTTTGTGACCAGCTGGATATAGCAATAGAACATCATTTATGAAAGGAAAAAGGTTAACTAGGGCAAAGCTAACACCAGTTTCACTGTACATTTAGAACATTTTGCCAAGGAGGGTTTCTTCAAAACAGAACTGCTTATCATCAGAGTTAATCCTCTCTCTACACTGACAGGTCTTTTGGAGAAATTTATCTTCTCAAAATAAATAGTTCAATAAGTTTAGAGATTGCTCTACCTGTAACAACAACAAAAAAGCAATATCCAACTGCATGCGGCCCTCTACTCAAATACAGGAAATGTCAAATATGTTTTACAAATCCAAATGGCATAGTGTGGAACACTAGAATCTGACATGGTCACTTTCCCCCAGAAAAGGTACATTGGAGACTCTTATTCAAACTAACCCCAAAGGTTGCTCATTTCTCACAGAACAGTAATATCCCAATTCTATGCACACTTGTTTGGAAATGAGGCCAGTTAGTAGGACTTACATATGGGTTAACATGAATAGGACCAGGATATGTGGCTTAGAACAGGTGTGGTTAAGCATGCAGCTCTGTGGAGGGCCATAAACTTTTGCCAGAATCTTGGGAGCCCAGATATTAACCCTATCAAATGGTCTGCTGTGCAAGGGGAAAAACTGAGAGATTCTCGTCCAATGTTCAAAGTTATGGTGCATTGGTGCAGCAACTATAGATAGCACAACTATGTTAATGCAATTAACTACGTGGGGTAGCCAACATACTACGTGGGGCAGGGTCGGGGGGGGCATATGGCTACATTAACATACCCTTCCACTCACAATAATAGGATATGTCTGTACTTGCAGGGGCACAATTGTTACCATCACAAGTGCCATCCAGCCCCACATGATACAAATTAGCTTATCTCCTCTAAAAACAATGTTCACCATTTATGAATTACTGACACCAGCAAGAGCTAGATTCAAATCCAGAGAACACCGAGATCTAGTGACCAACAAGTATCTGACAAAAGGAGCGTTGACTCTCAAAAGTTTATACCCTGAAAATTTTGTTGGGTCTCTAAGGTGCTAACTGGACTTGTATCCAGTTCTTCTGCTGTGCACCAGCATGGCTACCCTCTATAACTCAGACCACTAAAGTGCTACATATGGATTTTCTCAGCTAGCCTCATATCAGTGTAGTAAAGTAGGCCAGTATTGCGTACCCCATATTACATACCAGGGGTCGAGGCTGAGAGAGAAGAGCTCTGTCAAGGTCACCTACTGAGTTCAAACCAGAGGTGAAGGTTCCACCTGAAGTTTTCCTGGTTCGAGATCAGCCTTCATTAGCCCTAAAATATTTAACTAAAAGCCCTGACCTGGCAAGCCCCTTGGAAGCTAAGCAGGGTCGACTGTGGTTAGTATTTGGATGGGAGACTTCCTTGGAATACCAAGTCGGGAGGACAGAGGCAGGCTTTACTCAGCCACCTCTCTGAATATCCTCCAGGCCCCCAGTAGGGGTCAGTCACCAGAGGTCAACGTGACTTCCAGGTGCAAACACACGCACACATGCCAAAGAATACCCCCCCTCAAATACTTAACTACAATAAAGGACATTACAGTGCTACTGATGACAGAAACTAAGGTAGAACAGATCCTACTGGGGGGTGGGGGAACGCAACAGCCAAATGCTGTCAGGATTTCACCTTAAGTGACTCACTGAAAGCTAGAGTTCATTCTAGGGCCCATAATCAGAGTTCACGTGCTACAAGCTTGTAGCCCTCTGAGCTCATCAAATAACTATTAAAACAGGCACTTGAAATGCCATGTGTTCCCTTTAACATTACTTTGTTGTGATTTAAAAGTATAGGCAAGTTGGCAAATTGTTGGATTTAAAAATAGACAGCTGTTCATCTATATATTTTGTTTCTTTATTTTTGGTATCACACGTAAAAAATGAATGCAGTGTATCGAGTTAGGTCACAAAATATTGGCAATGACAGACCCATTAAATGAAGTGAGTACAAGGACTTAAAGGCTAAGATTAGTTGCCTACAGAGGGCTTATTATAAGTATTCAAAGAATCAGCAAAAGAACAAACAGATTTTAATACAGTAACAGTCTGAACTACAAAGTTAGTCTGAGAGTTAGGGAAATTCAGCCTAATTGACTTCACTTAGATTGCTGAAGTAATCATGTGCATTTACTTGGGAGTAAATCTTATTAACTGAGTGGACCCCCCCCCGTAAACTGAGATTCCAGTTTGACACATGGATCAGCCTGCAAGTTTCTCAATCTGTACTGCTTAGATCACATACTGAGGGTTAGTTCACTGTCTATGCCCCTCTCTGAATAACTTATGTCTTGGTTACTCAAAATGATAAAAGACTGAACAATATATCCATCTACTTAACATCCTCTAACATGTATTCTGTCATAATCTCATTCGAATTCCTTCTCTGGCATAAATACATGACTCTTCCTCATATTTCAGCTTTTCAAGAGATGGGTAGTGCTTCAGAATCAAAACAGAACTCCAGCAACAAAGATAAAAACATATTTTGGCATTCTCTATACCTCTTTGTATGAAAACACAATTCAAAACTTAAGTACTTTTTAACGTAGGGTAAAGAAAATCAAAACCATTCTATTATATATAGAACATTGGCATGTTGTCCAAACAATCGGCTTAAGAAGTTAAAAATATTTTCAGTACTTTTGACAATTAACAGGAAAGAAAACTTGTCTGTCTTAATGTAGACATTTGCATCTTTATGACAAAGCAACAAACTAGTCTGAAGTATTATAAATGCTTCAGCTCCATGCTTAAAAAAAATACTAAGAGAATACAACAAAAAACAAAAGAGATTCATTGGGGGGGGCAAATCCTGAGCAGATCTACTCAGAACTAAGGCCCATTTTATTGAATGAGGCTTACTCCCAGGAAAGTGGTCATAGGATTGCAGCTTAAAGCACTTCAGACATTTTTACAAACTATATAAACAATGCAGTTGTATCATTACATCTGCAGTTGTGTTGTTCAGTTTTCCCTGACACTATCAGTAATGCAGACCTTAAAAAAATTAAGTATGTTACTGTCTCTTTAAGAGACAAAAGGGAAAAAAAGAAGAAAGACTTTCAGTGCCCCTTGTACTTAGATTCCAGCAACCAGTTGCCTAAATAAAAAAGAACATTGTTGTAAACTGACTTTAGAGACAATGTTTTATGAAATTTTGTTTCTCTCAAGCTTTTTCTAAAATAAAATTTCTAAACTCCATAATTTATTTTTTTTAAGTTATCAGCTAAGTGCAAAGGGAACTATTTGGCAAGGAGGTGATGGGACGCAGTTTGGCAAGCCAAGTGTCAGCATGAATGAGTGAGTGAAATGGAGAGGATGGTAGCATTTTGTAAATTACAGGACTGTCTCCTAGCAACAGACAACACATTCAACTCCACGTGACTAGGAAAGGCCCATAGAAAAGCAGAGAAATAGAGGGGGGAATTGACTGACAGCTATTTAACAATATTTTTTGATTAATTACTGGTCCCAGCTCCCAATCCAATCTGCAAATGCATCTCCCCACCACCGGACAGGAGGGGGGGGGTAAGGACAGGATGCTCAGAGATGGCTTTCCCACCTTTCGTATCCAGTTCCACGTGGATGATGTTGCCCATGACAGAGGTGTTGTGCAGGTGCTGCACTGCTTCCCGGGCCCCTTTGACTGTGGCAAAGATCACTTTGGCAATTCCAAGGTGCTTCTTGTTCTTGGGGTTGTAGAGAATCTCCACTTCTTCCACTTCGCCGTATTTTTTACACATGTCCAGGAGGAAGTTCTCACGGATATTGTCATTCAGCTTGGCAAATGTTACTTGTTTGGGAGGCACTGGCCCCACATAGAATTCATCAATCTGAAGATTTATGTTTGCACAAAACATAGCGGGAATTTAACAGGGGGAAAAAAATAATAATAATTAAGAACAGACAAGGAGTGAACAGTTGATAATGACATTACCTGGAACACAAAGAGTTAAAAAGTGGCTACTCAAGTTTAGAGACATTTTCCTTCCTCAATACCACAGCAGTTCACAGGGAAATAATCACTTGTCCTCAAATGGTTAATTTAAAAACAAAAGACCCAAGGGAGGTCACTCAGTTATTAGTCAAGCACAATTTGACAAACAGCAGGATCTTATTAGAAAGGTACATTTTGCTACTTCTATAAGATTGCTGAACTAAGCTTTCCAAATAACTTTTATCAGTAAAGTGGCAAAAGTGATTTAAGCCTCCATTCAGTTATCAAAACAGGTGTACCTTAAATTTAGGGACAGAAAGCTCCAGCTCTTTGGTTTTGGTCCATATTCGTCCTATCCTGGGATCTCTGACACAATCCACTGGGGCAAGACCAGAGTTCTGAGAAGAAGAAGTAACCGAGGTAATGAGGGGCACAGATGCAACAAAAGCAACGTTTGAAATGCAGATTGACACCATTTAACATAATAAAAACTAAGGGGAATGTTTGGGGGTGGAGGAACCACACACATGTCAAACGGCAACTGTGTTGGGAATCACAGCTGCAGGTTTTACCTTCGGATTCTGACAGGCTGCATTATATCGGGAGGTGTAACTTTACAGTCTCTCCTGTAACAAGCTTTTAAGAAATTTCTCTCCCCCCCTTCCTCTCCCCCCTAAAAAGGATGGTCGGGAGAATAATAAAATGAAGGAGGGAGGGGAAAGAGAAATGACAAGGAATGTGATAATATGCCCTTTAAAAAACAACAACAACAACCGATTGCTTACAGGAATGTTAAAATGTTGCCCATCGTAACGATAGAGTTTGTGCTGTCCTTTTTTCAAAGCTGGGTCAATAATCAACTTGTAACTTTTGCAATGGTGATTTCTTCTCTCGGCAGAGGTGCTAGCTTGGGAGCTACTCTCCATTCCGTTGATCCAGCCTAGAAGAGAAGGGAGGAATTAAAAAAAACACACCAAAGTTGGGGGGGGAAGCCCGAGATATTAGAATTTCCGAGACACCCCCCTCCCCGATATCGTTAAACTGGGGAATAATATGCAGACAGTCGCTAAACGGGTGTCCCCCACTGTATACCCTCCTCCCGTTCAGAGTAAGACAAGAGACAGAAAGAAGAGGGAGAGGGGGGAAAAAAAAGACCGAATCTCACTTGAACTCTGTTTTTTGCCATGGTCTTCGGTGTGCTTCGCTTTCTCTCCTGCCTTGATCTCTTTGAAAGACATTGTTATTCGGTGGCCGATCGTCTGTCCTTGCCGCGAATGGCGAGCGCCTTTTCACATTTGGCTGGTTACATTACATTGGTTTTGAAAGCCTCCTGCCTCCTCTTTTTTTTTTCGCGAGCCAACACATATTGTGTGTGTGTGCTTTCTGCTTGCTTCTCAGGCATCCCACAATTCACCGCTATGGAGCTCGGCTAATGGCTAACCGCCCTCAACCGAATGCACATTCACAGCAGCTGCAACGCGCTGCAAAGCCCCCAGACCCGCAGCCCTGTAGCGCCTCCCCACCCCAAATAAAGGACCATGCATTTTCCCCAGCCGTCTGGCGCCCCAGAGCGGCTTCTCCTCCGCTTTAATTGCACGCCCAAATTCCCTTGGAATCTGCCGGCTACATTTACCTAAGCGACAAACTGTTCCTAAACAAGATGGACATAGGTGGGACAAGTTTTGGACAGGGAGAGAACTGAAAAACGCTGGGGCTTCGGAAAAGTTAGATCTCAGAGATTCGACCCCCCCGGCAACGCTGCTTCCGCTGATAGATTGCCAGAAGCCACCGCAACGTTTCCACCTCCGATGAAGGGCTTGATTGAAAGGGGGGCGCCCCCTGTTTCGTTACAATTTGTCAATTTCACGATTTCCAAGGTGGGAGGAGGGAGAGAAGTCGCAGCTTTGCTTATTAAAGGTCCCGAGCAGCCAATCAGATCGGACCTTCCATTTTGTTTCAGTTAAAGAAAGTCCACTGTGGAAGGCTCTCTCTCTCGGAATTTCTCTCTCTCTCCCTCTCTCTCTTTAGCTTCCCCCCCCCCCCGCGGTCGCCCTGCTGGGGCTTCGTGTTGTTTTAGCCTCGTCTTGTGCTTTTTGGTTTGTAATTTGGCCGTGGTTAGGTAATTGGCTGGTTAAAGGCACCAGGCAGCCGCAGCCAATCAGCGCGCAGCTTCCATTGGGCTTGAGTTATTAGACGCTGATCTAAAAACATCCTTCAGCAGACAGCTAAGGAGAGGCCAACAGATCCGGCAGCCATTTTTCTGCAATGGAATTAAATGGCCAACTGGGTTTTCCTTTGTTCCAAAAGGGGATACTTGATTTGAATGAATCCACAACATCCATTTCAGGACTTCTCAGTGTTTGTGTTAATGTCTGACAACATTTAGAGGACTAAAAGGAAGAAGGAAGACTTTAAAAAAAGATCTGGATTTTTCCCTTTGATTTGGAACCCATCTTTGTCTTGTATATAACTAGGTCATGGCACGCCCTTAAGTCAGCAGTGACAGTTTTGAGTTACAAAAAAGTAAATACATTGTTTTTTGGGGGGAATTGTGTTTATTTTTGAAGGCTTTTATTTATCTGCCTGAACAATATTTTAAAATATATATATAGTTTCCTGTATTAAACACTTAAAATACCTGGCCATCTTTTAAGTTAAATCCTTCCGTGCCAACAAGGTAATGTTTTAAATATAGATGTAGGAGACGTGAATTCTTGTAAAAATCGTTAGGATAAAGCTTTTCTTTTTTTCCCTTTTACATTGTAAGTACTCAATCCATTCTGTCCTTTTTAATAAGTGTAGTTTTCATGTTAATGTTACTGGAGTTCTCCTTATATATTTTTCCAGCCTTCATCTGCATGTCATTTTTTGTCTTGTTTATCTAAACCAATTGCTTCTGAAATACTATTTAGATAAAAAAATAGCAAGAGATGCTTAAAATGTTTCCATACAGTGACTATTAACCAGGGGTATTCCCACTAACGTGTAGAGGTTTAAAAATATTTGAGATCCTGGTGGGTGGGTGGGTGGAAATACACGGTGTCCTTTTTATATGCAGAGTAAATGTCACAGGAATTTAGATTTATGCCTAAGATTAAACAAATATCACTAGCTACTGGCTTAGTTAAAATAAGTGGATGTTTTCTAATATCCTTTTTTTTAAATCAAAGCCTTAGATGACTCTGAATGTCTAATGAGATGTTGATTTGCAAACTCAGGATAGAGAAACGATGATACAGAACATAAATCTATATTTAGGAGTAGATTTTAAACAATCCCTGCAACGTCACCTTCAGAACTGCATTCAACTATGGTGTGTGGGTAAGTAAACCCTTTTGCCCTTGCAGTGAAACATATAGAGCCAGGCCTATGCAACAAATGTTTTTGTCCAGGGCGGATATCCGAGTTACCTTATGTTCGGGGGAAAAGGTAGCTAATGTTCTTGTTGTAAGTACTATACAGAGCCATTTCCCCCCAGAGGATACTTTCTTTTTATTTCTCTCCCCCACCCGTACCTAAATGCTTTGCCCAGCTGCGTCTTTCTGCTTTCAGGAGTTTCTCTTTGCAATTCCATAATGGCATTACATATCTTTAAACTACACCTCTCAAGGCAGTCTTCCGCAGAGGTGTTCTTGTTTGGTTGGTTTTTTTTTTTTAAAAAGACGAACAATCGTGAGGAACCAGCCGAAATATCTCCTTAAGAACCGCAGCAATTTGGACAGGAGAGAGATCCTGGCTTGCTAAAATGAAGTCCGTCTCCCGTCCGAGGCAATCCTAAAGAACTGGAAAGAGTAAATCCAAAATGGAGTTAGGTTCCCTTCTTTACAGAAGAGGCTTTTGCAGTCGTTTTGAGTTGTACTGTCGAAAAGGATTGTGACGCGTTTGGTAGCACACAGCAGGTCTACGCTTTTCAGGTTGCTCGGTGGCTTTTAAGAAAGGTGTTTTTATTTGGAGAAAAGAGGGGTGGAAAACAAGTTCTTCCACCCAGTTTACAATGGCTGCGGGTGTCCTGGGAGAGGTCTGAGTGGCTTGCTTTTTCGGTACGCCCTGGCAGCTCGTACTCCATATTGTGTGCCTGGACTAGCGCTTTGTAATGGCGGCTGTCTTTCTCTGGGAGCCTGTTGTGTTTTTTTTTGGAGGCAGCACCAACATTTGATTTCTCCAAGGCTTTGAGAGCAGTCCTTTCTGTTTTCCATCAAGGCAGGAAATAGCTCCTCCTCTCTCTTTATTTCTCTTCTTCTCCCCCCCCCCGGGTCTGTGCAGGTTTGGAGGAAAGTAAAACAGAAGTAAGAGGCTTGGGGTTTTTTTGGTCTGGGGTGGGGGGTGGGGTGGAGAAGAAGGAGAGCGGCGGAAAGATGGTTGCCGTTTCGACGCAAGCAAGGGCTTTTGCAATAGCAAAGGGGGGAAAAACGTTCCGGCGAAGAGCGTGTAAGAGGAGCTCTTGGCCGGGCTCCAACTTCTGCCTGCTGTTCCGCGAGGCACTCCCGGGGGTGGGGGAGGATTGGAGACTGCAGGGGGGAGGGGAAGACCAGGGGTAGCCGAGCAGCCCTGCTCTTAAAGGAACAGAACACTCCTGTGGCTGAGTCGGAGAGGGTGGGGGAAGGGGGGATGAGAGAGAGAAAGACAAAGGCGCATAGCAGAATGCAGCTGCAGTCTTTTGTGTCTAGGAAGAAACCTCCTTTTGCACGGAAAGGCTTGGTGGGGTGCGGAACAGAACCACACACAACCAGCAGTGGTGAAAAACAGTGCCAAGCCCCGAAAGTTGCTCAGTGCAGGGGGAAGGGGTTTTCTGCAGTGCAGGCTATTTACTCTCTCCTCCCCCCCCCCCGCCAGGGGGGTAAATACTAGATGCCTCTCCAGGCTGGGCGAGACTGGCTGTTTTGGTTGACGGAGAAGAAGGTTGGCTGAAGTAGTGCCTGTGATGATCCTTTGAACAGGTCTCTTTTATCACCACGTGTCTCAAAGACAGGTCTCTCCCAGCATTACTAATCTCTCTCTCCCCTATGACCCTTAGAAAGGGTGAGATCCACGCTGATGCAGCAGGAGGAGGAGGAGCTGACAAGGGAGTACGTGGCCTGTTCTCAGAAGAGAGCGAGAGGGCTTTCTGATGGCATCTCTCTGCCTGGTTGCGGCAGGGAGGGTTCGCCAGCCGCACGCTTCGCTTTCAGGGACTTCCTTTGTCTCGAGGATTCCTCAGCACTGCAGCCCCCCTGGAACATAATGAGTGGGTGTTGCTTAGCCCAGACAGCCACGGCTCTGGAGCGCCTGCAAATTTGAGCTGACAACCCTGGCAGTAGATCCTGGGGCCCGTTGAGCCGCTGACAAGTTTCTTCACTGCATTGTTATCCATCCTGGGGGTAGAAATGGCCGCCTCTTCAGATATTTCAGAAAACCAAGCTGGAGAAAGTCTCTGGCCTTGACTTCCGTTCAGGATTTCTGCAATGCAGCCTCTTGAATTAGGTTGACATCATTATTATTTTTTTTTTTTTGGCTTTTAGAGGGTAGAGACATCAAGGAGAAATCGCTGTTTGACATTGCTCTCCCCTTGCCACCCTTATGGATGGCGTAAAAAGGTTTGGCTTGTACATTTCCCCTGTTTCTAGCTTATTGTGGAAAAAATATTCTGCTGTGAGGCCAGGGGTGTTGTCTCTGCACTCTCTGTGGGGAGGGGAGGCATTCCATTCCGCCACCACATACCAGTAGTAGCTCAGGCGGTCAGACCTGTTTTTAAGCAAGGGATCCAAGGAGTCCACAAAACTGGCAGAGGAACTGACTGCCTGTTAGCTGTTGGACAATGTCATGCTCTGGTCTCTGTGGGAGGAAAGGGGGTAAATAAATGACTGCTTAAATAAGAAGCTTGCTGAGAGGAGGTATGGCTTGTACCGGAGATCGAACCCGAAGCACATTTGGTAGGGAGGAAATCCTGTTGAACTGTGCTGTAGTTTGCTTTTGAGTCAATAGGCTTTATGATCCCATTGCACATGCTTTTCTCTAGCCTTTATACAGAGTGTGGGAGGACTGGCCGTTTTGCAAGGAGTCTGAACTAGGCATGCTGAAACCCGATGACCAGCATTTTCCTCAGTTAGCACTACTTTCACAAAGAGGGGCTTGGTTGTGTACGTTTGTGTTAAAGTGTGTGCGTGTGCTTTCTCTCTCTCTTTAAATGGCCTGGCTGCTAGTACTTAGAAGACTTGTTGGAAAATGTTCTCCTGTAGACTTATGTTCTCTTGTAGGCTTTGCTCTTTAAGAAGCTGATGTGGTAACACACCCGGTCAGGCCAGTCAGCCAGGCTGTTTATCCCTGAGAGCCCTTTTGTAATTGTGTGCTGGTTTGGTGCTCTTAAATTCCTTTTCAGTGAGTACAAAAGAGGCATGAGCAGGTGCTGCAGGTAGGGTAGGCTTGTTTTGACATCCTCCCCAGTCCTCTGTGTACATCCTGCCTGCGTTTTCCTTCTTGTTGTCGCCCTGCTCTTTTTCCAGTCAGGATAATATAATGGTATGTTCCTCCTCCTGCCTTGTGTGGGTTAAGCCTGCTGGGGGAGTTTCAGGATTTTCTTCCCATAAAAACCATACAGAATTGCTTGGTGCTTAGGCACTTTGTATGATCAGTGAGTTTTAGAAGATGAGCCCTGTGAAGTAGACTTGTATTATTCTCATATTGCAGATATGCTGAAGCTGAAAGAATAGTCTGTTTTTCATAAGGCCTCCTAATGGCTTCAAAGCTGAGCTGAGGCCTGAACTAGGGATTTCCCAGGGCTCACGCGGAATCAATAAGTCCCAGCTCCTGTGCCATAAACTCAGCAGCCCTTCCATTGATCTACTTAGAATGAGAGAGAGCAGGCTGGCCAATTGGACTGGCAGAAATCTTCTTCTCAGGTGTGGGAAACGAAATCATTATATCACATGAAGAGGATCGAGATGAAATGTTGCAAAATCATTATCTAATCTATCAGAAATACCCTTATATACTAGTCCGGCATATTTGTTATAACGTTTCTTAGCAAGGACTCATGGTTATGTGTGTTTAAAGAAGCCATACTTTTCCTGGTAGGGTATCCTAGCTGTACTGAATTCTTCATAGTCTGTAAGATTTAAGGAACCCCCATGGAAGAAGCCTGTATGCTTTGATGAGCTGCTAGTAGACGTTTGTACTCTGGTCTGTGAATGAAGGCACATTTTGTCTGTCTGCCCTCTTGTATATCACGTCTGTGGCAAATGGCTTTGAACCTGGTCTGTTTATAAAAAGTTACTATTTAGGTTAAAATTAGCAACTAATTTACTAGAGCTATTAGGACTTCCCCCTTCTTCACCATCACTTGTCTAGATGTTTCTGTCCTTAAGCTGCAGCTCTGTGGTGGTTTTGTTTCATTTTATCATCTGAAACGGAAAACTTTCTTCTTCAGTATCACTCAGTAAAGTACAAAACACTTAATCACACCACTGGTTAGCTGTATGCAACGACTCTGGGCCTTGCTCCAAGTCCAAACCCTGTCACATCTTCAGCTGCATTGCTCAGACACATGAGTAGTGCCATCAAAGCCAGTGGAACTTCTCTGCAATAAGTGTTTTGGGGACTTCAGTCTTCAGGCACAAAATATAGCATAATTCGAGGCAAAATGCCCCCAGTTGATCTCATGGCAAACTGAAGCCAGCCAGGGCATGTCTTTTTAAGGAAGCTTCTTGGCACAGCCTCATCCACTACTCCCATAGGTTTTGCTTCTTCCATCTCCCTTTATTTCTGAGGTTGAAGTCTAAATAGAAATGCTGTGTTTCCTGAATATATACTTTCCTTGGGTGTGCCTGCCCTTTCCAACTGGGTTTATTTCTGTAAGTTTTAAAAGCGAAAGTGTTTCAGACTGAAATCGTTTGTATAGTGTGTGGCTTCTTGTAGATAACTCTTGCGTTCTAATCTGGTAGTTTTCTAGTCACAGGCCAGTATGTCACGTACCATGAGTTAAATTGCTTGCGTGTCTATGAGAGGTGCCTACTGGATTTTCTTTCAGTGTGACTCAGGTAGTGCTGTAGTGCAAATAGCTTGGTTGTGTTGCTTGTTTTACTGGCGGGGAGGGGGATACCCCTGCTAGGAAGCTTACAGCAGACAGAGAAATGAGATCTGGAGGGAAACTTATCAGGATTACAGTGAATTGAGTTCTGGTCCCCCAGATTCAGCCCACTGTTTTATTATGCTTGTGCAGTGAAGAGTCTGGCTGACATAATGGCTTGAAACTCTTAGGAACAGTTTATAAACCAGCTTCAGGAAGGAAAGGGGAAGTTTCCAAATCTGGTTGGGGTTAAAACCTTATGGGTCCAAGGAAGCTAGAAAGCTAAAGGTAGGAACCCTGAAAGATGATTGTGGAATAGTCATTGAACTGGGAGGACTCTTCTGGAGGTGGAGGATGATAAGGCTTGAGGGAAAAGGCAGGAGGGAGAATGGAGTGAGGCACCCATGGTGGAGAAGGGCTTTAAGCAACTTCTTAGTGCAGACGATCGAACCGAACTGGCCTACAGGAAAATGCTTACTTGGAAAACTGCTAAAGAAGTGGTGGTGGTGGTACATGCTGTCAAGTTGCAGCCATTGCGTGCCTCTGCATAGCAGCCCTGGGCTTCCTTGGTGGCCTCTCATCAAAGTACTAACCAGGGCTTACTCTGTTTAGCTTCTGAGATTTGACAAAATCAGGCTTGGCTGGGCTATCCAGGTCAGGGTGCTAAAGAAGCAGGGCAGTTCCAAGTACAGCATATGGTAGTCGGAAGCAGAGCCCTGATGAAACAATTAGCGGTGAAGTCATGGACTTGAAGAAAGAATGCAGCCAGGAGAAAGCAGGGCTGGGACAAAACTTTTGGCAAGGCATAGTGGCAGGGAAGGCATATTTGGCCAGTGGAAATTAGCCCAAGGGTGGATATTGAGTTGCTGAATCCTAATGGGAATTCTTCCACTTATATCTTCCATCACTACAACATTTTAATCTGGAAATCAGCACCAACGTAAGTGGTGGGATGATCATGGTGGCCAATCTTGCATAATCGACCAGTTCCTCTAGTAAGACATGGGGACACTGTGTTATGCTTTATAGCCATTCCACAGAAACGAGCAAGAAGAGCAGTCATCATGTGGGCCACACTACTTTTGGAAGATTACTTGCTATCTGAATACTAGCTCCTTTAAAAAATGTGGTGGGAAATCTTGCATAAACTTCTGTGTATTAGCAAGGCTATGAAACAGAGTGGTGAAACCAACAGCCGTGCTGCTGTTGCCTGCTGTAGAACAACTTGGCTTATGGCATATAAGTGATAAATGAGGAAGTAGTGTAAACCAGATTGCTTGATGTTTGTTACAGGCACACAGGAAGCTTGAGGCCCTGCTCCTGAACACACTTAATGATGGTCTTAGCCTACTTCCTCACTGTGCTTTGCTAGCACTATCCTGGAGTAAGTGGATCACACATGCCCTCAAAATGGTACATGTTGGTGCATATGTAGCACAGCTGTGTTTTTAGGTCTGGCTTTAAGAATTATAGTTCTCGGTACTCAAGGATTTGAGGTTCTATAGTAGAAGTTCTAGCACTGGCCCAACTTGTGTCTAGACAGACCAATATGTTTCAGAGCTAAGACTTCTATTTTGAGGAACAAATAGTATCACTATGCTGGTTTAGTAAAATAAAATATGTAAGTTAGTGCATGCAAGTAAAACTTGGTAGCTAGCCATAGACGTCTGACAATCTAAAATCACTTCAACACAAACGTGTGTGGGCTACCAAAAGTGTTATTACAGGGGGGGAAAGCCCTGCATGTTGTAGCTGGCCTTGATATCTGAGGAAGAAGGAAGATCGTAAGTCCTGGTATCTGTGTTTCTTCTTAGGGAAATTCAAAGGTCGCACACATTAAGGGATAATACTTGAACAGGGTATGCATTCCACATGGGGGTTCAGAATGGCAGTTGTGACAGCCTGCCACCCAGTTGCCCTTCAAGAAGTTAGCAAGTAAAATTGAATGGGGTATAACTTCCATGCTTATTCAAGTCTTCTTTGTTTCCCCTTCCTTTTATAATATTCTCTGTCACCTAGGGGCTAGTTAGAGATCATAGGTAAAGGTTTCCCTTGCTTGAAAGCCAGTCAAATCCGATTCTAGGGATGCGGTGGTCATCTCCGTTTCCAAGCTGAAGAGCCAGCGCTGTCCAAAGACATTCCCACGGTCATGTGGCCAGCATGACTAGATGCCAAGGCGCACGGAATGCTGTTACCTTCCCACCGAAGCAGTACCTATTTATCTACTTGCAATTTCTTGCTTTCGAACTGCTAAGTTGGCAGGAGCTAGGGCCAGAGATGGGAGCTCATTCCATCGTGCGGCACTTGGGTCTCGAACTGCTGAACTACCGACCTTCTGGTCTGCTGTTCAGCATCTTAACCACTTGAGCCACTGCAGTGCCTTTCTGAAGATCATACAGGCTGTTAAATTTTTTCCAGTATTTTGACATGTATTTTCACTAACTATCAGCACTCTAGACCTTCACTTCTGCTTGAAGCTCCAGTCATAGCAATTAATTCATGGTTGCCCTGAAGAACAAAAAGTGGGGGAACAGGGTGGGATAAACCCCCATAAGCAGAGGACCATAACTAGTAACCTCTCAGATTATTTCAGCTGGCCTATTGTCATGTGGATCTTTTTAGACATTGTACTATACAAGTTCCACTACTTTTGGGCTGTATGTAATATAGGGGAGAACAGTGTGAGTTCGATTTGATAATCAGGACTTGTTTACTACTATTCATAAAATCTACAAGTATAGTAGCAGTGGGGGTTTTAATTTGTAAAAGAAGAATCAGTAAAAAGGTTTCATGTACTTACTACCTCTCTGTGTAGTTTTGCACCAATGCATACTGCTGATACTTTGGAAATGCTGCAAAACAATGAAGGTGGGGAGAGAAGGCAGATTCTTAAAGTGATATTTTCCCTTGATTTACAGTGATCATGCCTATAGTTAAACTCATTCAAGATTTAAATTAAGACTTGCTTACATTTTGAGTTTGTACATACTATTGCTTTCAGCTCCGAACCCCCAATATGCCATAGCATATAAACTGATGAAAACTCTGTGCATGCAGAATAGTGAAATTACATTTCCCTAAGTATGGGGGAAAGTTTGCCTTTTGAAAATTAAGTATTACACCATACGTATAGTATATGTAGATAGGACTTCAGCCATAGTACTGCACACAGGAAGCGGAATATGCTAAATTCTAATTAAGAGTACTTCATTAAACTTTCTAGTTCTATAGAAAAAGTGCTACTATGTAAAGTGTCAAAGTAAAAAAAAATGTAGTTCCTCTACTAGCTACTGTACAGACCAAATGAGGTATTTAATCTATGTGCATTATCTTTCTGTTGTAGTTTCTAGTACTGATTTGTGCTTCTTACAATTGGCAACAAAGAATCTGGGACAAAGTTTGCACTCCTGTTTGTAGTCAGCTGGGAAATAATAAAAGTTTGTGGTCTTGCTTCCAGCATACCCAGGATAGGTGCAATATGAAGAGCAGTTGGTAGAAAAAGCCTCTTCTGAATAGCATTAAGAATGCTATAGAGAAATCATTGCAAGTTCACCAGGTACAGCTTACAAATAGTTGTTTTAAAAGACCATTAAATTAAACCCTGCAGCGGAGTGTGACACTGGCCATTTTCTGGGGTTCCAAGATGGGACCACTTGACCTTCCATCAGTGGTCAAAGCTCATGTGAGAGAATTTTCAGCTTGCACACATCACTTGTCCCAGTTTAAGGAGAAGCACGATGCCTTGTCCAAACACCCCTACCATCCTCAGGCTGGCACTGAACAATGCCTTTTGGTTCACTGTAAAGCTTGGCGGTATTGAATGAGCTGAAAATCTATTATGCATGCTGCTGCTATTAAAAAAACTAAAAAAAATGCTAAATTGCAAAAGTGTTTGTTTCTGCCTCTTGTTTGCCAAGCCTGGGAGACCTAAAGAGACCTTAATACATACTTCAAGTATTGTGTATATCAAATGGATTTGCTGATAATGCCATCCAGTTGTGAAATTCTCCAACTTTCAGGAGTGATTTGGTGTGAAGCCTGTGGGGCTGTTACTGAAGAAACACAAGTTAAGCCCTGCTGAACTGTACACAGATTTTTTTGTTTGTTTTTGTGACGGCAGTCACTGGTCCTGAGTTACCAGCATGTTTTTAGTGGGCTGTCCCAAATCCTAAGCATCATGTGCTGACCTGCCAAACTCTACTGACTCATATATATGAGTACTGCCACTTTTCAAAAGAGAAAATGCTGACATATGTATGGAGAGGGTCATTCCCCCCCCACTGCTGGTCAGTTACAGCTGGTTTCAAGTATAATACTTTCTTCGGTATTCAAATCTAGAAGGCCATCTAGTGGTACAGCTAAGTAGTGGAAATGTAAAACTATGAGAGAGTCCAAATACAAGATGATCAACTCACGCTATTTTTATTTTTAACTCAAACAGTCCCCTTATGGGCTCTAATTCACACTGCGCAAAGGGACTTTTGCTTTTATACCCCTATGCGGTTTCCCAATCAGGTTCCTCTCTCTGGACTACAATTAGCCCCAAAGGTTTGTGGGGGGGGTTTGCCATCAAAGCCAAGTCACAGCTGACTTATGGTAACCCCATAGGGTTTTTCAAGGCAAAAGGTGTTGAGAAGTGGTTTGTTACCAAGGCTAATTGCAACCCAGAAGAGTGCCTTGATTGGAAAAATTGTATGTGTGTTTATACACACACATGCACGGAGAGTAAACCCACCCCTTTCCCCCCACCTCTTACTGTAGCTTTTTAAGCTCATTAAAAAAAAAAGATTACAGAAGCTCCAATCACAGCTGTAAGATACCTTTTTTAGGTTTGGCCTGAAACTCTTAAAACCCACAAGTCAGGTCAGTAGTACATGCTAAACAGATTGCAAGGGATGTCAGGTTGCCTGTGAGGATGACCAAATAAAGAATTAGGTCTCACTTTCGGTAAGGATTTATGAATGGGTAACAAATAGAAGCTTTTAAATTTACATACAGGATGTGTGATATACTGAAGTTCATGAGAGACACACAGTGCTTCTTGGGTCCTGAGAGTCATCTGGAATAATCTGCTTGTTACATCTACGACTGTTTGTGCTAAATATTGAAAATTATATAGTTGGAAGGGACCTCCAGGGTCATGTAGTCTAACCCCCTGCACAATGCAGGAAATTCACAAATACTGACCACAAATATTGTGATCACAGTTGCTGTTGGCTTGTTCATATTTCCATGTTCATGTGAGATCAAGTGACAAGAGAGGAAGAAAAGAAGAGATTGGATTTATGCCCCACCCTTCACTCAGAGCGGCTTACAATCTCCTTTCCCTTCCTCTCCCCACAACAGGCGCCCTGTGAGGTAGGTGGGGCTGAGAGAGCTCTTCCAAGGACTGCTGCTGAGAGAACAGCTCTGAGAGAACTTGTGAGTGACCCAAAGTCACACCAGCAGCTGCATGTGGAGGAGTAGGGAATCAAACCTGGTTCTCCCAGATTAGAGTCCGTGCTCCTAACCACTACACCAGACTGGCTCTCAAATGCACATGGGTGACTAAATACCATAAATCCAACTTTCATAATCTGATGTCATCTCAAAATACAGTAGTTTTCAGTAGAGTCTATTTATTCAACTGCCAGAAAGTGCTGGTTAAATCAAATGAGCCCATTGTCTTAGTGTAGGAATTAATTCTGCCTTATCAGTACATTACCTTAAGAACCTAAATTGCAGAAAGGGGGAAAACAAAAAGAAATAGTTTTGCCATTATTAAGTGAACTAATAAAAGCAGTAGCTTCATGTGTTATGTACCTGTTGGAAGTCACAGGTCAGAAATTCCTTTAGATGGAAAATGTTGCATCCATCTGGGGTTTGGGTAGAATGAATTTAGATAAGTGTTGCGTTTAGGACCTCTCCTCTAGGAGCTCTACGTGTGTTCTCATGGATGTTACAGCAACTCAGTTATGGAGGGCAGTTTATATACATAATTTATATCTCACCTTTCTTCTCCATGGGGACCCAAAGCAGCTGACGTTCTCTATCCTCAGAACATCCCTTGAGGTAGGTTAGTCCAAGTATATGACTGGCTCAAGGTCACCCAGCAAGCTTCTGTGGCAGAGTCCAAATTCGAACTTGGGTTTCCCAGATCCTGGTCCAGTCACTACATCTGGAAGTTTTACAACTCCAGAAGTTTGAACAGAAAGGTGGCTAAAAAACATGGCAGTAACTGGTATATGTGGTGTGGTCTTAACCGCAAAGGAAGGACTGGTGATTCTAAATAGCAGTTTTCAGAAACCGACTGAGGTCTGTTCTAGAATAATTAAGTATAGGCCCCGGGGGGTTTCATAAAATAGCAGATAAGCAAAATGGCTGAAACATGCTTTATAGGTTGTCAGTATTAGTGGCCATGGATTCTAAAGCAATCCCCTCTGCATGTTTCAATGTCAGTCATGATTTTTTTATGAAGAATGATTAAAGATTCAAACTATTAAAGTTTCAGGAGAAAGTAAGATTTAAAAACTTTACAGGGAATGATACATTTCAAGGATTGGGGGAGGGGAGGGGAGGGGAAGAGGTCTTGTATCTTTTGCAACAGTGGCCTTCACAAGCAAGACCGTGGCCATATCTCCTATTTGGATACCAGATGCTAGGGGCTGCGTTCGTGTATGGAGGTTCTATGTTAGCCAGCAACTGTTAAGTTGTCCTGTCCTTCATTAATATCTTCTTATTCAAATGGCTGTTACTATCAGTTGTTTAATACAGTCAAAGACCCATCAAATCACCTCCAAAGCCATAAAACAGGGTATGCAATTCAACCAAACACCCCTTATAAGAATGGCTGTTACTAATCTTGTGCTCACAAATTCCATAATGAAATTACTCTGAGCATGGATTCAGGTGGGTAGCCATGTTCGCCTGAAGCAACAGAATAATATTTGAGTCCAGGGGCACCTTTAAGACCAACAGAGTTTAATTCTGGGTATAAGCTTTCGTGTGTGCATGCACACTTTATCACATAGCAAACTTCTTCAGAACAAAGTTCGAATCCAGGGGCACCTTTAAGACCAAGAAAGTTTAATTCTGGTTATCTGAAGAAGTGTGCATGCACATGAAAGCTTATATGCAGAATTTAAAACTTTGTTGTTCTTAAAGATCTCACTGGGCTCAAATGTTACCCTGAGCATGGTAAGAGTGCACTCTTACTACATCCAGTAATTAAGCTAGAGTGGGAGCAGGGCTTCCAGATCTAAAGTCTATGATGCTGTGAGCCCCATACATTTTTATGGGGATGCTCCAAGTATATTTATTTATTTCCTTGTAACTGTGCCTATTTTGCTCCTGGGGATTTAACAAAAGTTGGTAGAAGACCATTAAAAATGTGAGATTTCAGAGTGGCTCCTTGCCACGTTCCATGCTTTTATTGCTCTGGATCTCTCCATAATTAACTGTGAGAGGTGAGTGGATGTCTGAACTCTTTACACTTGTGTACCATGCACACGAATGCGGCGTGGTGTCCCAGTATAATACCCAGGAAGACAAATGCTCCCTCTAAGCTGTGGAGTCTTGTGAGCAAAAATTCTACTTTGTGAGCTACTGGCATCTTGGGAGCGAGTGATTTGGCTCCTGCATAAATTAGTTTGCTCTGGAGCCATTCTTCCTGAGCTAAGACAAAAATGCATGAGCCAGGGACTAAAAAACTGAGCTAGCTCATGCTAACTCATCTTAGAGGGAACACTGCCCAGGACTCAGTCCAGGAGGATCCAAGTTCAGATCCCTGCTCAGACACGAAGCTCCCTTGGTCGGACTTTTGGGCTAGTCACCGACACCCTAACCCACCTCACAGGGTTGCTGTGAGGATAAAAATGGAGACAAAGGATACAATGGGCAGTTCCCCACATTCCTATTTGGAAGGGCATGAAATAAAAGGGTTTTTTAGGATGCCAAAGAGTGCCAATACTGAAAACTTAGGGGACTGAGGGTCTCTCTTACAGAGTTGTTGTGAAGGTAGACAGAAAGCTACACTCCCTCTAAGCTGTGGTGTCTTGTGAGCAAAAATTCTACTTTGTGAGCTCCTGGCATTAAAAGTTCTGAGCGAGCGATCAGGCCGCTGCATAAATCAGTTTGTGAGCCGGAGGCTGAAAAGCTGTGAGCTAGCTCACACTAATTCAGCTTAGAGGGAACACTGGCCAGGAGGTCCCTTACAAGAGAAGAGGAGGAGATTGAATTCATACCCCACCCGTCACTACCCAAAACAGACACCCTGTGAGGTAGGTGGGGCTGAGAGAGCTCTTTCCAGAACTGCCCCCGAGAGAACAGCTCTGAGAGAACTTTGACTGATCCGAGATCACCAAGCTGGCTTCACTTGGAGGAGGGGGAATCAAACCAGGTTCTCCTGACTAGTCTGCCACTCTTAACCTGTACACCAAACTGGCTCAAACTTGCTGGGTGACCTTGGGCTCGTCACCTACTGTCAGCCTAACCTAGAAGACAAAGAAGAAGAGATTGGATTTATACCCCACCCTTCACTACCCAAAGGTGTCTCAGAGCGGCTTACAAACTCCTTTCCCTTCCCCTCCCCACAATAGACACCCTGTGAGGTAGGTAGAGCTGAGAGAGCTGACAGAAACTGCTGTTTTTCAAGGACAACTCTGACAGAACAAAGGCTTGCCCAACGTCATCCAGCAGGTGCCAGTGGAGGAGTGGGGAATCAAACCCAGTTCTCGCAGATTAGAGTCCGTGCGCACGTAACCACTACAAGCAGGGGCGGATTAAGGCTCACCAGTGCCCTAAGTGCTGACCAATCCCAGTGCCCCCCTCCTTTCCACACTGACCCAGTACATTTTAGTTGTTGACCTGTCTGACCAGATATACAATGCAGGTGGCAGCAATACAAAAACGATCAATTTCCACTAGTCTTATCAATTTTTTTTTTTTACAGATCCTCATTCCTTGTTTTTTTTCCTTTTCACCCTTTTCCCAATTTTGTGGTGCCCCCTTTGGCCCTGGTTAATCTACCACTGCGACTACACCAAAGTGGCAGAAAAAAAGGTTCCCTCCTTCCCAGTTAAGTAAACTCTGAAGGCATCATTGAGAGCAGAGCATGCAATGTGTGTGTGTGTGTGTCAATGCTCCCTCTAAGCTGTGGAGTCCTGTGAAATTCTACTTTGTAAGCTCCTGGCATTAAAGTTGTGAGCCAGTGATTTGTTATCCCTTTCCCAAAGGAATAAATTAGTTTGCTCTTTGGCTACTTGCATAAATTAGTTTGCTCTGGAGCCCTCCTTCCTGAGCTAAGACAAAAAGGTGTGAGCCGGAGGCTAAGAAACTGTGAGCTGGCTCACACTAACTCAGCTTAGAGGGAACACTAGTGTGTGTGTGTGAGAGAGAGCTGGAGGCTAAGAAACTGTGAGCTGGCTCACACTAACTAGAGGAACACTAGTGTGTGTGTGTGTGAGAGAGAGAGCCGGAGGCTAAGAAACTGTGAGCTGGCTCACACTAACTCAGCTTAGAGGGAACACTAGTGTGTGTGTGAGAGAGAGAGCTGGAGGCTAAGAAACTGTGAGCTGGCTCACACTAACTCAGCTTAGAGGGAACACTAGTGTGTGTGTGTGAGAGAGAGAGAGCCGGAGGGTAAGAAACTAGAGCTGGCTCACACTAGCTCAGCAGAGGAACACTAGTGCGTGTGTGTGTGTGTGTGCGTGTGTGTGGAGAGAGAGAGAGAGAGAGAGAGAGCGAGAGAGAGAGAGAGACGAGGGTAAGAAACTGTGAGCTGGCTCACACTAACTCAGCTTAGAGGGAACACTAGTGTGTGTGTATGTGTGTGTGTCCCCGTCCACACACATTGTCTATCTCAATGTGTGAGATGACACTTCTTCGAAGCTCATTTTCCACACACTTTAAAAAAAGGAGAGAAAAAAAAAGAAGTGTCATGCGAGGAGGAAGAGGCCGCCCTCCCGCGAGCGAAACCTCGGCGGATGGGGCGCCTCGCCTCCTCAGAAAGGCTGCGCCCGGCTCCACGAGAGGACAGGCGGGCCCCGGGGAGCGCCCAGCCGCCAGAAAGGACCGAGCAATCGCCGGGGCGGAGGGCAGAGAGAGGGAAGCCGGCCTCGGGCCCGCCGCCGCCGCCGCTCCCCACCCTCGCGCGCTTTTCTCCCTCAGCCTCTCTTTTCCCGCGCTTTCTCGCTGAGGGGGGAGGCAAGGGGGCTCTCTCTCTCTCTCTGTCTCCTCATGGCCGTGGCCAACGGGGCAGCCCCAGCAGCTCCGGGCGCCGAGGAAGAAGCGAGCCCGGCTGCGGCTGCTGCTGCGGCTGCTGCTGCGGCTGCCGCGCCTCCCGAGGAGGGGAAGAAGAAGAAGAGGGAAGAGCTGAAGGTGGTGGTCGTGGGCGACGGGGGCTGCGGGAAGACGTCGCTGCTCTTGGTCTACGCGAGGGGCGCTTTCCCGGAGGTGAGTCGGGATGGGGGTGTGGGAGGGTGACAGCAGCATCCCTCTTTATAGCCGCCCTCAGCCAATCAGAGCTCGCGCGTTCTTCCCCCGCTTTCCCTAAGGGATGTCTTCGGCTCCAGCCCTGGGACCTTCAGAAGCTTCTAGAACTGCCCCCCACATTTTCCCGTCAGGCACCCCCTCAGAGGTTTCTGCCACCATTCCCAGCAGTGGCAGATTAAACGTTAAGCAGATGAAGCAAGTGTTTAGGGCAGCAGGGCCAAAGGGGGCACCACAAAGTTGGGAAAAGGGTGAAAAGAGGGGAAAAAAGAATGAAGGTTTGTAAAAAAGATTTTCTTTTTTTTGATAAAACTACTGCAAATCGATCATGGTGCACCCTAGGGTTATCTTCTATTTTTCTGTTGGAGGTGCAGCGTCATAGGCTACAACCTGCATTGTATATCTGGTCAGACAGGTCAAGGACTAAAATGGACTGGGTCAGTGTGGAAAGGAGGGGGGCACCAAGATTGGTCAGGGCTGCTTAGGGCACCAGGGAGCCTTAATCGGCCCCTGGGCAGTGTCCCTCTTTATAGCCGCCCTCAGCCAATCAGAGCTTGCGCACTCTACCCCCCCCTTTTCCCAAAGGGATGTCTTCGGTTCCAGCCCTGGGATCTTCAGAAGCTTCTGGAACTGCTCCCCACATTTTCCCCTCAGGTCCCCCCTCAGAGGTTTCTCCCACCATTCCCAGATAATTGTTTTCCTCAGATGAAAGACAAGGTACTATTCAGAGGTTGGATGAAAATGATTAGCTGTATTAGAATGTCTGTAGCGGTAGGGAAGAGTGAGATATCTGAAGAAGGGAGCAGTGAGTCAGGAAAGCTCATACCCTAGCACAAGTTTTGTTAGTCTTTAAGGTGCTCTTTGGACTTTTGATCCTTTCTACTATTAATGGGTTGGGTCGGCCTGAAAATCTGAGGCTGGGTTCCGTGTTTCTGTAGGGTTACCATCTTTTGTAAAGCAGAAAAAGAGGACATAATTTCCTGACTACTTCAAACAAGTGATCGCTGTGTTAGACACACAACCTGTGTCCCTAGCTGTGTTTTCCCAACCCAATTTGAGAAAAACACACACAGCAGTTCTGTAGAGAGGAAAACACTAAAATATTTATTAATTAATAAAGGAAGAGTACATATATCAAGGTCTGGAACCCCTGAATACCCAATAGACTCTTGACAAATCTCATTTTAAATACCCCTGCTACTTAAGCTGAGATCCTACTAACTAGGAATATTAATAACCTTCCCGAATCCAACCCCAAAAGAGGGCATTTTCATCAATTTCTTTTAAAAAGCCCACAAGAGGATGGACACACAAAAAAAGAGTACATGTTCTCCAAAAAAGAGGACATCTGGTAACCCAATGTTAGGGTGGGTGGGTGTTTTTTAACACTACCTTTGTTTCAAAGAACTCAGGGCTGCCTAGGTGGAGCTCCCGTCCTCCATTTTACCCTCAACAACAGCCCTGTTAGGCAGAGTGAGCAAGAGCGCTAGTGCGGTGTAACAGGAGTGCCAGCACAGACTTTATGAAGCCTGAGTTAGAATCATAGAATCATAGAACGTTAGAGTTGGAAGGCACCTTGCAGGTCATCTAGTCCAACCCCCTGCACTCCGCAGGATCATAGCCGAAAGATAGCTCTACATACCTACATACCCACAACATACCCGAAAGATGGTTGTCCAGCCTCCGCTTGAAAATGTCCAGCGAAGGAGCATCCACCACCTCCTGAGGCAGGCTGTTCCACTGCTCAACCACTCTTACAGTTAGGAAGTTTCTCCTGATATTTAGCCGGTAACGACTCCCTTGTAATTTCCACCTATTACATCTAGTCTTGCAATCCGGAGCAAGAGAGAATAGATTTGCTCCATTTTCTACATGTAAAGGTAAAGGTTCCCTTGTTCGAAAGCCAGTCGAATCCGACTCTAGGGTTGCGGTGCTCATCTCCGTTTCAAAGCCGAAGAGCCAGCGCTGTCCGAAGACGTTTCCGTGGTCATGTGGCCGGCATGACTAAACACCAAGGTGCATGGAACGCTGTTACCATTTTCTACATGACAGCCCTTCAAATACTTGAAGACTGCAATCATGTCCCCTCTAAGCCTTCTCTTTCCCAGGCTAAACATACCCAAATCTTTCAGCCTTTCCTCATAAGACTTGGATTCCAACCCTCTCGCCATCCTGGTTGCCCTCTTCTGGACATGCTCGAGCTTGTCAACATCCTTCCTAAAGTCTGGTGCCCCAAACTGGACACAGTACTCCAGGTGAGGCCTGACCATAGTAGAATAGAGCGGAACTACCACCTCCCGTGATCTGGACACAATGCTTCTGTTAATGCATCCTAAGATTGCATTAGCTTTCTTCACAGCCGCATCGCACAGCCGCATCGCACATGTTTAGCTTGTGATCAACCCTAACACCTAGATCCCTTTCACATATGCTGCTGTCAAGCCAAGTCCCTCCCATTCTATATCTGTGTACAGAGTTCAAATGTGTATTCTGACATGAAGCTCACAGGGTGACCTTGGACTGCCGAAACATAGCCTAGTTTATAGAGCTGTTGTGAGGATAAAAGGGGAACTATACATGTTTCCATGAGTTTCCTGGAAGACTGCTGGGAGAAAAACGAACTAAATTGTGTACGAGTGTCCTGCAGGCAGCTGTTGAGTTTCATGGATGTTTGGGATATTAACCCAGATCTGCCTACTCTGACAAAGATTACCATACATTGTGTCTCAATAATAAATCTAGCCTGTAGAAAACAGCATAAAAGAAGTCCTTTGTCAACTGGCGTTGTTGGAAAGTGCCATCAAGTCCAGTGTTCTCTCTAAGCTGAGTTAGTGTGAGCTAGCTCACAGTTTTTTAGCCTCCAACTCACACATTCTTGTCTTAGCTCAGGAAGGATGGCTCCAGAGCAAACTAATTTATGCAATAGCCAAATCACTTGCTCACAGTCTTTCATGCCAGGAGCTCACAAAGTAGAATTTTTGCTCACAAGACTCCACAGCTTAGAGGGAGCATTGATCAAGTCATAGCCGATTTATGGCAACCCGTAGGGTTTTCAAGGCAAGAGACATTCAGAGGTGGTTTGCTATTGTCTGGTTCTGCGCAGCGACCTTCGACTTGCTTGGTGGTCTCACATCCAAGTACTAGCTGGGGTTGACCCTGCTTGGCTTCTGAGATGAATTTAGACATAAGAGCTCCATAAGAAACAGTCCCCTGTTCCACAGGCACAGCTGCTGCAATAACATGGACAGGTGGCTCTTGAAATCAATTACTGAGGTTCGTACACTCTCAGAGAACTTCATGAAGCAGATTTCCCCAGCCCTAGAGAGCCAATCTGTGCCTACCACCGCAGCAACTATAATGTAGACAAGCCCATTCAGCCCTCCCCAGAAGCTCAGTGGCACAGACTCCCCCATCCCAAGAGCCTTGTAGTCTAGCAAGGGTACATGCTACCCCCCATCAACAGAGCCAGCCTACAACCTAAGAGGCCCTCATATAGGGTTGCCTTTTGCAGTCCCCCCACACATGGAACAGACAGACCATTCCGACACAGCCGTCCACCATATACCCTTACAGAGAAACAGGAACACCTCAAATAGCAGCAGAGTTCAGCAGCAATTCATAGCATGCCACATTATCGATTCATGTCACCTGTAGGTATGTTGTCTCTTTAAACTGGTTGGCGTCAACCTTTTCTTCCCTAGGGGAAGCTATGTACTAGGATGAGGTGAGGGTAACCCTATAAAGTAAGCCCCAAAAGGCCAAGGTATCCTCATGAGACTCAGGCAAAGGTCAATAAATAACGGTCTTTCCCCACCACGCACGGTTGGGCTGGGTTTGGAGGCTGATTAAGATGCGGGGGGGGGGGGAGCAGTGCTAACACTGTCTGGGTTAGAGCTACGGATAGAGCAGCATGACAGAGGTGCTTGCAACTTCCTGTCGAAGCCCAGGGCAAAAGGCTTTTTAGGCTGGCTGTTGCTCAGGAAATTCTTCAGCTCGCATCTAAACCGCACAGTAGCAGGATGTGTGGATGATGGTCTTCCTGTAAAGGCGGTAGCTGTTAGCCAATTTGAGAGTTAGGGTTGCACACTGATGTTGCAGGCATTTGCAGAAGTAAAGAGTCATTTCCAGCATGGTACCCGTGCCCAAGGCCATACCAGGTCACTTTGCAAACTCCCTAAATAGAGGATTTGCAACAAATATGGGACTAATTGTGTGGATAGGGCGGGGAGGGTAAGAGGTGGTGGAAGTGCCTGAATTCACTTCCAGTTTTTTCTAGAAAAAGCAGAAGTGTAGGTTTTTATACCCCCGTCCCCCCTTTTCTCTACCTTAAGGAGCCTCAAAGAGGCTTACAATCCCCTCCCCACAACAGGCACTTGTTGGAGTAGGTGGGACCAAGAGAGTTCTGAGAGAACTTAAGTTGTAGATTTTTCAGGCTGTATGATCATGGTCTTGGCATTGTGGTACCTGACGTTTCACCTGCAGCTGTGACTGGCACTCTGGCCATGAAAGCCCTCGACAACATTCTTATAGCTGTTGTAGAGTTTCTGGGTCGTATGGCCGTGGTCTTGGCGTTGTAGGACCTGCCTGGGGAACTCCTACAAGATAATGACTCATCCCTACCCCACCTTCCTGAGTAGTTATAAATTACCTGCCTAACATTTTCTTCTCACCTTGACACAGAGAGTACTCCATCTTTCTGTTTTATACCTCTGAGGATGCCCGTCACAGCTACTGGCAAAACTTCAGGTCCTAGAATGCAAGACCATGGCCATACAACCTGGAAAATCTACAATAGCTAATGAACTCCGGCTGTGAAAGCCTTCAACAACAACATTCTTATACTTTGAATAAAACTTTGTTGGTCTTAAAAGTGCCAATGAACTCGAACACTGAACTCGCTGCTTCAGACCAACACGGCTATCCACCTGAATCTATCTTCTTTTTCTCTTTTTGTAACATTTTTATTTTAAAAAGAAAATACTAATGTAAAAGGGGTACAGAAGGAAAGAAAGGGGTTATATAGGGATTATGAAACAAGTTATATTTATCAAAGCAAAGGTTATTATACTTACAGGATATATTAAACAAATAAAATACTTCTCCCTGACATCCCCTTCATTAGAATTTTTAAGACATTTTCTACAATAATTTCATCATTAATACGTATTCTGTATTACATATTTCATCAATACTAGGTACTAGCTATAACTTTTAATACACCAAAGTTTGAAGGAAAATCTATTACCTATCTTGCAATAGAAAAGAGAAATATTTTGTTCAAAATCCATTTCCTTATACATTTATATTCAAAACTTGTTCTCCTTTTTCTATATTATATTGCATTTTTATGCCTTACAATACATGTAAAGACTTTTTAAAAACTGTTTCTCATTCTAAATTTATCTCCTGCTTCCATAATAGACACTCCATCACTCCTCAAATTTTGAGATGGATCTGTTTCTCAAATAAGTTGTTAATTTCACATAATCAGCAACTTCTTCCTCCTCCATTAAATTTCTGAATCGCCCAATCAGATGGTATATTACAGGGGTGTCAAACATGCGGCCCAGGGGCTGGATCAGGCCCCCAGGGGGCTTCTGACTCAGGCTCACATTGGCACTGGCCATCTCCTGCTTCCAGTTCTGTTGCTGCTGCTGCATCATACCTTGCTTTGCCAGACTCTCTCAATCGCTCAGCCATTTCATGTTTTAACCTGGGTCCTAGACTCAGAACGCTGAGCATGAGATTTCTGTGGTGAATATCAATAAATCAAAAGTAGCTTTGCGGCTTACAGATAGACACTTGAACAGCATGCTCAAGATTGCAATAGCACAGACGTTTTGATGCAATAATTCAGAGCAAAAGGTGTCAGTTATCAGACACTGTTAAATAAACAAAATATTGCAAGAGTGCTAATGTTTTAAGCATGTTTTTATTTTAAGTAAAAAAAACCACGCCTTTGTATTTGTGTCCTTTATAAAATTTATATCTCTGTTACCTGGCATTACATTTTAAGACACACATGGCCCCGCCCGACAAGGTCTTATGTCAGATCTGGCCCTCATAACAAATGAGTTCGACACCCCTGGTATATTACATCGCTCTGGGCAATGTACAACAATAGATAAAAATATAAAACCATAAAAAATCAGATACATAATGCTAGCATTACATATTTAAAAGATTCCAGAGGGCAAGCTACACATTACTTTGAATTCTGGACTGCCCGGCCACCTTGTGGGCAGGGGAAGAGGAGGAACAAAACGAGCCTAGAGACCAAGGAGAAAAGACCAGCCAGAGTGGAAACTTTTGCAGTCCTCTACCAAAAGCCTGGTGGAACATCTCTGCCTTTCAGGCCCTGCGGAATTGCATAAGACCCCTCAGGGCCATGATGGTGTTTGGCAGAGAGTTCCACCAGGTTGGGGCCAGGACCTACAGAGGTCCGATTTCCATTTTGCTGCATAAATTAATTCTAGCCACTGTCACCATATATTTAAAAATCTCTTCCAAAACTTTTGGTAATTTGTTGGGCGATATTCCTAGTAACATATTCTTAGCTTCCTTAGGAAATTTGAATCTTAGTATATTCTGCATTTTGATGTGTTTCCTTCCAATATCTTTTTGCTTTTTTACAAGTCCACCACATATGGTAAAAAGTTCCATCTATGTCTTGACATTTCCAGCATTTTTCTTTGTAATTTTTGTTAACTTTCTCAATATCCTTTGGAGCACTATACCTTCTGAAAAATATTTTGTACCAATTTTCTCTTAGCACCTGACTGGCTGTGAACTTAAGTTCATTTTCCCTATAACCATTCCCATTGATGCATAGGTATCTGCTCTCTACAATTCTGCATCCATTTAATCACACATTTTTTTCACTTCTTTATCTCTTTCTAACTGGAGTAATATATATCCAATATAATAAATGATCTTCTTGTATTGTAATCAGTTCAAATTCAGTCATCTCTATTAGCGCTAAACCTTATATTAATAATCTTTTTTAGTCTTGAAGCTGATTGGTAATATAGTAACCATTGAATATTAATTCCTTCATCTTTAATATCTTGCCACGACTTAAGTTTCCCGAGTGTTTACCTTGTGCTTTATGTTAAGAAATCACTTCTGTTTCTTGTATTCTTATCATTATAAGCTTCTATTGGAGACATAAGCAAAGAATTTGAAGGAGTCAGTACAGTCCGATGTGTAAGCCATATTCTCAAAAGTCCATCTCTGATTATATGATTCTTCTTTTACTGTAGTCATTTTAGTTGGCTTTTTAACTCTTATCTGAAGACTTAGAAATTGATACAAGCAGAACTATCCAGATGGAAATGTAAAAATAAATGAAAATTTTTTGGCTGTGTAGAATTTCAGCAATCAAAATTTCAGCAATCAATATTAGTGTATTGTCAAAATAATTTTTTTATTGCAAGTGCTCTGTCTGTGCGTGTGTGTGTGTGTGTGTGTGTGTGTGCGAGAGAGAGAGCAAGAGAGAGAGAGTGGCAAAGACAGATAAACAAATTTATTTGGAATGGGAAAAAGAAAATAATATGTTTTAAAATATTACAAGATGATAAAAAGAGAGGAGGGTTAGCAGTTCCAAATATAAAAGTATATTACCAAGCGGTAGGTCTGATCTGGATCATGGTCTGCATCAAAATTCCAAGACACAGAATAGTAAAACTTGGCTGCAGTCATACATGTTAAATAATCCACTTTCAATGCACATTTCAACTGGATTTTTCCTGTGTGAACTGACAAAATCCAATTCGAAAGTGCATTGAAAGTGGATTATTTAGTGTGTGTGACCACAGCCCAAAATCAGCAGACCTGAATCTGTCTTCTGAGAGAACTGTGACTGGGCCCAAGATCACCCAGCCGGCCTCATGTAGAAGAATGGGAATCAAACCTGGTCCTCAGATTAGAGTCTGCCATTCTTAACCACTACACCACGCTGGCTCTATCTATACCTGGTGGCGTGGCCAGGCCAGGCATTTCTAGCCCATCAGGAGGTTTAGCTGTATCTCTCTCAAAATATACCCAATGGCTGCAATGAATACAACACACTGTGCCTAGCATCAGGCTAATTTTTTTGAAAGAACAGTTCTGGAGGCAGATGTCACTTTCCTGCCGCAAAAGTGAAAGATGACTTATATGACTGCAAAACCTTGCAGAACTGGAATTTTTAGCAGTCACTGGGGTGGCTTGAATTTGGGTGGTAAGGCAGCACGAGGGGCAAAGGATGAGTAAGAGAGAACCATGAATGTGTCAGAAGGACGCAAGTCTCAGCTCCTGAAAGCCCCATGCAGACTTCTGGCTCATACTTGTAGCAGCCACTGCCTTCATGCTTTTCCCCACCCAAACCACAAGGGTTAAAAAGTTTACTCTGCCTTGTAATTAATATGTGTTGGATTCAGCAAAAGGCACATGATTTTTCAGTAGACAGCTAGATTTCTATGGCCAATCTAGGTATAGAAATTCTCCTAAGGGGAGCAGAGAATACAGCAGTGCCTGAGCCAGACGACTTTGCCCAAAAAAGCACAACCAGCTGTTGCAGAATCCTCCTCTATCAACCTGCAGACTTTACTGCTAGAAAGCACATGGATTTTTGTGTCTCTGTCAAGAAGGCTGTTGTATCAGAGGGATGAGCACCTATTGGGTAGTATTCATGAACTGCGGCCCCTTACATTTTCCCTGGGTGCCTGTTTAATTTTCAGAGCCTCCCTCTCCAAAATGTTTTCTCTTGCCCCCACACCCCAAGGCTGTGCACTGATCCTTTCCAAAGACTTGTCTCTGCCCCCTCCCTTACAGAGAGGCAAGGAGAATGCTAAAGAAAGCTGCTATAATGTGTTTTTAAAAATATTTTTAATTTTATTTCAACTTACTAACATAAAAACATAAAACATAAACTATAATCATTTGTATTCAAATAATACATTAATATAGAACTTACTTAAATTTAAATTTATTATTTCACTTCTATTTAAACATCTTTATTCTGTCCTTTCCATCTATCTTCATATCTAATAACATGTTTATTATGGACATATGTTACCTAAACTCTTTCCTTTTATCATTCTTTATGTTAATTTAATTTTGTTCTTGATTATCAGCTATATAATTGGGGGAAAACTTTCCTAAGAACATAAGAGAAGCCAATGTTGCATCAGGCCAATAGCCCATCTAATCCAACACTCTGTCACACAGTGACCAAAAATACCAGATGCCACTCCAGCCTGAGAGTTCCTTGTGGCTAATAGCCACTGATGGATCTCTGCTCCATATGCATATCTAATTCCCTCAATTTTTCTTGAAATTCTGAATTGGTCTGTTATGTATAAAGGATGTTAATTTTGCGATTTTTGCATATTCATTTAGTTCCATTCCTTCAGGTCTGGGCAATTCTTTGGCTTCCATTTTGCTGCACATACTACTGTTACGGCCATCATTATATTCTTAAATAATTCACTGTGTGTTTCGTAATATTGCTTGGTAAGATATTTAATAACGTATTTTTTGGATCTATCAAAAACTTAAGTTTTAATATGTTTTGCATTTTTTCCTGTATCTCTATCCAATATTTTCTTGCTTTCTTGCAGGTTCAGCACATGTAATAGAAAGTTGCATCTGTGATCTAACATTTCTAACACTTCTCAATATAGTCTTTGTTTTGCTATACTTTAGGGGTATCATCTAAAGAATGTTTTATACCAGTTTTCCATTAATGTTTGGCATTCAGTAAACTTAATTTCTTTATATATATGTCTCATATATATATGCCTCATATATATGTTTTCTCCAAAATTTCACATCCATTTTGTCATACTTTTTAAATTGCTCTGTTTCAGTATCATATTGCAATAACATTTTATAAACATTTCCTAATAGATGCTTTAAAAGTCGTTTTCTTTCTTAGTCGACTCCCTTATTTTGCTATTTGTTCTTTCGGTTTGGATACCATTTGATAGCCTAACAACCACAGAATTTTTTCCCCCTTCATCTTGAACTACTTGCTAGGATTTTATTTTTCCTTGTTTATCCATCATATACACATAAGTTATATGGTCAAATTTCTTTCTTGTACTATTGTCACAATAAACGTCAACCAGAGATGTCAATGGCAAGATTGGCAGACCATATTCTTAACAGGCCATCTCTCAAACTATTATTACTATCTCGTGTTAGAATTGTTTTTAGTTATTTCTTAGTCCATAGTTATGTATTCCTCCTTTAAAATTGGTTATCTTCAGGGGTCTTTTGGGGGGGAGCGCACCGGAGCTCGGGCAGCTCAGGAGCCAAGCCCCGCCCCCAGCCGGCGTCCGGGGAGTCTTTCAGGCAGCCGAATGTCAATTTCAGCTCCATTATATCCTATGGGCCATTGAAGTCAATGGTGAAAACATAGGGCATATTCTGGGGGCTGGAGGGGAGAGGGTTTGAGGGAGAGGCTCCAAACTCACAGGGTAGCTGATGGAGCCTCTCCCCAAGATACCCACCAAGTTTCAAGAACATTGGATCAGGGGGTCCAATTCTATGGGCCCCAAACAGGTTGCCCCCATTCCCTCCATTGTTCTCTATGGTGGGAAGAAAAGTTACTTTTTCCCAGAGTGCTCTGGGGGGGAGCGGGTTTGAGAGAGAGGCTCCAAACTTTCAGGGTAGCTTCGGGAGCCTCTCCCCACATACACCCCCACGTCTCAAAGCAATTGGACCAATGGGCCTAATTCTATGGGCACCCAAACAGGTTACCCCCATTACCTTCATTGTTTCCAAAGGGGAAACCCAGCCAGCAGCACTTAAGGCAGGCATGCAGAAAAGGGCAACTGCAATAATAAGAGGAGGACACTTTCCCTATGAAGAAAGGTTATCACGTTTGGGGATCTTAGCTTTGAGAGTTTTTTGCAGTTTCAATTTTTCCTGTTAAAGAACCATTTATTAAAATTAAAAGGAAATGAAATTATTTATTAAAATTTATTAAAATTCTAACCTTTTTTATTTGTAGAAATACTTTGCATCCAGTTCAGAAATTCTGTTTCACAGTTCATATTTTCATTAAAAATAACCAAGGTACATTGTCAAAAACTTTCTCTGCATCCAGGAGCTGCTGTAATGTTAATCAGAATTTTGTCTCGAAAGACTCACCGCAACAGGCATATGGATTCTTTAGCCTGAACACCAACTCTCCACAAAAGCTACATTTAAGATCTGTTTTTTAAAAAATGGCCCTGTTTCTGGAAACTCACTTGCCACAGCTTAAAAATTTAGTTGAGATTATGCTAGATGCTTCTGAAAGAAAAATGAAGCTTAAAGCATCAAAAAGCTACAGAGGGTTGTTTTGTTGGTCTGGAGTAGAACAAGTCCAGTAGCACCTTAGAGACCAACAAGATTTTCAGGCTATGAACTTTAGAGCAGAGGTGGCCAAACTTGCTTAGCATAAGAGCCACACAGAATAAACGTCAGATGTTTGAGAGCCACAAGACATGAAAAAATACTGTACACATGTTTTTTTATTGAAAGATATGCGAATTTGCTTTTTATTAACATTAAAGGAGACTGCCAAAAATAAAAAAATTAAAGGGGTAAAAACAGATATTGATAATGATATTTAATTTTAGATGGAGAGGGAGAGAGAAAGAGAAAGAAAGGTGGAAAGAAAGCGGAAAGAAATCAAGTAGAAGGGGGAGGGAAGGAGGGAGGGAGGGAGAGCTAGAAAGAAAGCAACTTTAAATGTGTCCTCCAAGGCGCCCCCCCCCCCGGGCTGGCTTGGCTTGGTGAAGGGATTTAAAGAGACAAATGCCTTCTCCAAGCCTGCCAGTGAGGGTGGGGAGGGGGGATTTGAGAACACATTTAAAGTTAAAGTTGCTTTCTTTCTCTGCTCCCCCCCCCCCACCTCAGGCCTACCCAGGGAGGGGAATGCTGGTTGGGGAAGGGAAGACCGATCAGGGAGGCATGCCTCCCCTTCGCTTCCCCAGCCACCTGTCTGGAGCCACACAATATGTGTGAAAGAGCCGCATGCAGCTCCCGAGCCACAGTTTGGCTACCCCTGCTTTAGAGAGTCATAGCTCTCTTCATCAGATTCTGTGATATGTAGAAAGCTAAGCAGGTACAAGAAGAAGAAGAAGAGGAGATTGGATTTATACCCCGCCCTTCACTACCCAAAGGTGTCTCAGAGCGGCTTACAAACTCCTTCCTTCCCCTCCCCACAACAGACACCCTGCGAGGTAGGTGGGGCTGAGAGAACTCTGACAGAACAGCTCTGACAGAGCTTGTGACTGACCCAGGTCACATCGCAGGTGCAAGTGAAGGAGTGGGGACTCAAACCGGTTCTCCCAGATTAGAGTCCGCACACTTAACCACTACACCAAACTGGCTCAGAGCAGCTTGCAAACTCCTTTCCCTTCCCTCCCCACAACAGACACCCTGTGAAGTAGGTGGGGCTGAGAGAGCTCTTGACAGAAACTGCTCTTTTTTCAAGAACAGCTCTTAACAGAACTACGGCTTGCCCAAGGTCATCCAGCCAGGTGCAAGTGGAGGAGTGGGGAATCAAACCCGGTTCTCCCAGATTAGAGTCCGTGCACTTAACCACTACACCAAACTGGCTCACCAAGCAAGCTGGAGGCAGAGGGAAGAAGTGCTGTTGACTGTGACTGTAACAATATTTTCTAACAATGCATTAACCAGTTTCATTTTTCTTCTTGGGCAGGAATATGCTCCTTCGGTATTTGAGAAATATACCTGCAGCATCACCGTTGGCAAAAAAGAAGTCCTCCTACATTTGTATGACACTGCAGGTAATCTTGCATTAAGAAACAAAGAAAAAAACCCTTCTTTAGTCTATTAAGAACGCACAGACACAAACCATCAGTGTGTTAAGACTTCCTGTAGTGGCTGGGAAGAGACTGCAAGAAGGGTAGGTGATGTATGGCTTTGACTCAGGTTGCATAATATTAGATTTTTAGTTTTTTTGAAAAAAAGTTAAGTAGCAGCAGATGACTTTTACACCATTTACAACATTTCCGGGGCTTTCCAGGGCTCATTCGAAGCTTGCCAGGTTACTGGCAGGGAAACTTACATGAAACTTGCCACCCTCTCCTGCAATATTATCTATTTTTTATTCATTTATATCCTGCATTTCTCACAGAGTGGCTTACGTGGGTCCCCTTTCCTCCATTTTTTATCCTTACAATAACCCTGTGACTGGCCCCAGGTCACTGCAGCAAGCTTCCATGGCAAAGTACTTGGCCTCCAAGAGCCAAGTCCGAGACTCTAACCACTTCGCTACGCTGGTTCTGTTGCAGCTACAGGAACGTGCTGTGTGGATTCCATGTTCTCAACTTAAATAGGGGAGACCCAACAGACCATATAGAGTTTGTGCCCTAAATAATGCCCACAATCCTCCGCTACAGAAAAAGAGCCCATGTAGAAAGGGTTCCCTGGAAGCGGAATATTTAATTACTGCTTATTGTAAGGACTAAAATTTATGACTCAGTTACTCTTATTGAATTGTGTGAAGAGAAAAAGCTTTACAAGCTGCCCCGCCTGTGCTTTTAGAGTTAGGCATTGGAGCAGCAAAAAGAAACCTGATTAACTGATAATTCAAATCATGATCAAGTCTTTTTCAGGTATTCATGAGAACGAAGTGGGGCGTGGATGGTTGACAGATTAACTGTCATTGTGAAACAATGGCATTAAACTTTTAAAATAGTTTTTTACTAACAATATTTGACTGGCTCAGATGGGTAGCCGCATTGGTCTGAAGCAAGAGAACAAAGTTTGAGTCTGAATGAAGTGTTCATGCTCATGAAAGCTTATACCCAGAATTAAACTTTGTTGGTCTTAGAGATGCCACTGGATTCAACATTTGACTGGTTAATTCACCAGTTTGGTGTAGTAGTTAAGAGCAGCGGACTCCAATCTGGAGAACCGGGTTTGATTCCTCACTCCTCCACATGCAGCCAGATGGGTGACCTTGGGCTAGTCACAGTTCTCTCAGAGCTTTTCTCTCAAGAGAAGTTCTCTCAGCCCCACCTACCTCACAGGGCGTCTGTTGTGGGGAGGGGAAGGGAAAGGAGATTGTAAGCTACTCTGGGACTCCGAGTTAAGGTACAAACCCAGTCCAACAACTCCAACAGTGGGTCAACCTTACCTCCCACCAACAATCTAACTTTTCAGTTTATGTAACACAAGTTGTGTCCCCCTATACTCCAAAATCCCTGGCTCTTTTGCTCCATGATAAGGATCCCAAGATCACTCTAGCAATTGCAAAATTTGTCTCCGTCATTTTAGCTCTTGCATCTAAAAAAATAAGAAATAAGTGTCTCCTGCTTGCTCAAGATTCGTGGATCAATGAACTTCTAAGGGTACAAAAGGAAAGGAAAATAACATAAGTCATCTAGGCTGTTTTTCCTCCACTGGGAGGCACAGGAGGCGTAGTCTGTTGTGCCTACCTGGCAAGC
Source organism: Gekko gecko (assembly GCA_029375565.1). Taxonomy (NCBI): domain Eukaryota; kingdom Metazoa; phylum Chordata; class Lepidosauria; order Squamata; family Gekkonidae; genus Gekko; species Gekko gecko. Next base: position 74,601,064 of record JAPDNY010000012.1, on the reverse strand, counting down.
CTTCTGCCTTCCTTATCCCCACCGCAGCAGTGTGCATTGCACCAGACACAGACTCTTTTGACCCAGCTCATGCGCTCGTCTGCCAGTGCTCAGCCCAGGAGGTACACAGAAAACTTGCAGCGAACAGGTGCTGTCACTACATATCTGATCCCTGAGAAAAATCAGGGAGCCTTATAACAGCCCCGTGAGCTAGAAAAGCATCATCATCAGGGCAAGGGAAGGGGCTGACGCTCAGAGAGCATGGAGCAGCTTATCCCAGGTTGCCTAAAGAGTTCTGCGTCAGCTCTCAGGCCCAAGAGGCAAATGGTAGCTGGTCGTGTAGATGGTAGGGAAACCTCAGGCCTGCTGTTGTGATTTGGGCCAATCCTTGCTATAAGTGCAAAGTGAACATGAAAGCAATGTGTTCCTTCACATAACACAAAAACACCCTGCTATTTAAGCCTCCTTAGATGCCTGCTCCTTGGGAGGAAAGCAATGGCAAGCCTAGACAGCATAATAAAAAGCAGAGACATCACCCTGCCAACAAAAGTCCGTATGGTCAAAGCAATAGTATTCCCGGTAGTAATGTATGGCTGTGAGAGTTGGGCTATTAGGAAGGCTGAGCGCCGAAGAATAGATGGTTTTGAATTATGGTGCTGGAGAAGACTCTCGAGAGTCCCTTGGACTGCAAGGAGATCGAATCAGTCGATCCTAAAAGAAGTGAACCCTGACTGTTCCCTGGAAGGTCAGATAGTGAAGCTGAAGCTCAAATATTTTGGCCACCCAGTGAGAAGGGAGCACTCCCTGGAGAAGACCCTGATGGTGGGAAAGACTGAAGGTCCAAGAAGAAGGGGACGGCAAAGGATGAGATGGTTAGACAGTGTCATCGATGCAATGAACATGAAATTGAGCAAACTCCAGAGCACGACGGAAGACAGGAGGGCCTGGTGTGATGTGGTCCCATGGGGTCGCGAAGAGTTAGACTCGAATGTGCAACTGAACAACAACAACAACAGAAAAGTAGTACTTCAGAGCTGCGTCATCGTAGATTATACATGTACGTAGCTTGACCTTCGTACATTGCAAAACGCTTTCCTGCTGAATAAGCTTGTACAGCCTGGTGCAATGAACACGACAAAGCTGAACTCCAGCAGAAAACAAGAGATAGCTGGTGCTCATTCTGCACAAGAAGCATTTGTGAATCGAAGACACCCAGCTTGTACAAGTCACATACTAGCATATAGCTCCTTGCTTTGCACGGCGCATGGCGCTGTAAAGATCAGGCAAAGACAGGGACAAGAAACTGGGAGTATTAATTTTTTTCTGCTTTCAAGTCACAGCTGAATTATGGCAACCGTGTAGGGTTTTCAATGGAAGAGACATTCACAGGTGGTTTTCCATTGCCTGCCTCTGTGTCACGACCCTGGACTTCCTTGGTGGTCTCCCATCCAAGTACTAACCAGGGCTGACCCTGCTGAGCTTCCAAGATCTGATAAGGTCAGGCTAGCTTGGCCCATCTAGGTCAGGGCAGAGGCTACGTACTGGCCCTAAACACATGTATGTGGAAGGAAGACCCCCTACTGCTAGTTTTGTTGAAGTTAGGCTGTCTCTTGGCAGTCTGCACAGAGGCTTTTAGAAGAAGAAGAGAAGAGATTGGATTTATACCCCGCCCTTCACTACCCAAAGGAGTCTCAGAGCGGCTTACGATCTCCCTTCCCTTCCCTTCCCCTCCCCACAATAGACACCCTGTGAGGTAGGTGGGGCTGAGAGAGCTCTTGACAGAAACTGCTCTTTTTCAAGGACAGCTCTTATCAGAACTACGGCTTGCCCAAGGTCATCCAGCCAGGTGCAAGTGGAGGAGTGGGGAATCAAATCCGGTTCTCCCAGATTAGAGTCCGTGCACTTAACCACTACACCAAACTGTGTTTGTGTGTTACACCAAACTGGCTTTCAGGGGTTTCAAGTAGCCTTATAAGCTATTGTTCACCTATGGTGGTTAAGAACTGCCACCAGGCAGGTGATGTTTTCCCCAGAATTCTTTTGCTACCTAATGACCATAGGGGGCATTAGAACAGCCTGGCCAGCATTTTGATTCAGGTAAGTACCCAGCAAAAAGGCACACACTGTGTAACTTCTTAGAGACAGAGAACTTCAGGGCAAGACCATACCTGGCAAAGATTCTTTTGCTACTTTTGATTCAAGTGTTGCTTTCCTTTTCTGGAACCCTCCCCTCCTCCTCCACAAATAAACAGGGAAGGCTTCTGATGAAACACAGACCTTGTGATTTCTCAGATGATTTGATGCTGGCAATGGTTGGCCAACAGAAGTTACCTTCGGTGTATGACATCACAGTGATGACACAGCGGCATGTTGGATGTATTAGAATCTCTACACGGAGCAGACTTCTCATTTTCCCCAGGAACATTGAGTTCTTCAGAAGACATTTTTAATCAAGACAGGGATTCTTTTGGTGTAGTGGTTAAGTGCGCGGACTCTAATCTGGGAGAACCGGGTTTGATTCCCCCACTCCTCCACTTGCACCTGCTGGATGACCTTGAGCAAGCCATAGTTCTGGCACAGCTGCTCTTAAAAAAGAGCAGTTTCTGTCAGAGCTCTCTCAGCTCCACCTACCTCACAGGGTGTCTGTTTTGGGGAGGGAAAGGAGTTTGTAAGTCACTATGAAACTCCCTTGGGTAGTGAAGGGCGGGGTATAAATCCAATCTCTTCTCTTCTTCTTTAAACCTTGGTTTTGTGGAGAATTCATCTCCAGTGTGATACAGCAATTAAGAGTGTTGGGCTGGGATCTAGGAGACCTGGGTTCAAACCCCCACTCTGCCATGGAAAGTTGCCGAGTGACTTGGGCCAGCCACGCTCACCTCCCTCACAGGGCTGTTGTGAGGATAAAATGGAAGAGGGAAGAATGGTGTTGTAAGCCATTTTAGGTCTCTATTGGAAGAAAAAGCAGAGTATAAATACCTAAATAAACCTACTTTAAGGCAGTTTACTAGTTATTGTTTCCTTTTAGGAACCTGGACAGATAAGTCTCCACTGCCTTTCCTCCTGGTAGCTCAGGGCAGCATGGTGTAAATGGCAGTGGTCACCAAGTTGCTTTCATGGCGGAGTGTGTATGTGTGTTGAATCTGGTTCTCTCAAGTTCTGGTTCACTAGTCCAGCCACTGTTCCAGAGTGACTGGCTTTCCTTGGGCTTTTCAAATACTACTCATCCCCTGCACCCTACTGCTCCCAAGTGGTACTCAAGGGGAAGTCATGACATTTAGACTGACTTAAGCTTATTGTTAATACATACTAGGGTTCAAACCTGAAGACAGACGTAGGGAGCATGAGCTTCCTTTCTCCTTCCCAGTTTTGGAGGACCTTTTGTATAGCCTAAAGCCACTGGACAGAAACTGCGTTCAGATAAAAAGCTTTTCCCTTTCTCGTCTTTGTTCCAGGGCAGGAGGATTACGATCGGCTGCGACCACTTTCCTACCAGAACACCAGCGTGGTCTTAGTTTGCTATGATGTCATGAATCCTACTAGCTTTGATAATGTATTAATTAAGGTAAGAGATTTCTCATAGAGGCCTTGCATCTTGGGAGCATATACATTAGAGGGTTCTGAAGGAAGTCGTTTTACTTCTGTCCCCCCAAGTGATCGGAAACTTGCAGAAGGACTTTGCAGACATCAGTTTCCTTTTGAATGTGGAGATTTATAGGGCCTTGATAAAAATCTGTGGCCCTGACCTGGATAGCCCAGTCTGGTCAGATGGCCAAAACCAGGGTCGGCCCTGGTTAGCATTTGGATGGGAGACCTCCAAGGAAGTCTAGGGTTGCTACGCAGAGGCAGGCAAGGGGCAAACCACTTCTGCTCATCTCTTGCCTTGAAAACCCTACAGGGTCACCATAAGTCAGCTTAGATGGCAAAAAAGGTCGATACACAGCAGGAGCAAGGACAGTCAGTCATAATGCCTCAAAACAGCATCCCAAACGGCTTCAGAATAAAAACCCAGAGCCCTGAAGACCAGCTTCTTCCTCCTGGCTTGTTTTCCAGCAATCAGCTGGAGGGAAAGTCACTAATATACTCACAACATTAGATTCAGATATGTAAACTGCATAAGCCTTACCGCAGCCCACATCTCTGTTTTATTCAGGACTTTAGCTATGAATGGGTAAAGCACTCTTATGTACGGGAATGCTTAAAATCTGGTCTCGCCGTCTTCATTATCTCCTTGATTGTTTGTATTCATCACCCTTCCCCCAAACCTTGCTTGCTTCAAAAGGCACGTCAGCTTGTTAGAGGCTTCTAGTGATGTTTTAACCCTTCAATTTCTTTCTGCCAGTGGTCTCATGAGGTGAGCCACTTCTGCCAAGGAATCCCCATAGTGCTCGTTGGCTGCAAAACAGACCTCCGAAAGGACAAGGAGCACCTACGGAAACTCCGCTCAGCTCAGCAGGAGCCAATCACTTACAGCCAGGTAAGCAGAACGGAATACTAGACTGGCAATACAAGTAATAAAATTTGCATGCATGCACTCTTAAGGCTACACGTCTGTCATAGTGGTAGGGTCGAGAGCTCCAATTAAAATAGGCGCATATTAGATTCTCATAGATTCTGTAATTTTTTTCGGCAACTGCTTGTGGCCCCATAGGACCAGACTGACTCATACATGGAGGATGTGAGCTATTAGCCGTGATGGCTGAATAGCGCAGGGGTCCCCCACCTTTTTTTGCATTTGTGGCCACCTTTGGAATTCGGACACTGCACTTTGGGGGGCAACCCACCGCAAAACAGCTGCCAGAGGAGGTGGAGTCAGCAGCCACAAAATGGTCCCCACAGTTTACCTTCAGTCACACAGTGAACATGCTGCTTGTGTTGTTGCCTTGGCAGCAGTTGTCAAAGCAACATTTTTAAAAAAAATCTGCACAGCCAATCAGAAGCCTGGCTAGGCAAAGGCCCTCCCTGGAGCCACCCACTTTCTGAAAACACTTGGCAGGCGCCAGGAAAGGTGATGGGTGGGGCCATCGTGCCAGGGATCCCTGAAATAAGAGGCTCCACATTGAAAGGCATTCTGAAGAGCAATACCCCAGAGAGGCTTTGACCCCATACCTTGTTTGGATGCTTCCTGAGGCATCTGGTTGGTCCCTGTGGCAAGCAGGGGCTTGGATCCTAGCCTCCCCCTCCTTCGTAAGAACATAAGAGAAGCCAATGTTGGATCAGGCCAATGGCCCATCCGGTCCAACACTCTTGTCACAGTGGCCAGGAATACCAGGTGCCCTCAGGAGGCCCACCAGTGGGGCCCTTCTATGGATGGGACTGCAATTTTTGCAGATTTCCTCCTCTGACCACCATGATATTCCTGGGGGTTTATTAGTCCATAAAGGCAAAGATGGCTTTAGCAGGGGGTGGGGGGGTGGGAGTATTTGGCATTTAGGTAGGGCAACTGTGCTGGGCCTGTGCAGGACCCGGGCCAGATGGATCTTTGGTCATCTTATGTATGCTTCAGCCTCTGACTTCCTAGTGCTTTGGGTTTTGTGAAGCTAAGCAATTTAGGAACTGCTGGGCCTGTGTTGACCAACAAAGCCTTCTTCCAAACACCGTCTAATGAATATACGAGGCTGTCTTATTTATCTAAGTTTTCATTGTTTGCTTTGAGTGACGAAGCCTTCAGAGGTCTCAGGAATAGACCCTTCCCTCCTCCACTTGCTACCACAAATCCAGGAAGCTCTTGCGGTTGAACCTGGCATGCCAAGCACATGTGCGAGAGCCCCTTTCTCAGCCTTATACAAGACTGCTCAAGCGTTCTTCTGTAGCAGAGTTTTTATGCTTCATATGTAGGCCTGATGTCAACAGCAGCAAAGTGAGTCCGGTTTGGCAATCAAGAGGAGCCTAAGAAACCCAAGCATACACGTTTGTAAAGCTGCTAAAGGAAGTAGATCCACAAAGCACCAAGTGTACCTTTATGTACACCAAGCTCTCAATTAAGTCACTTAATGCCCGTTGTTTTGACTTCATTGGCTGCCTTGGATCTGACTCCATTCTGGTAAAGCTTATGTTGATTCCCCTTCTGCAGGGTGAAGACGCTCGTCGCCAGATGAACGCAGACACTTACCTAGAGTGTTCAGCCAAGTACCGTGAAAACATTGAGGACATTTTTAGGGAAGCAGCAAGCATTGCGCTGAATGCTATGAAAAAAAAGCGGCAGAAGAAACTGAGGCCATGTGCCCTGTTGTGATGGCAGCCCACACAACAAAGAGGACTAAGAAAGCGTTTCCAGCTTTCCTTCAGCCATTAGCATGGAGACATTTGTTTTGCATTTTCTAAATTTGACTGTTCTTCTCCTTGCTTGGAAGTTTACCTGGAAAAGTGACTTGTCCTCATACGGCGGTTTCTGCTTGTCCTACCTTCTCTGAAGACCGAACGTAAAGCGAAGCTGCGAGGACAAGCCAGTCCACTTCCAGAGGCCAGTAGCAATTTGCCAGTCTTTCATTTGCACTCCTGGGAGGGGTAGGGACTAACTAGCCACAGCAATTAAGGTAAGGTCTGCAGGACCAGAGCTTTGCCATGATTTGTTTGTACATTAAAAAAAACACCACTTTCTTTACAAACAAGAAATACCTGTAGTTTTTGACGAATCAAAATGTTCTCACAAAAAACAGCCTGTGCTGCATTAAGATTTGTGGCAACAATGCTAAAGGCATTGGCATGTGTCCTACACTGCTAGCAACGTGTAAAGCCCTCCTCCAAATCCAGTAGCTCTTCCTCCACATATTGGAGGAAGGCTTGAGAGTTTTCTGAGCAGATATGTGCCACTGTGTGATTTAAAGAGATCGTTGCGATTCATATATTGAAGTATGAAGCTGTCTTCTATAGTTGTTATAAGTTGCCCTGAGCCCTGCCAGGGTGGCTTAGAAATCTAATTAATTAAAGAAATCATAAATAAATATAGAGCTAGCAGCCCATTGATCCAATCTCTCTCAGTATTGTCTTTTCTGAGGGGCGGCAACTCTCTGAGGTCACAGGCAGAGAACGGTCACTCTCAACAACCACTCCTTGTTGTCTGTGAAAGAGAGACGGGGATTGACCCTGGGATATTTTCCAGCTGCAGTAATTGACCACGCTGCCATCACAACATGCTGAAGGCATTTGAGAGAAGGTGTAACAGGATTCCAAGGTACCCTGTACGATTAAGTAACCGATTACTTAGATCCCGAGAATGGTTCACAGAGCATCTGATTAAGGCAAGGAGACTGTGACTCCTGTTGAGGTTAGGCTAGGTGCCCGTTAAACCACGCTGAGTAGCCCATGAATATAGAAGGGTTTTAAAAAACTAACTGCCCAGGCCACCTGATCCTGAATGACGACCTCAGACTTTGTCCCTTAAAAACATCCCCTTACTTTAACTACAGTTTGTGTTTCAACACTTTTTCCTCCTCCTCCCTTTTTCCCCTTTTCTTTTAAAACTGGCATCTTGGATAGATTTTTATTTTCTTGTGTAAACCATCGACTAGCAGGGAGCACTGAGTTAATCTTTCCTCTGATGCAGAAATGGCAAGGCAACGAATGAGGCCTTGGATAAGATAACTGTGCCAACTGGTGGAGCAAACGTCAACCCCGGTTTACACCTTCTGTAGGGCAGAGCTCATACACAGAACTTGGTCAGCAGAATTTAGTGAGCTCCATGTCACAGGCACAGAAACATAGGACTCGATATGTGTGAACAAGCAAATGAAAAATGCTGCCTCTTCACACAAAAAGTGCAAATCATGATTTTCTAGAATCAGTGAAGGCACTCCCAGATTTTGTAACTGAAGAAGAGCCAAGCTGTTCCAGCACATCCAGAACGTAGGCTCAGGGCTGAAATCCTTTTTGTCACACTACCACCCAGTCATCATTGGATGCTGCCCTGTGACCCACAGAGACCTCTCTGCGCCCTGCCTGAGTGTCACTAGAAGTCAAAAGAACTAGACAGGAAAGCAACAAGACATCCAATCCAATCCACTGCTGGAAAAAGCAAGCTCTTGGTATACTACAGAGATAAGCAACTGGAAGCCAAAAACAGACACTCTGAAGTTCACATCATACATAGCCACTCGCCCCCAACTCTTACACTCGCATGCACCTCAACGACCCTCCCCCAAGCTGAATTCTTTAGCACCCTCTGTCAGTGGATTCAAGCAATAAAAGTTTTTTGGTAAAGCCTTCCCCCTTATGCACCTTAGATGGGCATTTCCACCAACAAATCAAGAAACAGGAAAGGAGTGGTGAGCAGTCAAAATGCCCCAAAGGGCGGAAGGTTGATTGCCCATGTTTCTGCTTAAATGGGAGCATGTCGATGGGTCAAGCAATGTTGCCGGCCCTCCCAACTTGTTCAGTTCCTGTTAACATACGAAGCTGCCCTATATCAAGCTGGACCACTGGGCCATTTAGCTTAGTCCAGTCTGACGGGCAGTGGCTCTCGGCCAGAGGTCTCTCATTTCACCTTGCCCTGCTGCTGAACTGTTCTGATGGATTCTCTCTCTCTAAGTGTGGCTTAAGGCTTTTGCTGCTTCTCCTTTTCAACAAGGTAGGGATAGCAACAGAACTATCCTAAGCAGCATTCCCTCTAAGCTGAGTTAGTGTGAGCTAGCTCACAGTTTTTTATCCTCTGGCTCACATATTTTTGCCTTCGCTCAGGAACGATGGCTCCAGAGCAAACTGATTTAGGCAGTAGCCCAATCGCTCACTTGCAACTTTAATACCAGGAGCTCACAAAGGAGGATTTTTGCTCACAAGACTCCACAGCTTAGAGGGAACATTGATCCTAAGTCTATTGGTATTATTTTATATTGTGTATCATTCAGTCTCCACTTTCAACCTTGTGCTGGTCTATAAATCAAAAAGCTGAAACCAAAGAATAAAACCAGTTCAAGCAAAACATACAGGGACAGATGCAGGACAGATGCAGGATCAATCCTCTGACATGCACCACTTCCAATCTTTTTGCAGGCCAAAAGGCTTCTCCAGCCTTGTCTTAAGTCATCAGCAACCTTCCCAAGCTGGAGATACAACACCCCACTAACAACTGGGCGAGCCAGGAAATGGAACTTCTGTTCCCGAGATAAACATTTACATCTGAGTCCCATTTTGCTCATGTGCCAAGGTTTGGCAGGCATCTTTGCATACTCAGGTCAAAGGCAGGAACATTCCAGTCCTGTGCCCCGTTCCCTACACATTTCCACCATCCTTAGTGTCATTTCTTCCAAGATGACTTTTAAAAAGTGTGACGGCAGTGTGAAATAAAGCCTACTAAAATTGACCTGGGTGAGGCAGTTCTTTTTTATTTGCCATCTTTTCTCCCCCCCCCCAACCCCTTCCATGTCTCAACAAGGTTTGAGCTCCGTAAACGAAACCTCCATCTAACCTCTGTGCCAACAAAGCACATTACATCATATCATTCACTGGATTTCAAGAGGCTTTCTACTTAGCTTTTTTTTTTTTTGTAAGCAACTCTAGCTGGAGCAGGTTACAATAATGAGGCAAAGGATTCCCTCCACCTGTTTCATGAGCCCCTGAAAGTGTTTCCAATCAACTTGCAAGTGGAGAAGAGCGATTAGCGGCTTCAAGTCCACGAGTGCTGTTCCCACACAGGTCCCTTTTTGTTTCTCAAAACGCACAGGGCTCAGCAAATGCTACCACGTAGTAGCTTGGAACAGCCACCAAGATTCCAATACCTGCTGGCATTTCAAAGATGGCATTTTAATCAAAAGCTTGATTTATTCCAAAGTAGCGAAGCCTCCTTTCTTTCTTGATAATCCATCTTTTTCCTAGCAGGGATCAATCTCTGCTGAATTCCCAGGAAAGGCCAAATGGGTGCTGGATTAAGTTAAACATAAATAGTGGGCTACCAGCTGGAAAAAAGCGGCACTTGCAAAATTAAGTCAGTTGGGGAAGACTTCATAGCTTAACGAGGATGGAAATTCCTCCGTGGTTTGCATACTGTAGGGTCAGTTAGTGGCTGAGCGGGGGGGGGGGGGGTGTCTGTCCAAAACACAAGTCTAATCAAAGGGGAGGCAGAAAGGAACCAGACCCCAAGTTCTAGCCATCGGAAGTACGGTCCTGCTTTCACAACTTCTTCGTTTTGTTCTTCTGGAGTTTGGTGTGCACTACTTTCAGAGTCGTGAGGAAGTTTCCAAGGAAGAGCACCAGAAATGTGAGCGCAAGCACAAAAACCTGGAGGACCGAGAGAGAAAAACAACAACACAGAATTAGACAGCCATACGTGGCAGAGAAGGAGGGGAAAAAACAAAAACTCATTGAACTGCTATCGGAAAACACTTAGCAAATAGCTAAAGTGATACCTGATTGACTTGCCATGTCAGAGTTTAACAATCCCAACTGGATCAGACTACCCAGTTCAGCTCTGCAGGAGCCAACCAGATGCCCCAGAAGGCCACAGAGAGCCCAAATTCAGCCCCAGCCAATAGTATCTGGAGGTCCACAGCCTCTGAACATGGAGGTTCCCCCTTTAGCCATCCTTGGTAATAACCACAGATGATTTCTCCTCCATAAATCTGTCTAGCTTGCTTTTAAAGTCATCCAGACTCATGGATATCACAGCTTCTTGTGGACAGGAATTCTACAAATGAATAATGGCTTGTTTGAACAAGTATTTATTGCTTATCTACTCCACCCCCTGCCCCCACCTCTCTAGTGGAGTTGTATGCTAATAATGGGGAAATGATCATTTTTTTTCTCTCCACACCATGCACCATTTTAGAATACGTTATGTCTAATCAAAAAGTGAACTGAGGTTCGCCCACTGTAAAATTAGCAAAATGACAAATAGGACAAATTTCCTCATTTGCCTTTTCTTGAATGGAACCTTCATTCATTTTAAAATAAAAAACCACCTAAGAGCACTCTTGAGCAGTGTTCCCTCTAAGCGGAGTTAGTGTGAGCTAGCTCACAGTTTTATAGCCTGCAGCTCACAGAATTTTGTCTTCGCTCAGGAAGGATGGCTCCAGAACTAACTAATTTATGCAGCAGCCAAACTGCTTGCTCACAACTTTAGTGCCAGTAGCTCACATAATATAATTTTTGCTCACCAGACTCCACAGCTTAGAGGGAACATTGCTCTTGAGCTTTCTCTCTCTTTTTTAATCAAAACTTTTATTGATAGGATATATTAACACGCTCCATAACTCATAATACTTTTAAATACATCCTTTTCAATTATCCCCTTCCTCCCCCCCCCTTGGCTTCCAGCAATGCTCCACCCCGCTACCTATTTCATTCAATATTCAATAACAGTAAAAGTTATCCCATATTCAGTTCTTCTTTTAAAAACATATTAATTCAGTCAATCTAACCCTTCGGTAACATTTTAGCTATAATTCAATCATTACTTTCTTTTTTCTATCCTTAATAGTTATCAAAGCAGAGTAACTTATTTCTTACATCCCAATTCATTTCAACTCGTGAGCTTTCTCAAGCAACAGCAAGAGCTCCTACAGCAAGTCCAGTCTCTTCAATCCACATCCGGACACCGCAGGGTCTGATGTCTGCCCGCCCCCTCCCCCCATCCCAAGCCCACACGGCAAACAGGATCAGTGCAGACTATATAATCTGCAGGGTTGACTTTCTGGTACATGATGCAGACACCTCAAACTGACAAGGAGCGCTGCATACAGAAAGCTAAATTTCCCACGATGACATGAACACATGAAGCCTCATACCGAACTAGACCACTGGTCCATCCAGGTCAATATTGTCTCCCCAAACAAGCAGCAGCTCCCCAAGGTCTCACATCACCTACCCCCTGATTCGTTTAACTGGAGGTCCCGAGGACTGAACCTGCAGCTGTCTGCATGCCCGGCAGATGCTCTACTACTGAGCCACAGCCCCTTCCAAAGGCAAGATGGGACCATCCAACTCATAGTAACATTAGATATTTACCAACAAACAAGATGTGGACAGTGGGGTTCAGGTTCAGTTTTTATTGCCTTTGGCCATAGGCCATTACAATGACAGAATATATAAACTACTAAAACCAGGAGAAAGCTACTTTAATACACAATAAAGCATCTTAATAATTCCAATTCTTCCATCCTGATCTCCATTAGTAATTGAGCTATGGTGATGCTACTATTTTTTTTCTAATTTTCTCTGCAGCGAGGGCAGAGAGGGCCACCTTGTGTGAAATCTTGGCCTCTACGACTGCTAGTAAAACTAGAATTTTTTCTGTTCCTGTTCTAGTGCCTAGGGTGGCCAAAATTGGGCCTAGACATTTCTTCCTAGATAGAGTGGGCAGAATAACAAGTAATGGTACAGGTCTTCTGGCGCTGAGCCTCCACACGGGCAGAGACGCCGGGCAGCAGGCCTGTTAGTATAGCTGCCTTCAAGCATTGCTGATTGCATTGATTGAAAGTGGACTGAAGTTAGTGCAGAGTGTTATTTGCTGAATGAGTTCTTAGTGAAATATTGGGCCCTTTGATGGTCTGATTTGATTAGTTTATACCAGGGTGAGGATTTATTCTCTTGCATGATTCGCCTATCTTGGGCAGCGTCCTGGGTATGATATTTGCTCCCTACCATTAAAGTCGGTCCGAAGAGGCCTGTGGATTACATCCGGATGGTTATAGATTTGCAATATGCTATTGTATTTGGGTAGCCATTTCGGGTCTTTCCGGCAAGCAAGGAAGCAAACTGCTTGAAAGGTTATCAGTAGGTGCTCTCTTCAATTTGTGCCAATAGTTACAAAAAGCTTTATGGGCCCATAAGATGTGGGCAGTGATCCCCTTCTCTCCCTCATCTGTTACTCTATATTCTCCCAGTGCCAAACAAGTTGATTGTAAACAACCCCCCCCAACCTTGATATCTCTTAGAGCAAACACTTACCTGCCATTCTTTACAATCCTTATGTCTTGACAATTCAAAAAGCGTGATAGCATTGTGGAGCTGCCAGAACTTAAAAGAGGAGATGGGGGCAAGGCAGGAGGGAAAAAGAATTAAGAAAGCAGAACTATATTTTGAAAGAGCCAAGCAGGAAATCTAAACAACCAACCAGAATTACAAATTAACAAGTTCCCACCCAAGGAGTTATCTATGAGATTTGGAAGCCAGGCAACAGGCATTTTCAGTACAAGAGGACTACTCTCAAAACTTGGTGTGCAAGTGTTATGTTGAGCCTAAGGGCCAAACGAGACGGGATGTTCCATTTCCTCCATTTTGTAAAGGTTTCCCTTGCTCGAAAGCCAGTTGAATCCAACTCTAGGGGTGCGGTGCTCATCTCCGTTTCCAAGCTGAAGAGCCAGCGCTGTCCAAAGATGTTTCCCTGGTCATGTGGCTGGCATGACTAGACGTTGAGGCGCACAGAACACTGTTACCTTCCCACTGAAGTGGTACCTATTTATCTACTTGCAATTTCTTGCTTTCAAACTGCTAGGTTGGCAGGAGCTGGGACCAGAGACGGGAGCTCACTCTGTCATGCGGCACTTGGGTCTCGAAATGCTGAACTACCGACCTTCCAGCCTGCAGTTCAGCATCTTAACCTCTGAGTGTGCAATATGGGTATTTTGTAGCATCAGGGAAAGCCATTTAAGAGCAGCATGGGGGCCCTAGTCTACTTGGGGCCACCACAACATGGGGGAGAGTGTTCTCCCGCCCCCCCACACACTGTTTTTCCAACCTGTAATGGCTGACCCATACACCTGGCGCAAGTACACCCCCAGCACCATTTTGGGTTGGAAAACTGGCGTGAGGGGAGGGAAGGCAGGATCTCTTCCTCCCCTTGGGCTGTAATGGTCCTGATCAGAATTGGGACCCCGCGGTGTTCTTGAACAGCTTTTCAACAGCTTATGCAGTTCCGCAGGGCCTGCAATATGGAGCTCTTCCGCCAGGCCTTCGAGTAGGGGCCGCCACCCACCCCCATTACCACCTCCATCGCCATCAGACCTTCCTGGCATTGTCATCTTGAGGCTTACTGGCCCCGGCACAGGATTTCAGTCCCACAGGATATCATGGGTACAATGATAAGAGCAGAATGTGTCCGCTGTTTTAAATTTTTAGTTTATATCTTATTTATGGTTTTAGTATTTGTTCTTGGTGTTGCCTCTATGTTTTAATCCGTCTGGCATTATGCCCTTGTTCCCTGCCCTGAGCCCACGTGGAAAGGCGGGATATAAATCAAACAAACAAATAAATAAATATTCCTGGCCCTACAAAATAAAAGTGTGAGGCAAACCCAGGGATGGCATCTTTTCTAAGTTTGGCCCTAAGCTACCTGTTACATGGCAGTTCCTTGGTGGTCTCCCATCCAAATACTAACCAGGGCAGACCCTGCTGAACTGCTGAGATCTCACAAGATTGGGCTAGCCTGGGCCATCCAGATCACATATTTAGCCCTCCGCTACATGGTCTGACTGATAAGCACCACAAATATCTGTGGCTCCAGGGGGTGGTCTCTCTCTCTCCCCCCCTACCATGGCAAATAAATCTAGAGAGCAATTTCTACCAGGGGACCCGTGTACGGCTGCAGGTGAGGGAGAAGAGGGAAGGATTAGACCCACCCATCAGCACCATGGCGCTGATCAACATTGCCTCTCACCCTTGGTGGCGGCTTTCTACGATTAAAGATTTTAGAAAGCAGGAAATCAATTCATGGATCTCCCATCCACCCTGTGGTCCTGCACCACACAGTGCAGGCAAAACCAATACGATTCAGGACAGATGTGTAACCCCAAGCAACACGGCAACTTGAAGTCATTGATTTCTCTGCCACGTCTGCCAATACATTTGCGAACAAGGGAGAACGTCCAACTTACATGCCCAAAGAACAAGAATGGAAGGAGGAACGTCAGCCCTCGCCACATCCAAGACTGGAATCCCTCTGTGGAAAAGCCAAAATGACGGAAGCCAAGTTAGTCCGCAACAAAACAGCCTCACGTCGATTTTGCCCTGAATCTTGCCAAGTGCCTGCTTTAAAAGAAAACAAAAGCCGCCTCGCCCCTTGCATTCTGCAGGAGGAGAAGCCTGACCTAACGAACCAGATGGCTGGAACAAAGGCTAGGGGGGAAGATGTGTGGACTACTTTACCCCCCAAAAAACCAAAGGCATCGGATTTTTCAAGAGAGATCAAGCAGAGAAGACAGTGCACTTATTTAGCATTTCCAGAATTCAAAGAGCTTCATGTATCTTAGTGCAGTCCTTGCAACTACCCTGTAAGGTAGGGCAGTATTATCACAGTGCACAGAGGCCAAGGCTTCTCCCTGCTTCCCCCCCCCCCGGTATTCTGACTCTGAATAAATGCCTTTAAAGATGACAACTCCCCCCACCATGAGACTCACCCACTGTGAGATCTAAGTGGTTTCTTTCCCCCAGTGCGCGAAGTCTGTATAGGCAGCCACTTTGATAGTAGTATTGTAGAAACTGGACGCAACCTGGGAGGAAGTAACAGACCTATTCAAACTAACCAGGTTGAGATTTAAAAAAAATGGTATGCCTGATGAACAAGCAATTCTCTCCTCCTCTCAGAATATGTCACTTTAGTATAGAGATCTCCCCTGGCAAAGGAAAAGAAAGAAAAAGAAAGGAAAGAACCCCAATATTGTGGTGTTCTTCTGCCCTTGTTTCATGAGTTTCTGTCAAGTTTCTTTGTCTTTCATTTGAACTTGCCCTAAAAGCCCTTTTGGAGTTTTCTGTCATGTAGCAGTTAGAATGTCAGATGTCAGGCTAGGATCTCAACCCAGGTTCTTCAGACCCCCTCCTCTGATGGAAGCTTGCCCAGGTGAACTTGGGCTCGTTGCTCTTTCTCTGCCAAGCTTGCCTCACAGATATGCCAATACAATTAATCAAATATACCTCCTCTCCTGGGACAGAATCAATGTGTAACGGTGGGCCTTTGCATAAGTTTGCCAGTTAAATGACTCTTTCCTGTTTGTTTCAGTGCATATACCTGGCTTCTCATGCAAATCGGCAGGGCAGCTTGCAGTACACAAAGTATCCCCCTCTCCCCACCACGCCTCTAACATCGAGAAAAATTCCTATTTTAATAAACAACATACTCACTCTGGAAAATTGAAAATGCTAAAAACTGGTTGCGGAACATTTGGTACATGAGACCATCTGGCCTGGAAGAATAACAAAACAAGATGCTTGTATAAACATGCGCACATACAGTGTCCTTCTATATCGCAATCTGATGTTGTCAGGAATTTCCATTTCCCCTCCAAAAAGTACTTCTCAGCATAAGGTGACATTTCCCAAATTCAGTTCCTAATCTGCCCCAGTAGCATCCTTCCACCTTTACCACCACAGACTGCTGGAGAGGAAAGTCACCTTTCAAAAGATCCCGCATATTAAAAAGCCAAAAAAGAAAGCTAGCATGTGAAAAAAGGAAACTAAGTTAATCCCACAGGCAAAGTAGTTTCTTTACATAGGTGGAGCCATTGAACAGGCAACAGTGAAATAGATTCTATGCCAGGGTTGGCCAAACTGTAGCTCGGGAGCCACACATGGCTCTTTCACACAGCCTAATTTAATGTTAATGAAAAGCAAATTTGCATATTTTTCAATAAAACCGTGAGCGTAATGTTTTTTCATGTCTTGCAGCTCTCAACCATCTGACATTTATTCTCTGTGACCGTTACATTAAGCAAGTTTGACCACCCTTCCAATGTGCCAGTAATTGAGCCCCACCCACCCCATGGGAACATTTTGCACTGCATTTTAATTTTCATATTCAGTTTTACAGCCATGTGAAAATATCTTGCACTAGATCAGGCCACGGGTTCCTGTAGCTCAGAGGCAATAATGTCTAATCTGACTGGCTGCAACTCTCCAGGGATTAATGCAGAAAATGGTCTTTCCATCCTCTAAAGCGTGGATTACACAACACCTTTTGAGCCTGTGGGCACATTTAGAATCCTCACACGGGGCGGTGGGCACAGCTCCAAAACGGCTGCCACAGGAAGCAGAGCCACGAACACGGAGGAAGCCCGGGCGCAGGGGAGAAGAGAGGCGATTTTAAAAATACACTGGGAAGGAGGCGTGACAGAGTATCAGTGTTCCCAGAAGCAGAAGTTCCCTTAATAAGTTCTAGTGTTCAAGTTCTAGTGTTTCCAAGGTGGGATTCAGACTCTGTTTAGCCTATTAAGGGAGGGACTTACCATGTCAGCATCACACCAGATAGGAACGTTGAGACATAATGATGAGACACCCACCAACCCTTAATCCTGGAAAAGAAGAGGACATTTATGCTGCATTACGCTGAGGCGAAGTCAGGCCCGCCATCAATTGTACAGTAGAGCCATGGTCCAATCAGAGCTTCCTAAAAAGACCACTGCTTTATACAGCTGGTATAGTGTAGAGTCTGAGCCAACTGGCTGTGACCAAGAGGATCCATTTGAGTCTCGTCTCAGCATAGGGTTGCCAAGTCCGTCCGTCCCCCGGCCACCAGAGGGCGCCGGAGGGGAGGGGAGGGGAGGGTTGCCAGATCCAGGTTGAGAAATTCCTGGAGATTTGGAGATGGAGCCTGGGGAGGACAGGGACCTCAGTGGGGTACAATGCGACAGAGTCCATCCTCCAAAGCATTCATTTTCTCCAGAACTGATCTCTGTCATCTGGAGATGAGCTGAAATTCCAGGGGATCCCCAGGTCCCACCTGGAGGCTGGCCTCCCTATCTCAGTGGCCAACTCACTAAGTGGCCTTAAGCAAACCACTCTTTCAGCCCCCCCCCATCAATATGGAGGTAATCAAACTGGCCTACCTCACAGGTGTTGCAAAGATTGCTGCACTCATATATGTGAAGTGCTTTGCAAGGGACATATACTTAGGAATACCCATGTTTGCAAACAAGTTTTCATTGTATTGAAACTTTATGTTTTTATTTGGGAATCAAGGTGCTTTGTATATACCTCTGAAGGTAGTATATGAAGCAGCCCTTTAAAATATTACACAAGTTTTAAAAAATGCAAAAAAACCCACCCTTTATTAGAACCCTCACCCCTTAGCCAGGGCAACACAAGGTGGAAAGTGTTGCCTTTGGAAGGAAGGAAGGCAAGCAGGCAGGCAGGCAGGCAGGCCAGCCGGGCTTACTATAAATAAATATCGCTTTACCTGTAAAACTGGTCATCATGAGAATTTCAAAACAAGAACTCCACCTAGAATATTATTACTGCTGCCTGCCGCAGCCATCTCATTGGTTTTATTGCTGCCAGCCAACAATGCATTTTGTATAGTGCTTTCAACGACTGATGCAGCAGTCTTTTGTATTTTCAGTATTTTTAACTTTAGGATTACAAATCCCCTTGGGATTTTTAAATACAGAGTACTGTCTAGAATTGGTAGTGATGGTATATCCTTCATATGTTTCCACTAACAACCGTGTGAGGTAGATCTATAATGACTGGTTCAGTGTCACACAATAAACTTCATACTAAAGAAGAAGAGAAAGAGGAGGAGATTGGATTTATACCCTCACCCGTCACTTGGTGTCTCAGAGCAGCCTACAAACTCCTTTCCCTTTCCCTCTCCACAACAGACACCCTGTGAGGTAGGCAGGGCTGAGAGAGCTCTTTCCAGAACTGTCCTTGAGAGAACAGCTCTGACAGAACTATGGCTTGCCCAAGGTCATCCAGCAGCTGCAAGTTTTCTCCCACATTAGAGTCTTGAGTCACCCAGATCCAAACCCCATACTTCATTAAACAGGGGATATACCAATATGCCATTTTAACTTCTTTTATTTACTTCAAGAAACCCCATATCACCCTCGAAGCACATCTTGAGAAACTTGGTTAACCCAACGAGAATAGAACTAGTTTCAGACAGCCAGGACCTGACAAGGCAACTGTATGATTTCTCTCATAAAGGGGCTTAAAGCATTCTTCATATCTTGAGGACTCATACCTTGATCCATTGCTGATAAGGATACTTTCCCTTATTGTCAGTGTGCAGTAATACCAAACTAAGAGGAAGTTGAACACTTCATCTGTCACCCTGGAGGAAGAAAAGTAGCAAAATTTCTGCAGAGATTATAAATATTTAAATATAAAGCTTATGTCCATTTATTCTTTGTCACAGGGACTGGCCTGTTTGTCCAATGTAGAGGATGGAAGGGCAGGCCCTACGACAAAGAAAACCAGTTGGGGAAACAGTTTAACCTTCCAGGACCTAAAAGTAGCAGTTCTCTTACAAAAAAATTTAAAAGGGAGATTAGAAAGAGAGACTGCTGAATTGCAACTGAAGATGAAGCTCAAGACAATGCATCCTCCTGGACAGAATCAAGACCTAGGTTTCCTGTCTCATTACCAATGCTGATTTCCCCATGCCTACTACCCCTCTGCATATCACACCTAATCCTCTCATGCCTGCTATTGTTACTTCGCTCCCCTCTCCAAGATATAAGGACAGATCTCACATTCTAACTGTATCTGAAGAAGTGAGCAGTGACTCAAGAAAGCTCCTACCCTGCCACAAATTTTGTTAGTCTGTCTGTAGCAGAAGAAAAGAGCAAGAGTCCAGTAGCACCTTAAAGACTAACACGGCTACCCATCTTAAAAAAATAAAAATCTCTGGAGTTTCATTGGGTATAACACTGACACCACCTGCAAAGGAAACAAGATTTACATTCCGTCAAGTATTTCGCTTTGGCAGTACAGGAAGCGACTAGCAGTAGGAAAATATAACTGTGTCAATTATACCTTATGTTTTATTTCAGTGGTCTGATCCCTTGTTAGGGTTTTTTGGTTTGGGATACTTTATTTTTAATGTTGTAACCCTCGAGGGTGTTTTTTTAAGCAAGATGAGCAATAGATATTTTAAATAAGTAAAAATAAACAGACATTTCAAGGCGGTGCAACGTTTACAGTCAATTCCAGTAAAAGAGCAGCAGTTACACCGTTCCAGGACCCCAGGGCCAGGGCCGGCTCGTCCACTAGGCGAGCTAGGCGCTCGCCTAGGGCACCGACCCTACAGGGGCGCCAAAATGCCCCCCGCCCTCCCCTGTGAAAAGCCCCCTTCCCGCCCAGCGCCGGCAGCCTCGGCTTCCCTGGGCGCCTCGTGGCTGCGAGGCGCCCAGGGAAGAGGGCACCGCCATTGGGAGGGAAGGGGCGGGCTTAGAACGCCCACCCCTTCCCCAGCTCTCCTGGGCGCCTCGCAGCTGCGAGATGCACAGGAGAATCGCGCCGCTGCTGGGAGGGAAGGGGTGGGCGTTCTAAGCCCGCCCCTTCCCCGACTCTCCTGGGTGCCTCACAGCTGCGAGGTGCACAGGAGAGCCGCGCCGCAGCTGGGAGGGAAGGGGCGGGCGTTCTAAGCCCGCCCCTTCCCTGGCTCCCCTGGGTGGAGCCAGGACAAGGGTGCTGGGCCATCTCCAGGGCCCACCGGGAGGTTGGCATCCCTGGTGGGGTGGGCGTCCCAGGCTGTCCTGCCTAGGGCGCCCAGGCACCTGGGGCCGGCCCTGCCCAGGGCCCATGCAAAACTGTTTTTGAAGAGGATCCAGCAAGCACTATGCCGAGAGCCCCGCAGTGTTCCCTCTAAGCTGAGTTAGTGTGAACTAACTCACAGTTGTTTAGCCTCTGGCTCACACATTTTTGCCTTAGCTCAGGGAGGATGGCTCCAGAGCAAACTAATTCATGCAGCAGCCAAATCGCTCGCTCGCTCACAGCTTTAACGCCAGTAGCTCACAAAGCAGAATTCTTGCTCAAAGCTTAGAGGGAGCATTGCTCCTGAGGCACATTTTCAGTGCCGCCCTAAGCTGTGTTACATCTTTTTAAGCCTGTTGACTTCAGTGGACTTGGAAGAGAGCAACTCTGCTTCGGGTGGCACTGGCAGGGACCCTAAGCAGGGGGCCTGCCGCAGAGTCTCAGGAACCAGCATCTCACAGGGCTTGGGGTTCTCGAACAGCCCCGTGAAGTACCCAAAATTTGGAAAGAGAAGGCAGACTGGTCCCGCTGAGATACTCTTTACAGACTACATGGCAGAATGTCCCGAGGCAGGCAAAGTCTGTCCACGTGATGCTAATTTCTTCTGAAGAGGGGCATGTGCATGCCGGACTAGCAGCACATGATCCAATTTGCAAATGCACTACAGGGCTAATTCAGTGAGGGGGATCCCATTAGACCTAGATAAATCCAATCAACTGGAAAAGCAATACTGACCGACGGGTGGTGCACGTCAAAGACCTGGGGAAGCCCTTCAGTCCACACCGCTGCATACTGAAGACTGCACAACATGGCAGTTTCCAAACAATGCTCAGGGAATCTTTGGGAAGTTTTTAACAGAGGCTGCACATTTGAGAGAAGATGTGTAATAGTGTGATAGTGCATCACTCTTAAGGACGCTTCTCCAGCAATGCTGAGCACCTCCTGCAAAGTGCAACCATGGGGGATTCTTGGCTAGCTTCTGAGCACACCCTGGAAGATGCACTCTTATGAGACTTAAGTAGCCTGCTATGAACATAAGAACATAAGAGAAGCCAACGTTGGATCAGGCCAATGGCCCATTCAGCCCAACACTCTTGTCACACGGTGGCCAAAAATACCAGGTGCCCTCAGGAGGTCCAGCAGTGGGGCCAGGACACTAGAAGCCCTCCCACTGTTGCCTCCCCCAAGCACCAAGAATACAAGCATCTCTTGCCCCATAAGAACATAAGTATATATGAGAAGCCAATGTTGGATCAGGCCAATGGCCCATCCAGTCCAACACTCTTGTCACACAGTGGCCAAAAATACCAGGTGCCATCAGGAGGTCCACCAGTGGGGCCAGGACACTAGAAGCCCTCCCACTGTTGCCTCCCCCCAAGCACCAAGAATACGGAGCATCCCTTGCCCCAACCTGAGAGTTCCTCTCTATACTTTGTAGCTAATAGCCACTGATGGACCCCTGCCTCTGTGTGTTTATCCAATTCCCTCTTGAAGCCGTCCATGCTTGTAGCTGCCACCACCTCCTGCGGCAGTGAGTTCCACGTGTTAATCACTCTCTGGTTCCGCTGCAGACAGACACAGCCAGAGCTTCCTCGAAAGAAGAATGTGTGAAACTATATTCTCTGTAACCAAGCCTTGCTCGATAAACTGGGCCTTGTGAATTGCCATCAGCAGAACTCAGGATCTTTTTACCCGCTGAGATGTGATTCTTAAAGTCAACAGCAACATACTGTAGCATGAAGCTTAAAATTGCGGGGAGGGGGGAGTTCCAAGCCCAGGAGTGCCTTTGGAATTCTGACCACAAGGTGGTGGACACGGCCACCAAATGACTGCAACAAGAGGCAGGACCAGCCACAGAACTGCCACGGAGCGAGGTGACGCGTAACTCTAACAGTAACTCTTCCAACGTTTCGGGCAGAAGCTCTGATTAACAACATACATTTTTAAATGAACACATTATTCAAAAAGGATTTTATTGCCTATACCTTCAGTCGTGCAGTGAGGATCCTTGTCCCGTGATGGGAGTTGTTGCCAATGCAACTTTTACAAAATCTGCACAACCAATCAGATCTCCGGGGGCCCATGAGAAGCCCTGCTGGGCAAAACCCGCACCTGGCCCTGCCCTTTTTCTAAAAACACTCGGCAGGTGCCGGGAAAAGTGTTGGCACGCTGCCATGGACATCACGTCGAGGACCCCTGCTCAAAACCATTTCCCAGCAAATAAAGCCACAGCCTTACCGGTAATGCAGAACAAATCGGCAAGCGACTGCCCCGAGGAGTAAAATTATTGTCAAGTACAGTTTGAATTTTTCATACTCATCTTTGTAGGCGAACCTGGAACACAAAGGTGAGGTCAGATAAGCACCAAGCCTGGCTTGTGGAGAGGACTCAACCAACACCCCAGTGTCGCCACCGCCTCTCCTCTTCCAGAGTCGCAAAATACCAAATCCACTGATGCCCGGAGAAAGGTTCCCTCGGGAGCCCCACTCGTATTCAGAAGGATACGCAGAAGCTCGATGAGAACAGGGATGCCGCCCCTCCCGATCACCCCGTGCCCCGAGCCCGGAGCATTTCGTGCCCCTTGCATCGACCGCCTGCTTGGCAGCCCCACTCCCTCCCCGCAGAGAACGAGTCGAACCAGAGAAGAGAAATTACTTACTTTGCCTGATTACTTAGCAACGTTACATTCACATTTCCCAAGACCAGATTCAAGTACAAACTGTAGGGAGAAACAGCAACACATGGTCAGACTCAAACAGTGGCGGCTTTGACTTCCACTCAACACACTTGGAAACACAACAGTTGCACAACTGCAGAGGAGGCTGCCTCGACTCTGCGGCAAGACAAAGGAATTGCTCACAAGCAGCAGAGAATTGTTTTAGTGGCAAAACAAGCTATCCGGAGGAAATTCTCTTTACTAGTTGCTGTAGATTTTCCGGGTTGTGTGGCCGTGGTCTTGGCATTGTAGGTCCTACAATGCCAAGACCACGGCCACACAACCCGGAAAATCTACAGCAGCTAATGAACTCCGGCCCGGAAAGCCTTCGACAACAAATTCTTTTTACTGTTTGGTTGACAGGTTGGCACAAATGAACTTGCTGACATACGGACACTTAAGTATATATCTCAGCCTGACCAAAGATCCTTAAAAGACTTCATGATCCTATTTGAGCCTGCCTGTGAATTATGATAATTTATCTGCCGAGGCCCTGTTTTGCTTGCCTGTTGGAGGCACTGTAGGTAGTTGCCCAACGCATCTTGTTTTGGGCACCTGCCTCTCTGCGCATGTGCGCTCTCTCGCTCTCTCTCAGGCACTTTCTAAAACTTGTAATAAGTAACGTGTGGTTTTAACACTTCTAGCTGCAGTTTTAATTGATATCGCTAATCAGTGATTGATTAGAAACCTCCAGGGCAAGATTTTTTGCAGGATATTTTTTTCAAACAGCTTTGAATCTTGTCATCTTGCTGCTTGGTTTACTAGAAGCACGGAGCGATTTATAATAATCTTGGAACATTTCTGCAATCAGATTAGGTAAGAGGACACACTGTTTGTTCACTTTAATACAGAGGTAGTACTTATATTTAATTCAGAGGACGATCCTTTTCCCAGAAGCGGGCTGTCTTTGTTCCTGCTTCAAGACAAGCATGTCTGAGATTTAGCAACGCTTTCTTGAATTTTGTTGGTGTCAGTGAGATCCACCCCTCCCCCATTTCTCAAAAACTTTTGGGGTGCACTTTTCCTGGTGCCAAGAAATCTAACCCCTTCATTTTCTCTCTTTTGCACCTTTTTCACCATGAGGAAGATAATCTCATGCGCACCCCCCAAGAATATGTATAACTGCATCCAAGGGTATGTGAAATGGTACATTTCATCCACCCATCAACCAACCCTTAAAGGTAAGGTAAAGGTTCCTTGCTCGAAAGCCAGTCGAATCCGACTCTAGGGTTGCGGTGCTCATCTCCGTTCAAAGCCGAAGAGCCAGTGCTGTCCAAAGACGTTTCCATGGTCATGTGGCCGGCACGACTAAACACCAAGGCGCACGGAACGCTGTTACCTTCCACGAAGTGGTACCTATTTATCTACTTGCAATTTCTTGCTTTCAAACTGCTACGTTGGCAGGAGCTGGAACTAGAGACGGAGCTCACTCCGTCTTGCGGCACCGGGTCTTGAACTGCTGAACTACTGACCTTCAACAGCCTGCAGTTCAGCGTCTTAACCACTTGAGCCACCGCAGCTCCTCAACCACCCTTAAGTTCTTCCCTAATTTAACCCCGCTATAGACTCCCCCCATCAGCAACAGATAGGGTGCCAAGGTCTCCCCTGGCCACCAGTGGGGAATAGGAGAGAGGTAGGCTTGCCAGCCGCTGCATTAACAGCATTCTGTGCGCCTTGGCGTCTCGTCATGCTGGCCACATGACCACGGAAACGCCTTCGGACAGCGCTGGCTCTTTGGCTTGGAAACGGAGATGAGCACCGCATCCCTAGAGTCAGATTTTACCTAGGGTTTGCCTTTACCTAGGATTGCCAGATCCAGGTTGAGAAACTCCTGGAGATTTGGGGGTGGAGCCCGGGGAGGACAGGGACCTCAGTGGGGTATAATGCCAGAGAGTCGTCGTCCGTCCCCCACCCAAAGCATCCATTTTCTCCAGGGGAACTGATCTCTGTAGGCCAGAGATAAGCTGCAGTTCCAGGGGATCCCCAGGTCCCACCTGCAGGCCGGCATCCCTAGGAACAGATTTAACTTCCAGCTTGGGCCCCCTTTATCAGACTCTTAAATTTCTCCCACATTATCCCACTTAGGAGCTGCCAGGCCAGGTACAAATTCCTTAATGCAAGATAAGATGTCAGCACATACACCCGAGAACACCATTTGCAGGTCTGTGCCCCACACACGCGCATAGTGAGAATAACCTTTCCTGCAAGGTGTAGTGCCCCCCTCCCCCAAAAGCTCCTAAGCCGAAGACTTGTGGAAGCCTACTGTGCACATCAGTACCCGAGGACTCATGTCTTGGATTAAGTAATCAAATACCTTCAAAGCCTTATAAGGGACCGCCTCTTCCCATGTGCGCCTCAGAGAGTGTTACGCTCCGAGAGTCAACATCTCCTGGTGATCCTTGGCCCAAAGGATGTCTGTCTAGCCTTAACCAGGGCCAGGGCCTGGTGGAAGATGCTCCCTATTGAGGCCAGGGCCCTGCGGGATCTTATGCAATTCTGCAGGGCCTGCAAGACAGAGCTGTTCCGCCAGGCCTTTGGCTGAGGCAGCGGGCGTCCACGTATGGCTCCCCCCCTCCCCGAGGTTGCGGTCTCCCACCTACTGATAACCGGCCATACCTAGGTACATCAATGGGCCGGATTCTCCCTACAGCAAGCATGACTACTGATTTCATATGTTTTAATGTGTTTTACATTTTATTGTATTCATTAAAACGTTGTAACCCTCCCTGAGCCCGTTTACAGGACGGGCAGGATATAAATGAGAAAAATAAAATAATAAATAAAATAAGAATAAAGCGGATAGGAGTGTCCAACCATTATCTGGAAGGCCCCAGGTTCGAATCCCCGCTCATGCCATGGAAGGCTCGCTGGGTGACCTTGGGGCAGTCACTCTCTCTCAGCCTAACCCACCTCACAAGGTTGTTGTGAGGATAAATTGGGAGGAGAGGAAAAGGATGTAAGCTGCTTTGGGTGTCCATTGGGAAGAAAGGCGGGATATAAATGAGTTAAATAAATAAAAATAAGTAATTTTTTTAAATTTCCAAGAGCTGGATTGGAGACCGTCTCCTCAAGCCATTGCACCTCTGTGGAAACCCATCGGCATCAAGCAGATTTGAAGCTTCAACCAGACCACCAGTCCACTGACACCTGCTCAGACTAAGCAGCTGCTTTTCATCGTCTCAAGGAGAGACACGCAGGATCTGGGCCTTCTAGGCAGGACTTAGGCTAGACACGCAGGAGCCTAGGCTGGATGGCCACCTGACAGCCATGCTGATTCTGTGAACTTAGGCAGATCACAAGAGGGAGGGCAGGAAGGGTTGCCTCAATGCTTAGTTCTCATGGCCCTTTCTTACACGCCCAGGGAAATGCCGATCGCCACTTTGGGGGTCAGGAAGCACTTTTTCTCCAGGCCAGTTTGGCTAGGGACCCTGGAGGGTTTTTTGGCCACTTCCTGGGCGTGGAGCAAGGGTCACTGGGTGTGTATGGAGGGGGAGGCGTTTGTGAATTTCCTGCCTTGTTCAGGGGGTTGGACTAGATGACCGTGGAGGTCCCTTCCGACTCTATGATTCTACACATGCAGCTCTACCATCACCAGAGCAATCAAAAACCATCTTCTATCAAGATTGTGCTTGCATATGAACCCTGAGCCCTTGAGTCGTCGTCCCCACCTCCTCTTCCCTTGGGTCTTCTAAGAATAACTTCCCCAGATCGCTCCCCGGTGGCATCACCGCACCATGACTAAAGTGGGAAACTATGTGCACCGGAGACACTGCCAGCTCATGTGCCCCTTCTGGACAATGCGGGCTTCTGGCAAACATTTGCTCTCCGCTAAGAGAACAACGGTCCCAAGGGAAGCGCAAGCAGCAGGTTCCAATAACAAGAGTAAAAGGCATTTATCTCAAGGGGGCTCCCCTCTGGGAAACACACATGGTGAACAATGACTTACAGACCCTGTCTATGCCCAGGGGCGGCTCGTTAAAGGAAACACGTACCCGTTTTTCTTTGGCAGGTAAGCTTCCATGTCGAAGAAGACATTGTGCCGCTCTTTGATCTGGCTGTTGATTTGCTCAACGTGTTCCAGTTCTTCCTGGCTGCAGTTGCGTTTACATCTGCGAAGTTGGGAGGGAGGCGATGGGAGACAGAAACGGGCGCATGCGTATTTAAGCAAATTCTAGCACTGCATTCGGCTACGGCAGAAAACCCTGTACTTCTTCCTCTCGTGCTCATTTAATTCAAAGGCCAGCAGGATTCCCGTGTGGAGGCAATGCATCTTAACCCAGGGTCACCAAAGAAACTGGCTGACAGCCAACATAGGACGGACCCCAAAAAAACTTCCTCGCACAACATATGAGCTTGGGAAGCCGCCTTATATTTATATTCACACCCTTGGGTCTATCAAGGTCAGACACGCTGACTGGCAGCAGCTCTCCAAGGACCTGGGCAGAAGTTTTTCACACCATCTACTATCGACTGTGTAACTGGAGCTGCCCCCACTGCCAAAAAAGTACCGCTGTTAGCGGAACGAATTAACAGGCTCCAGTCCAAGCCTTTTACATGCACCGGGCACAATAAACAGTTTGGTACCCATGCAACAAAGTCCCGGAGCTCTCCAGATGTCACCCTCGGACTTAAGGCCTGAACCTCTTTCCGGCTACTTGACCTTGCAGAAACCGTCCCACCACACTTCTGCTCTCCATCCTGCGGTTTGGAGTGTGGAAAATTATACTGCGGCCTTAATACCAAGTCAGACACCTGGCCCATCACGGGCTGTGTGAGCTCTGACCGGCAGCTGTGGAGAGTCCTGCCTTCCCGGCAGAGGGCTGAAGATTTTTGACCTTCTCTGGCTCTTTCTACGACAGAATGGGGACCTTTTGGATCAGGGAGGGGGGGCACGCTGGACCATCCCTGATAAGACGCAGGACCCAGCTGGTATATGTTTTAATGTCTGAGCGTTGGCCGCCGTGAGGACCTTGTTTGGGTGGGAAAGCAGCACAGCAGTGTCTTAAGGGAAACAAATAAAACCCCACGGAGCAAGCTGCCGTCCCCCACGTACCTTTGAAAACTGTACTGCAAGTCCCGCAAGCCCCTCCTCTGCTTCTGTATAGCGCTGCTGCAGGCCGACTGCAAGCTGGTCAGCTCTTCTAGCTTCTGTTTGTAGATTTTGTGCGTTTCCTACCGGAACAAAAGGAAGCACGTGGATTAAAGTGTCAAAGGCGCAGAAGATTACACTGCGGCATTATCGGTGTTCCCTCCAAGCTGAGTTAGTGTGAGCTGGCTCATGGTTTTTTAGCCTCCAGCTCACACATTTTTGCCTTAGCTCAGGAAGGAGGGCTCCCGAGCAGACTAATTTATGCAGCAGCCAAATCGCTCACTCGCAACTTTAACGCCTGTAGCTCACAAAGTAGAATTTTTGCTCGCAAGACTCCACAGCTTGGAGCATTATGCATGTGAAATGGGTGAGGGTCTGCTATTATAAATGGTGTCCTAAACGAACAGCCTCGACACGGAGCTGGTTCGGGTACAGGCTCATTAACGGCTGACTAAATGGAACCTCCACATTCCCAGCTGGAATTCAGCGGCAGACTCTGGCCTCCCTGCCCTGCCTGTGTTATTATTTATTAATCCTGCTTTCTGACCTCCCCGCCCTGCCGGTAGGACTTCTGGAAGCATCTGGCTGGCCACCATAGGAAAACCGAGGTCTTCATTTGCAACCTAACTCTCCCTGTTCATCCCGCAGCACCCCTGTCCCCATTACAATGTCCGAATCTTGCATTTCATTCACCAGTTAGATTCGGGTGCGTAGCCGTTGTTGGTCTGAAGCAGCAGAAAAAAGCCCAAGTCCAGCGGTCCCTTTAAGACCAACGAAGTTTTAGTCAAGGCATGAGCTTTCGTGTGCACATACGCACACTTCTTCAGATACACTGGAATAGAAGTTGCCAGACCGTACATATAGGCAGAAGGTGAGCAGCAAATCAGCATACAGCATAATGAAGACGTTTGACAGACACAAGGACCGAACTGGAATAACAAGCTTAGTTTATATGGCCACCGTTCCCTGACGAAGGGAAGTTTGACTCGCGCATGCTCATGCCCTGAGAAGTCTAGTTGGACCCTTAGGTTCTACTGGGTTTGAATTCAGCTCACTTGCTTTGAAGTCGAGTATTGAAATTACAGTGCTTTGTATAAACACGTAGAAAGCTGGGAAATGTTTTCCTCCCCCTGCACCCTGTATTCCCGAATGTCCCTCCTTCCAACCAGAAATAAATGGGAGCCAAAGCTCCCTCTAAGCTGGGGAGTCCTGTGAACAAAAATTCCAACTTTGTGAGCCCCTGGCATTAAAGTTGTGAGCGAGTGATTCGGCTACTGCATAAATGGGTTTGCTCTGGAGCCCTCCTTCCTGAGCTAAAGACAAAAACGTATGAGCCGGAGGCTAAAAGACTTTGAGCTCGCTCTCTCTAACTCAGCTTAGAGGGAACACCGGTCACCACCACCCATGCTCTCTCTAAGCTGTGGAGTCTTGTGAGCAAAAGCCCTCCTTTGTGAGCTTCTTGGCATTAAAGTTGTGAGCGAGCGATTCGGCTACTGCATAAATTAATTTGCTCTGGAGCCCTCCTTCCTGAGCTGAGACAAAAATGTGTGAGCCGGAGGCTAAAGGACTGTGAGCTAGCTCACTCCAACTCAGCTTAGAGGGAACAGTGATGGGAGCCCTCCCCCCACAGAATATCCACGGCCGCCCTTTGAACCATGCCTGCTCAGCAGGGTAAGAGACTCCTGGCAGCGAATCTTGAGTGAAAGGACAAGGAGCCAATTGCTTAATAAAAGCCTAAATTAAACATTAACAGGAGCCCTCACCCCCGATACTTCGCAAACAGCGCTCTCCAGTTGTTTGCACTTGCATTAGAAAGAAAGCCCGCTTCCCATGTTTAGAAAATAAGGGTGTTCTCAGGTGACCTCACCCCCACACCACTGTGACTCCACACCGGCCCAAGATTGACCACTTCTGCGCAAAGACCGAGTGTCTCCGCTGCACGAAAACAGAGCAGGCGATTGCCGAAATACTCAAAGTCCATCGAGAGATAAATGTTTAATTGAGAAACTTACTCATTATCAAAAGGTCGCGCGGTTCAAGAGTTCTCGGCCGAGAGACGGGACGGCATTATCTCAAAGGGAAGCGTGTTCCAGCGGCGGCGGGGAACTTTCAGCACAGCTTTGTGGCGTCCAGCCCACTTAGGAGCGGGATTTATTTATTTAATTCACTGGCACCCGGCCTTTCTCCTCAACGGAGACCCAAAGCGTCTCCTTTCGTCCTCCTCTCCTGTTTTATCCTCACCTCAACCCTGTGAGGTAGGCCAGGCTGAGAGCGCGTGACTGCCAACTGCATTTACAAGCGGGGATACCTTCCTGGGGGAAAGTGCCATCGTTAGCAGAACGGATCAAACTCAGTATTCTCTTTCTTTGGACCATCTGCTTGTTCTCTGCTGGCTGTTCCAAAGCAGACTTTTCAGAGCCAGTTTGGTGTAGTAGTTAAGAGCACGGACTCTAATCTGGGAGAACCGGGTTTGGTTCCCCACTTCTCCACATGCAGCTGCTGCTGTGACCTTGGGTCAGACTTAAGTTCTTTCAGAGCTGTTCTCTCAGGAGCAGTCCTTGAAAGAGCTCTCTCAGCCCCGCCTACTTCACAGGGTGTCTGTTGTGGGGAAGGGAAGGGGATTGTAAGCCACTCAGAATCCTTCGGGTAGTGAAGGGCGGGGTATAAATCCAATCTCTTCTCTTCTTCTTCAAGGGAGAGAAGCAAATTTTCTCCCTTTTCACAAGCTCTGGCACAGCTGTCCTTGAAAAAGAGCAGTTTCTGTCAGAGTTCTCTCAGCCCCACCTACCTTACTGGGCGTCTGTTGTGGGGAGAGGACGGAGTTTGTAAGCCGCTCTGAGACTCCAAGTGAAGGGCGGGGTATAAATCCAGTCTCTTCTCTTCTTCTTCAAGGGAGAGAAGCAAATTTTCTCCCTTTTCACAAGCTCTGGCACAGCTGTCCTTGAAAAAGAGCAGTTTCTGTCAGAGTTCTCTCAGCCCCACCTACCTTACCGGGCGTCTGTTGTGGGGAGAGGAAGGAGTTTCTAAGCCGCTCTGAGACTCCAAGTGAAGGGCGGGGTATAAATCCAATCTCTTCTCTTCTTCTTCAAGGGAGAGAAGCAAATTTTCTCCCTTTTCACAAGCTCTGGCACAGCTGTCCTTGAAAAAGAGCAGTTTCTGTCAGAGTTCTCTCAGCCCCACCTACCTTCCTGGGCGTCTGTTGTGGGGAGAGGACGGAGTTTGTAAGCCGCTCTGAGACTCCAAGTGAAGGGCGGGGCATAAATCCAATCTCTTCTCTTCTTCTTCAGCTCTTTGTTATGTGGGATTACCAAGTTTCCACTAGTCTTATTGTGGAAGGGGGCATGTGTGTGTTTTAAACAACCATGCTGGGATGTGAAGCTGGGAACAACCGCCTCGCGTCAGATGCCCAGTATCTATCCTTCCCTCCTCCAGCAATCTGACAGGCCGCGGCTCAGTGGAAGAGCCTCTGCTTGGCATGCAGAAGGTCCCCCGCCGTTGCCAGTTAGAAGGAACCAGAAGAAGGTGATGAGAAAGACCTCCGCCTGAGACCCTGGAGAGCCACTGCCGGTCTGAGTAGACAATACCGACCCTGAAGGACTGGTACGAGGCAGCTTCATGTCCTCAGCAAAAGTAAAACCAGAATCCATCTGTGCTTTCACGGAAAGGGGAAAGGAAGAGGGCCTGCTTGGCATCTGCCATGGCCGGCCAGGGAAGAACAGGAAAAACGGGTCCTCAAGTCTGCTCCAAGGAGTTCGGAAGCACCTCTTATACTCAGCCTGGGCTTCGATGCCAGATCCATTCACAAGCCGAAGTCTGTTGTGCCAGTTAATTTGGTGCTGTAGATGTGCCTCTCAGCAAGCGTCAGGAGTCACAGATGAGCAGGCATCTTCACACAAGACAAGAAACCCCCTCACAAAATCCAGTAGCGTCTTAAAGGCCCACAAAGATCTCCAGGGTGTAAATGTTTACGAGTCCTTCGCCGGAGAGCATCTGCTGGACCCAAATCTTGCTCGCCACGTGTCCCTCAGTACAGGAAGCCAGTGCAGCAAAGCGGCTCTTAACGCCACACTAGCCCTGGGTTCAAATCCTCACTCACCCGTGACATTCTGCTGGGTGTCCTTGGGCCAGCCGCCTTCTGCTAGCCTTGCCTACCTCGGAGGGTTGCGGAGAGGACAGAACGAGGAGAGAGGATTGTTTACCCACTTCCCGAGGAAGGGCTGGTCAGACAGACACCCAAGAAATAACGAGCCGGTCTGGGGAGAACCGCAGAGGCTGAACACGCCTCCGAGCTGAGCACGCCAGCCCTGCAGAACCCGCTTCCCTCTCCCGTCACCGGCAAGCGGCTACTTCGGGAGTGTCCTCTTAGCCCTGCACTTCAAGAAGTAAATATAAATTCTATATTAAACTCCACATCCCTGCCTCAAGAGCAACCTCTTGGCGCTCCTCTGGCGCCTACACGGCTCGTTTGCAGCACCAGCAAAACAATTTCCTTCACCAGTCAGTCTTCCGGAATTTTCATTCCCATTTCGTACTCACTCCTTGCTGCCAGGGGCTGTAGTGATGGCCACAGGAATAAACAGCTTTAAAATGGGATTAGATAGACTCACGGAGGATATGAACTATCCGTGGCTACTAACCACGGTGACCGAGGGGAACCACCACATCCAGAGACACTAATCCTCTGAATCCCAGAGCCAGGAGGCAACTTCAGGGGAAGCCCTCGTAAGAAGAGCCCTGCTAGACCAGACCAATGGTCCATCTAGTCCAGCATCCTGCCTCACACAGGGGCCAACAGCAGGGCATGGAGGCCAAGGCCTTCATAAGAACATGAGAAGAGCCCTGCTGGATCACACCAGTGGTCCATCTAGTCCAGCATCCTGCCTCACACAGGGGCCAACAGCAGGGCATGGAGGCCGAGGCCTTCATAAGAACACGAGAAGAGCCCTGCTGGATCAGACCAATGGTCCATCTAGTCCAGCATCCTGCCTCACACAGGGGCCAACAGCAGGGCATGGAGGCCGAGGCCTTCATAAGAACATGAGAAGAGCCCTGCTGGATCAGACCAATGGTCCATCTAGTCCAGCATCCTGCCTCACACAGGGGCCAACAGCAGGGCATGGAGGCCAAGGCCTTCATAAGAACATGAGAAGAGCCCTGCTGGATCAGACCAATGGTCCATCTAGTCCAGCATCCTGTCTCACACAGTGACCAACCAGCTCCTCTAGATGGCCAGCAACAGGGCATGGAAGCTGAGGCCTTCCCCTGATGTTGCCTCCTGGCTCTGGGATTCAGAGGATCAGTACTTCCGAATGTGGAGGTTCCCCTCCATCACCATGGCTAGTAGCCACTGATAGATTCATGGATAAGTCTATCTAATCCCTTTTAAAGCTGTCTATTCCTGATGCTGGGAAAGACTGATGGTCAAAGAAGAAGGGGATGAGATGGTCAGACAGTTTTATCGATGCAACAAACATGAAATTAAGCAAACTCAGGCGGACGGTGGAAGACAGGAGGGCCTGGCGTGATGTGGTCCATGGGGCCACGAAGAATCAGACTCGACTGTGCGACTGAAGAACAACAACAAAATTCCTGTGGCCATCACGACATCCTCTGGCAGCAAATTCCACATTTTAATCACTCTGTGTAAAGTAGTATTTCCTTTTTTTCCATCCTGAACCTACTGCCCATCAGTTTCATTGATGTCCTCAAGTTCTAGTATTTTGGGAGAGGGAGGGGGAAAAAAATCTTTGTCAGCTTTCTCCACCATATGCATAATTTTATAAATCTCTGCCACGTCATCTCTTTTCTAAACTGAACAGACTCTTCAGCCTTTCCTCACAGGGAAAGTGCTCCCACCCCCCAATCTTCTTGGTTGCCCTCCTCTGTACCTTCTCCAGCTCTCCCTCGGCCTCCGTGCCTTGCTGTTGGCCCTCCAGAGGCTGGACTAGAGGGTCCACTGGGCTGATCCAGCAGGGCTCTTCTTATTCCTGCGTCCTCCTCACCAGTGTCCCCTCTAAGCTGAGTTAGTGTGAGCTAGCTCATAGTTTTCTAGACTTCGTCTCACGCATTTTTGTCTCAGCTCAGGCAGGATGGCTCCGGAGCAAACTCATTTATGCAGCAGCCAAATCGCCCGCTCACCACTTTAATGCCAGGAGCTCACAAAGTAGAATTTTTGATCACAGGACTCCGCAGCTTAGAGGGAGCACCGCTCCTCACCTCCGTACTGCCTCTTCTACGTCTGCGTGGATGCTGATTTTTAGCAGTTGCTGGTTCCAAATTCAGCTGACGGCCTCTGGGGTTGCAATTTTAAATTATTACATATACTTTTGTTGTTCAGTCGCACAGTCAAGTCTTCGCGACCCCATGGGCCACATCACGCCAGGCCCTCCAGTCTTCCGTTGTGCTCCAGAGTTTGCTTAATTTCATGTCCGTTGCATCGATGACACTGTCTGACCATCTCATCCCTTCTTCTTTGACCTTCAGTCTTTCCTAGCATCAGGGTCTTCTCCAGTGAATGCTCCCTTCTCATTTGGGGGCCAAAGTACTAATTTGAAATTGTATTTTTGGCAGTTTCCTTTTGTGTTGCTAGCTCCCTTAGTAGGGTTCCCAACCTCCAGGCAGGGCCTGGAGTGGTCTTCCGATGACAGATCAGTTCCCCTGGAGAAAACGGCTGCTTTGGAGGGTGAATGCCAGTGCATCGGGCCATACTGAGCTCACTTTCCTCCCCAAGCCCCGCCAATCTCCAGGCTCCACCCCCAAATTCTCCAGGTGTTTCCCATCCCACAGCTGGCAACCCTATCTGTTAAAGGAAGCTCTGAAGAGTCCGGCTTAGGAACTTTTTAACCGGACCTGGATTTTGCAGCTCGCATGAAACATGTACAACCGCCGTGTCTGCTGACTTCATGACCCGGCATAATTCCGCTGGTGATGGGGGGGGGCGCTAAGTGGAACAACGCAATCCAGCCTCCTCCCCCATCACACCTGCGGGGAATGCATCCCTCACCTTACGCAAAAGGGCCCAGCAGATTCTGCTTTGCAAGCAGAAAAAAATGGGCAGAAAAGCAGCCAGGACCAAAAAGAAGCCAAGCACAATCCAGCCATTGACACCCCCCCCCCCGCAGAAGGGTTCCTTCACTTTCTTGCCAACCTCCCCTCCCTCCCCCCCCCAGCTTCAGCTCTGAGCCACAGCTGGCCCATCCAGCAAGGCACAGAGATCACCCACCTGCTAGGAATTGTCAGCAAAAAGACGCACAGCGGTCTGTGTTGTTGTGCCCTCTATTTGAACTTGGACAGACTCGTGTTAAAACAGGAGTGTGGTCCAAGAGGCACAACCAAACGGCTTTAAAGTAACCCAACACCCTGGGCTGCATCTGTCTGCTGTGATCAGAGTTGCAACGGGAAACCTAACCGGGGGCCTGAATGCTGCAATTCTGCAGACGCTCAGGAAAGCTGTCAAATTCAGCGGTTCCGTTTAACGCGAGTCCCTACGGAAGGTTATCCAAGTTTATAGCTAGGAAACTTTTAATGAGACGTGAAGAGAGTTATTGCTCAAAGCTGTTCAAACCCTCCTGGTTTTCATCTGTCCCAAGACACAGCAAACACGGCACAGTATTCTTAGTAACTCTGCTTGCAGAAGGACTGAACTCAGTGTCCATGTGTCCTGCAGCCCACATAAGAGACCTGGGAGCATCAAGTACGAAACTATACTATGAAGCAGCCGTACAGCACTACTTGACTGTCCAGCTAATGGAAAGGACAGACTTAAAAGGCTCTGTAGAAAGACCCCCATACCATAGCCTGGAGAGGAGACGACTGAGAGGTGATACGATCACCATCTTCAAGGACTTGAAGGGCTGTCATCAAGAGGATGGTGTGGAGTTGTTTTCTGTTGCCCCAGAAGGTCGGACCAGAACCAACGGGTTGAAATTAAATCAAAGGAGTTTTCAGCTAAACATTAGGAAGAACTTCCTGACAGAGTGGTTTCTCAATGGAACAGGCTTCCTCAGGAGGTGGCGGGCTCTCCTCCTTTGCAGGTTTTCAAACAGAGGCTGGATGGCCCTCGGACAGCAGATTCTGTGAACTTAGGCAGATCCTGAGAGGGAAGGCAGGAAGGGTTGCCTCGGTGCTCAGTTCTCGTGGCCCTTTTTCACATGCCCAGGGAAATGCTGATTGCCACTTTGGGGTCCGGAAGCAATCCTGAAGGGTTTTTGTCATCTTCTGGGCATGGAAGAGCGGTCAGTGCGGGTGTGGAGGGAGAGGTATTCGTGAATTTCCTGCATAGTGCAGGGGGTTGGACTAGATGATCCTGGAGGTCCCTTCCAACTCTATGATTCTACATTTCGATTTGGCCGATGACAGCGACGGGTACCATCCTGGCCGGCACTCCCTTTCCCTCTCCCCTCCTTCCTGTTCTCTTCCATCGTTCACAGGAAGCGGCGAGGCAGTCGAGAAATTCACAGCGCCATCTGTGAATTGTTTTATTTAAACGGACTATTATTGAACTGCTTTGCTTTGGTGTATTTTATCTCGATGTAAGTTATTCCCATTGGTCATCGCCCAGCGTGTTCAGGGACAGAGCAATTCACCAATCAAAGTCATAAATAAAATAAATAAAACACCACAGACGTCTTCCTTTGGATGCCCCTCCCCTGCAGGGTCTTCCAGAGCCAAAGTTTTCTCTTCATCACCACAACAGAGTGCATAGTAAATATCCTTGCACTTTGCCCCTCCGGCCCACATCTAACCTGACCCACTTGGCTTACTATAGAACATCACTATTAGCTATAGCAATCTGCCATCAATTGTGGCTTTCTTAAGGGCTGTTGTTTTTTGGCCACAAACGAGTCCTAGGGATCGAGCCAAATACAGACTTCAGATCCCTAAAAGCAATGCATAACTTTCCCCTAGTATAGCGAGTATCGTTTTCTGCTAACTGGTATAGAATGATACAGAAGAAGAAGAAGAGATTGGATTTATACCCCGCCCTTCACAACCCAAAGGAGTCTCAAGAGTGGCTTACAAACTCCT
Organism: Gekko gecko; assembly: GCA_029375565.1. NCBI lineage: Eukaryota > Metazoa > Chordata > Lepidosauria > Squamata > Gekkonidae > Gekko > Gekko gecko. The sequence continues at coordinate 74,563,856 of JAPDNY010000012.1, read as the reverse complement.
TTCCCTTCCCCTCCCCGCAACAGACACCCTGTGAGGTAGGTGGGGCTGGGAGAGCTCTCCCGAGAGCTGCCCTTGAGAGAAGAGCTCTGAGAGAACTTGTGACTGACCCAAGGTCACACCAGCAGCTGCCTCTGGAGGCGTGGGGAATCAACCCAAGTTCTCCCCAGATTAGAGTCCGCGCTCTTAACCACTATACTAAACTAATTGGCCTATATACTTACTTGGGTCCATTTCATCAGCCTTCTTGGATAGAGGAACAATGAGAGCACGCTTCCATGTCTCAGGTACGACACAGAGAGTCCTCCATCTTTCTGTGTTATACCTCTGAGGATGCCAATCACAGCTATTGGCGAAATGTCAGGTCCTACAACGCCAAGACCACAGCCAGACAACCCGGAAAATCTACAACAGCTAATGAGCTCTCCGGTATTTTACCCATCGCCGCAGTCAGGGTATGGGACTGACGGAGGTTTAGACTGTCTCCGTCTCAGTCTGCAGCAAATCTGACCTTTCTGCCTTGTGACCTTCATCAGAGATCATAAAGCCAGAGCATAGGGTTGGTGACTGGACGGATCTGTTCTCACCAAAGCAGAAATCCAGAATTTAATGTACTCTTCTAGTTCTGATACTTGGAAGAAATATTATCTACAACCTGCAAGGAGAGATAATCATTCATAATGGCTTCTTAGTAGCTTGGAAGCCTTATGCAGGCCCACGGTTATTGGTATGAATGAGGGTTCCCGGGTCATCTCATCCCATCCCTTGAAAGGGGAATGTATAAACATGGAAGAACAAGCCACTATATTAACAAACTCCTGGTACTTTAAGCATACGACACAGTCAGGTTCTGAATGACACTAGAGGAACTGAGAGGAAAATGGGGTACGCAGTCCCCTCTTGGTGGTCTCCCCCCAAGAGCCAGCACTCCTAGGCCTGACAGTCACCAGCTTTGGCATGGTGGGCGGGGTATAAATCAAATAAATAAAATTATAAAAAGACATCCTTTGCCCCTCATATTTTTACAAAATCCCTTCTCTTGTCTAAGAATCCCCCAGCCTCTCCAAGAGCTTGTCATTCAGGCTAAAGCCCAGACTGTAGATTAACAGAAATTAAAAGGGCTTCCACTTTTAAACCAGTTTAGTGTCGTGGTTAAGTGTACGGATTCTAATCTGGGAGAACTGGGTTTGATTCACCGCGCCTCCACTTGCAGCTGCTGGATGACCTTGGGCAAGCCATAGTTCTGACAAGAGCTGTCCCTGAAAGGGCAGTTTCTCTCAGAGCTCTCTCAGCCCCGTCTACCTCACAGGGTGCCTGTTGTGGGGAGGGGAAGGGAAAGGAGTTTGTAAGCCGCTCTGAGACTCCCTTGAGTAGTGAAGGGCTGGGTATAAATCCAATCTCTTCTTCCTCTTCTTTTACAGAATCACCTTAACAAATCTGTGGAGTATCACAGCACTTGAAAACTTCTCAAGTGCAAAGCATGCTAGGAAATGAATCCTCTGCTGGTTGCTTCAGAAGGTGGCTTCCTTTTCTTATACTCTGAATCACGGCCACCTGCTCTTTCAAGACTATCCTCTACATATTAGGAAGAGAATTGAAAACAAATCAGCCAGTATCATCATGCCCCTGTAAAAATCATTGGTGCAACCTCATTTGGAATACTGTGTACAGTTCTGGTCACCACATCTCAAAAAGGATATTATAGCACTGGAAAAAGGGCAGAGAAGGGCAACTAGAATGATAAAAGGGTTGGAACACCTTCCCTATGAAGAAAGGTTAAAACGCTTGGGGCTCTTCAGCTTGGAGAAACGACGGCTGAGGGGTGACACGATCGAGGTTTATAAGATTATGAATGGGATTGAGCAGGTTGAGAAAGAAGTCCTTTTCTCCCTTTCTCACAATACAAGAACTCATGGGCACTCCATGAAATTGCTGAGCAGTCGGGTTAAAACAGATAAAAGGAAGTACTTCTTCACCCAAAGAGTGATTAACACACGGAATTCACTGCCACAGGAGGTGGTGGCAGCTACAAGCATGGACAGTTTCCGGAGGGAATTAGATAAACATATGGAGCAGAAGTCCATCAGTGGCTGTTAGCCACAAGGTATAGATGGGAACTCTCAGTCTGGGGCAGGTGATGCACTCTATTCTTGGTGCTGGAGGGGGCAGCAGTGGGAGGGCTTCGAGTGCCCTGGCCCCACTGCTGGACCTCCTGATGGCACCTGGTATTTTTGGCCACTGTGTGACAGAGTGTTGGACTAGATGGGCCATTGGCCTGATCCAACATGGGCTTCTCTTATGTTCTTATGTTTAGATCTTCAGGCGGGCCACTGTGTTGGTCTGAAGCAACTGAGCAGAATTTGAGTCCAGGGGCACTTTTAAGACCAACAAAATTTAATTCTGGGTATGAGCTTTCATGTGCAAGCACATATCTGAGGAAGGGGGCATGCACACAGAAATTACACCCAGAATTAAACCTTGTTTGGTCTGATTTATTTATTTCATTCGCTTTTTACCCCGCCCTCCAAACAAGGCCGGCTCAGGGCAGCTTACAGTAATATAAAACAATGCAATAAATAATAAAACCCAATCATACACAAATATAAAAACCATAACTATACAACATAATAAAGTACTAGCATTAATTCCTCAGTGCACAGTCAGCGTCATGATCTACTTTCAGATGTCCCAGGCACTCGGATCAGGCTATGGGGGGGACGGGGACCCAGGGGGTCGGGCTCACTCTCCATAAGCTGTCAGATGTCGGTGGTGGCAGTGGTGGAGGCAGCTCGAAAAGCCTGGCTCCGTTTTACAAGCCCTGCGGAACTGTAACAGGTCCCGCAGGGCCCTGATCTCCTCCAGGAGCTCGTTCCAGAGTGGAGCCACCACCGAGAAGGCCCTGGCCCTTGTTGTCGCCAGCCTGGCCTCCTTGATAGTTGGGAGGACCAGCCAGTTCTGGGTCCCTGATCACAGCATTCTCTGGGGAACATATGGGGAAAGGCGGTCCCTCAGGTATGCAGGTCCCTGGGCCATAATGACCAGCACCTTGAACCGAATCCGGTATGCTATAGGCAGCCAGAGGAGTTCTTTTAGGGCGGGCTGGATGTGTTCCCGCACAGGATGACACAACAAGAGCCTCGCTGCTGCATTTTGCACTAGCTGCAGCTTCCGGATTTGGGACAAGGGCAGCCCCACGTAGAGGGCATTACAGTAATCCAACCTCGAGGTGACCATAGCGTGGAACTACCTAATCAGCCTGAGGTGGTGAAAGGCCGACTTGGCAGCAGCTGCTACCTGAGCCTCCATTGTTAAGGAGATGTCCAGGAGCACTCCCAAACTCCTGACCTCCAGCGCTGGCACCAACGGCGCCCCATCAAAAGCCGGATCCCCACCCCCGGACTACCCCGACTCAGGCCCAGGACCTTAAGGGTACCACTGGACCCAAAACTTTGTTCCATCTAAATATCCGTTCCAGATCGCTGCTGTTATCTTTCCTCATCAGATCTGAATTCCATATAAGATCTGAATTTCAAATAATCACGTCCGTCCACCCCGCACCACCTGATGAAACTGAGCTCTAGTCCACCAAAGGTTACGCTGGGAATCAAACAGTGCTAGTCTTAAAGAGTCTACAAGAGCCATTTTTATTTCTGGAACGCTGCGTTTCTGATATCATGACTCTTCTCAACAGACTCGATTGCAGATACAGTTAATCCTTCACAGTTCCCCCTCCCAAGTTAATAATATTGTCCTCAACCCGGGTCCACTTGAACTCCATTGGCCTTTTTTTTAAACAGACTGCAGATCACCCGTTTAAAACTAAAGCATCACAGACACAAACACACGCACACACAGAATCTCAGGGACTTGGGAGCTTGCTGGTGCCACGACAGCCCTGTGAATTTTTCATTCTTGGGGCCGTGGTCACAGACGGCACACAGCTCTTCTCCTGTGCACCAAAGAGTGATAAGGGCCAATGTTCACAGGTTGCAAAGAGGTAATGAGCACGAAGCCCCTTTTTCTCCTGGGGAAGCGTCCTACAGAAGCTCCGTATTGCTAGTAGTTATTGCCACATCTAACACGCGCCGCTGCAGGGCCTAGAAATGCCAGAGAGGGAGGGAGGGAGGGCGACGCCGACACCGGAGCCCGTCTCCTTGGCCAAAGGTCTCTCCGCGCTTTGCCGCGACCTTGCCCTCTACAGCGGGGAAACCCACCCTCCGGCCCTCGCCTCTTCCCCGCAGCCAGGAAGCCCGAAGCATCTCCCCCACACCCCCCAGCTGCAGGTCAGAGTTGCCAACCTCCAGGTGTGGGGTGGAGACTTCCCAGAATTAAAGCTGATCTCCAGACCGCATCACACACCGTATGCATTTATTTAACCAAAACCCCCGGTTCCCCTTCCCCTGGAGAAAGTGGCTTCTTTGGAAGGCGGGCTGTCGGGCACTGTCCCCTCCCGAGGCCTCACCCCCTCCCGACACTGCCCTCTTCCCAGGTCGGACCCTCAAAATGCCCTGGTATCTCCGAACCTGGATCTGGCAGCCAGACAGAGGGGGAGGAGATGCCGCCCCAGGGGTCTGGGCATCCCGAGCTGGCTGCGCCCGAAGGGGAGGTCTCCAGGATCCGTCGCAAGGTGGCCGAGGATGCCGCGCCCCCCGTGTGCAAAGCAACGCCACAGCACCCCCGAGACTGCCCGCGGCCACCAAACCTGCCCACCCGCCCCTCCTCGCGCGCCCACCGGCCGCAGTTATGCCCGATCCACACCGGCGGGAGCCCGGCGCGTCTCAGCGCCCCTTCCCCGTCCAAGGGCGGCACGGAGGCGCACCAGCTGGCCACCCCCCTCCTGCAGCCAGCCCGGCAGGGCAGAGCCCTCCCGCGGGACCGGCGCGCAAAGCCCCCTCTCCTCGCCGCCCCTTGCACTTTCTTCCCAACCGCTCCCCCCTCCCCCAGCTTCATCGCTGCGCCGCAGCCGGCCCGCCCGGCCACGCACAAAGAGCCCCCCGGCAAAAAAACAACAACACCCCCAACCCGACCCCGGCTGCCGCCGCCGCTGCTGCTGCAGATGCCCCGGCGGGGGCTGGCTGCGCAGGGCCCGGCGCGCCTACCTGGAGCTGCTGGAATTCCTGCTCCAGCTCCCGCCAGTCGCCCCGACACTTCTCCAAGGGCGGCCCCATCCTGCCCGCCGCCGGCTCAGCGCGAGCCCCCCGCCGGTCCCGGGCCCACGTGCGCGCCCGACGTCATCAGGGCCCCCCCGCCCCCCAGAAGGGATTCGGGCGACTGGAGCGGGCGAGCGAGCGACCCTCCCGGCGGGAGGCTCAGAGGAGGCGCGCCTGGCCAGCAGCTATCCCCGGGGCAGCCCGCGGAGCGCGCATCCCGCCGGACACCGGGGCACGGGCCTTTCCGACGTGCAACCCTCCCCCGGACCCCGGAGAGATGGGGAGATAGTTATTAATATGGGCTGCCGGGCGAAGAGGCCCACTGCGCACGCGCGCGCACCTCCCCCCCTCCCCGGTGCCATCTCCTCTCCGTGGCCATTGGCCGAAGTCGAGACCAGGCCTCCCTTAGTCCCCGCCCACCTCCTCCCCTCCGCCGAGAGCTCGCGGGAGTTAACCCTTCGCGGGGCGGGGGTGGTGGGGAGCCTTGCAAGCGGCGGCCTCCCCGGCAGCCGGCGAGACGGAGCTTCGTCGCGACCCCTGGCAGGCATGCCGGTGCTTTTCTAAAATGCTGCAAAAAACCCAACTGCAAAATCGTGCGCGCGGTGTATTTCAAAGACAAGGCGTGCATCTATGTATGTATGCAGGAGGACTCCGGCAGGTTGGCCTCCTTCTGGGGGTTATTTCAAACCGGATCCAGTTTTATTACTGCAGGAGTGGAATTCACTGCCCCAGGGCTTCAAGAGGGAATTAGATAAGCATATGGAGCAGAGGTCCATCGGTGGCTATTAGCCGCAAGGTATAGATAGGAGCTCTCAGGCTGGGGCAAGTGATGCTCTGTATTCTTGGTGCTTGGGGGAGGGCAACGGTGGGAGGACTTCCCGCAGTGGCAGATTGACCATTAAGCAGACCAAGCCCGTGTTTAGGGCACCAGGGCCAAAGGGGGCACCCCAAAGTTGGGAAAAGGGTGAAAAGAAAAAAAAGATGAAGATTTGTAAAAAATAAATAAATGATAAAATTAGTGCAAATTGATCATGGTGCACCCTAGGGTTATTTTCTATTTTTGGTTGGCGAGGTGCAGTGTCATAGGCTGTGTTTAAAGGTAAAACGCATGTGTTTAAAAGTAAAAGGATGGAGCCACATTCAGTTGTCATGCCAGTCATTTCAATGAGGGGGCCACCAAGATTGGTCAGCGCTTGGCTTCTCGTGTCCTGGCCCCACTGCTGGACACCTGGTATTTTTGGCCACTGTGTGACACAGAGTGTTGAATTGGATGGGCCACTGGCCTGATCCAGCATTGGCTTCTCTTATGTTCTCTTAAGCTAAGGCAGCGGCAGAGAAGGCTGTCTGCCAACTCAGCCTAGCCTGTAAGATGGCCCCTCCTGCTTGCCTCGATACAGCTGGCCTGGACACCGGGATCCACCCCAGGGTGACACGCAGACTAGACTACTGTCCCGTGCTGTTCATTGGGCTCCGCTCAAAACCAAATCGGAAATTCCCTACTGGTCCAGATTGCTGGGGGCTCGGCTAGGAGCAGGAGCTTGACGGAACGTGCATGACTCTCCCCTTCCACAGACGGTCCATTGACTGCTCTTGCTCTTTTCTGCTGTTCGAAATGGTTCACAAACTTACTTGGATACACGATTAGGGACTTTTTTTTATAATCGCTGGGTTGAGCTTATTGTACGTAGGATTCTATTTATATCATTTCTGTACCGCTTAATGTGTCACGTGGATGACTATTCTGCACTTTAGTCCTTTGTGGTGGTTCCAGTCTTCTGAAATCCTCATGCTACTGAACGTCCCATCCTGTTGATGGTGTTGACTCACGCTGCATAGTGTGCCTGGAGGCCCAGCAAGGAAGGCAGAGGATAAATAACATCAGCAATAAAGAAATAAGTGTGCTCTTGCATCATGAGCTTCTGAGCTGTGCCCTCAGATAATTGCCATTTATCATTACAGACTCCTCACCAGCACGGAGGAAGTCGGTGCCCTGAATCATGCCAGGCCTCCTTATCAGGAGTCTTGGCCTCTGCACAAGGAGCAGGGTGTCTTTGAAAGGCGACTCTCACCAGCTGTTTCTTCAGACAGGAGAAAAGAGCCAGAGTCCAGTAGCGCCTTAAAGGCTAACAACATCTGTGGCGGGGGGAGAAGCTTTTGTGAGTCACTCCTCTCTTCTTCAGGTACAGCCAGCATGCGAGTCCGTCCGTCTGAAATCACGCCGCTCTCCAAGATAGAAGGACACATGGACTCACATTCTAGCTGTATCCGAAGAAGTGAGCAGTAACTTGTGAAAGCTCTTGCCCAGCCAGAAATGTTGTGATTCTTTAAGGTGCTCCTGGACTCTTGGTCTTTTCTACTGCTACAGACACACTGGCCCAGCGACCCATCTTAGAATCATAGACTTGGAAGGGGCCATACAGACCCCTGCCCCATGCAGGACCAGCCTAAAGCATCTCTGACAAATATTCGTCCAGCCTGTTCTTGAAAGCTGTCAATGAAGGGGAGCTGACCACCTCTCTAGGCAGCTGATTCCACCTTTGAACCACCCTGACTGTGAAAAAGTTCTTAAGAACATAAGAGAAGCCAGTGTTGGATCAGGCCAATGGCCCATAAAGTCCAACACTCTGTCACACGGTGGCCAAAAACACCAGGTGCCATCAGGAGGTCCAGCAGTGGGACCTCTTCTTTCTCATATCCAGCCGATACCTTTTCTGCATGTGATTTAAACCCGTTGCTTTGGGCCCTCTCCTCTGCTGCCAACTGGGACAGCTCCCTGCCCTCCTCCAAGTGACAGCCTGTGAAGGTTTAAAGAGAGCCATCACGTCCCCCCCTCAAATCTCTTCTCCAGACTAAACCTTCCCAGGGCCCTTAGCCTTTCCTCGTAGGGCTCAGTCTCCAGACCCCAGATCATCCTTGTTGCTCTTTTCTGCACCCTCTCAATTTTGCCCACATCCTTTTTGAAGGGAGGCCTCCAGAACTGCACACAGGACTCTTGATCTAGCTTCAGGCAGAGACCCTCACAACGGGGTCCCATTTCCTTGCCATTAAGACCCCCTGAGAGGAGATTTACATTCCTTAAGAAAATGGCCCTTCCTTTTGTCACAGGCCGGCTCCGGCTCCCCCCCAGGCATGCATCTCGAGGCCCAGCACCTACGGCAGGGGCCCCCTCCCCCCAAGCCGGAAGGGAGAAGGCCAAGCAGGATACAGGCCTTCAAACAAATAAAACGTGCTCTGCCCGGGATTCCTTTGGCATTTATTTGCAAAGGGCTTTCCGGTCTTTTTCTTTTTTTAAATCAGCAAAGTACTTGACACGACTTTTTTGTGTCTCTTTCATTCTCAGGACAACCCAGAATCAGCTCCAGCTTGGAAACTTACGCTGTTGTCTGTCTCCTGTGAGGAATGCCAAAGCCTCTTCCGTGGTTGCCTCCCCACCGACTGGCATTCACAGGTACACTGCCTCTGTCCTTGGAGGTTCCACTGAGTCCTTCTGGTGGATCTCTCTTCCATGAATTTGTCTAATGCCATTGAAACAAAGAGAGGCTGTGCAAAGGGTAGTAGGTGTGTGCGTGTGTGACATGAGAAGAGCCACGGCGGTACTGTGGGCAGAGTGGTGGACTGGGGAGACCTGAATTCGAATCCCTCACCCAGCCATTAATTTTGGTCTGTAGTGTGTCTCAGTCTAACCTACAGGGTTGTTTTGAGGGTACAATGCAGGAGGGGAGAGCCAGGTGTGCTGGTTGGATATTTGATCTTTCTAGATATCTAGGTCTTTATTTTTTTCTATTTGGGGGGCAGCATTCTTTTGAACTATGGTGCTGAAGAAGACTCTTGAGAGTCCCTTGGACTGCAAGGAGATCAAATCAGTCAATCCTAAAAGAAATCAACCCTGATTGTTCCCTGGAAGGCCAGATCCTGAAGCTGAAGCTCAAATACTTTGGCCACCAAATGAGAAGGGAGCATTCACTGGAGAAGGCCCTGATGCTGGGAAAGATTGAAGGTCAAAGAAGAAGAAGGGGACGGCAAAGGATGAGATGGTTAGACAGTGTCATCGATGCAACAAACATGAAATTGAGCAAACTTCAGCGGACAGCGGAAGACAGGAGGGCCTGGCGTGATCTGGTCCATGGGGTTGCGAAGAGTCGGACTCGACTGTGCGACTGAACAACAACAACAATTATTTATTTATTTGTTTGTTTATTTATTAAAGTGGATTTAATAGGCCACCCTTCCCTGCAAGCAGGGCTCAGGGCGGCTTACAACAATATTAACATTCACATCCAGCTACATTAAAACAGTTCAATAAATAACCACAGTAAAATTAGTATACAGTAATCCTTAAGGCGGCGGAAAAACCTAACTCCTCGGTCTACCTGGGGGGACGGACCGAGAGGAATGAGGAACTGCGTGCAAGTGCCAGAAGAGGTCTCACTGCTGTCCTCAACAGAAAGCCCGGCGGAACATCTCTGCCTTGCATGCCCTGTGGAAAGGCAGCAGCTCCCGCACGGCACGGACGTCTTCCGGCAGAGCGTTCCACCAGGCAGGGGCCACTGGGTGAGCTGAATTCGAGTCCAGCAGCACCTTTTGTGGAGGGTGAAGTGTCTTCAGTAGCTTCCGACTTCTGGCAACCCTATGAACAAATGACCTCCCAAACGCCCTCTCGTTCACAGCCTCGCCCCGGTCTTCCAAACGGAGGGCCTTAGTGGCTTCCTGCCTTCCTCTTTTCTTGCCGGCCTTCAACTTTTCCTGACTTGATTGTCTTACCCAGTGACACTTCTCATAATGAGACCAAAGCCTCTGTTTAGTCATTTTAGCTTCTGGGCATGACTGTGAGCCGCTCAAAACATCCTCAAGTTTATCCTCAGTTTTGCAGCAAGGAAGGGCCACTGGCCGCTGGCGGCGGGACGAATCCAGCCTCCCTGTCTGCTCATCCTCCCCGCTGCTTGCAGGAAATCAAGGCCGGGTGTGGCAGGGAGCAGAGGTCCTCTCTGGCCCTCCCACGTTTCAGGCAGGGGGCAGGGAAAAAGGATGTGGAGAAAATAGTGGTTTGGTTTCTCACAGTGTCCAGCGGGAGGCTTGGGCGACTGCCCCGCCTTCCAGCTGGTTCTCTAAATCCTGGCTTCTGGCCTGCTCTCCTGCTCACAAGTGCAGCTCCACAACATACAAGCCGTGTTCAGAATGGCAGGAGTTCGAGGATTTGCATTGTCACATAACAGCATTTTATGGGCATTTTTAAAGGTGACATTGGAGAAGAGAGTGTTATTTATGGCCAGCAGGTGGCGCTGCTATCCACGCTCTGCAAACTTCCCTTTTGGACTTGGGGGCGAAGAAACCCCCATCTCTTTTCCCCTCCAAACCAATCCCCCAAAGGTTGCCAACTCCAAGGAGGGAAACTCCTGGAGATTTGGGGAGGGGTGGAGTGTGGGGAAGGCTGGCCTTGGGGAGGGGGAGGCACTCAGCAGGGTAGAATGTGGTAGACTTTGCCCCCCACCCCAAGCAGCCATTTTCTCCAGGGAAGCTGATCTCTGTCATCTGGACATCAGTTGTAATTGTGGGAGATCTGCAGGCCCTGTTGGCAGAATTAATTAACGCAGCCACCTGATTAAAGAGCAGAGAAAGGTTTATTTAGGAATTAACATACATGGTAGGTTTCCTAAATACATCTGTAGCGGAGAGAGAAAGAAGACAAAGAAGATGAAGAAGAAGAGGTGGAGGAGGAGGAGGAGATTGGATTTATACCCCACCCTTCACTTGGAGTCTCAGAGAGGCTTGCAAACTCCTTTCCCTTCCCCTCCCCGCAACAGACACCCTGTGAGAGAGGTGGGGCTGAGAGAGCTCTTTCCAGAATTGTCCTTGAGGGAGAAGCTCTGACAGAACTGTGGCTTGCCCAAGGTCATCCAGCAGGTGCAAGTGGAGGAGTGGGGAATCAAACCCAGTTCTCCCAGATCAGAGTCCACGCACTTAACCACTACACCAAGCTGGACCACTACACCGAACTGAAAGACTGAGTGAAGCACTTCTGAGAAGGGGGAAATTTCCCTAAAAGAGCAGCAATTTGGAGACGGAGGAGGAAAGACACTTGAAGGAGAGAAGGTCCTGACCTCACCATCCTATCTGAATGTTTTCTTGCTGCCCACTGCAGGGCCTTCTTCTCTTCTTTTCCAACAGGCCTGGCCTGTAGCTACAGGACACTAGAAGCCCCTCCCACTGTTGCCCCCCCCAAGCACCAAGAATACAGAGCATCCCTTGCCCCAGACCGAGAGTTCCTGTCTATACCTTGTGGCTAATAGCCACTGATGGACCTCTGCCTCCATATGCTTATCTAATTCCCTCTTGAAGCCGTCCATGCTTGTAGCTGCCGCCACTTCCTGTGGCAGTGAATTCCATGTGTTGATCACTCTTTTGGTGAAGAAGGACTTCCTTTTATCCATTCTAACCGGACTGCTCAGCAATTTCATGGAGTGCCCACGAGTTCTTGTATTGTGAGAAAGGGAGAAAAGGACTTCTTTCTCGACCTGCTCTATCCCATGCATAATATCGTAAACCTCGATCATGTCATCCCTCAGCCATCGTTTCTCCCAGCTAAAGAGCCCCAAGCGCTTTAACCTTTCTTCCTAGGGGAAGTGTTCCAACCCTTTTATCATTCTAGTTGCCCTTTTCTGCACTTTTCCCAGTGCTATAATATCCTTTTTGAGGTGTGGTGACCAGAACTGTACACGGTACTCCAAATGAGGTCACACCATTGATTTATACAGGGGCATTATGATACTGGCTGAATACCTGATGCCAGCATCTATGTCTGGGGGAGTATTACAAAAACCCTAATGAGTCCAGCTGGAGCGGGGAAGGGACATGCCGACTTTTCCCCTTGGGGTGCAACCATGTCTGAAGCCACCTGTGTCCAGAAGGCAGAAAACCACCACCCTCGTGTGTGGGTTTCTGGATGCCCTGAGCCACCCTCAGCAGGGCAAAGCTTCAAGCTCGGTCTGTTGCAAACGTTGCTATGGTGACCTCAGCTCGCGAGCGCCAGCTTCCCTGGGAATGCCGTGCAGAAGGGCCGGCCGTGCGACTTCCCTGCTGATGCACTTCAGCCCAGCTGCTTCTACATTTCCCGATCCTCGCCGAGCAAATTCGAGCTGCATAAATCCGCATGCTCGGCTTTCAGGTCAGTCTCTAGTTCTGTCCAGGGACTGAAGAGTGTTTGCAGCTGGTGAGTGGGAGTTCGGGACACCAGCCTGCCCTCCATGATGGGGCCCAATCCACCAGGAAGTTGCCCTGCAGGATTGGTGGGGGGAGGCTTTACCAGCAACTCTGGACTTTTACCATTCTGAGTTGTATCTGGAGGGAAGGCGGGGTGGTCTGGGCTGCTCTCGTCGGAGCTCGGAAAGCTAAGCAGGGTTGGTACTTGGAAGGGAGCCCCCCAAGGAAGACTCCTCAGAGGAAGGCGGTGGCAAACCATCTCTGCTTCTCACCGGCCTCGAAGGCCCCTTCCTGGGGTGGCCCTACGTCACCTGCGACTTGACAGCGATTTGCACAGACAAGCTGTATCTGTGTGGCTGCCACTTTTGATTGCATGGCAGAATGAAAATACAGCATTTTGCACTGCAGTGATTGAAGCGGCAGATCGGTCCGTAGTATAGCTCTCGGATGCCCTCTGAGGCATCTTCAGGCAAAGAAGTAATTTTTTATTGGCCTTTTCTCCCACGTTTCCTCTAAGGCACTTCGGTTCTTCCTTCCTCATTCTGTACTCTATACTCAGAGCAATAATTCACCTAGGGAACCGGTTTGGTGTAGTGGTTAAGAGCGTGGGCTCTGATCTGGAAGAATTTGATTTGATTCCCCACTTCTCCACATCATGCAGCTGCTGGTGGGACTTTGGGTCAGTCACAAGTTCTTTCAGAGCTGTTGTCTCACAAGTAGTTCTCGAAAGAGCTCTCTCAGCCCCACCTGCCTCACAGGGTGTCTGTTGTGAGGAGGGGAAGGGAAGGGGATTGTAAGCTGATCTGAGACTCCTTCGGGTAGTGAAGGGCAGGGTATAAATCCAATCTCTTACCTTCTTCTTCTTCTACTCACAACAACCCTGTAAGGTAGGCAAGCAGAGAGAATGGCTGGATGAAGATCACTGTATGAATTCCATGGCAGAGGGGGGATTTGAACCTGTCTGATTGTCTAACCATAAGAATCCCAGAAGAACCCTACTGGATCATACCAATAATTCACCTAGGGTTGCCCAGTCTGTGTTGAAAAATACCTGGAGACTTTGGGGGTGGATCCGGAAGAGGGCGGGGTTTGGGGAAGGGAGGAGCCTCAGCATGGCCCAATGCCATAGAGTCCAGCCTTCAAAGCAGCCGTTTTCTCCAGGGGAGCTGATCTCTGTCAACTAGAGATCAGTTGTAAAAGCAAGAGATCTCCAGACCCCACCTGGAGGCTGGCAACCCTATCCCCTAGTCCAGCATCCTGTTTTGCAGAGTGGCCATCCAGTTCCTCTGGGCACAGAGGCCGAGGCCTTCTTCCCTTGATGCTGCCTCCTGGTGCTGGGATTCAGAGGTTGACTGCCTCTGAATGTGGAGGTTCCCCTCCGTCACCATGGCTAGTAGCCACCGATAGCCCTTTTCCTCCATGAATCGATCTAATCCCCTTTTAAAGCTGTTTATGCCTGTGGCCATCACTACATCCTTTGGCAGCGAATTCCACCTTTTAATCACTCTCTGTGTAAAGTGACATTTATGTCTTATAAACGGGAGCCCAGCCAGTGTGGGGGGTGTGTCCCAGGTGCTTCACACGTCTCGGTAGATCACTTAGTACAGCGGTGTCAAACTCATTTGTTACAAGGGCCAGGATCTGACATAAACGAGACCTGGTTGGGCCGGGCCACGTGTGCCATAAAATGCAATGCCAGGTAGCGGTGATATAAACTTTATAAAGGACACAAACACAAAAAGGGGGTTTTTTTTTACTTAAAATAAAAACGTGCTTAGAACATGAGCACTCTCTGCAATATTTTGTTTATTTAACAGTGTCTGGTAACTGGCACCTCTTGCTCTGAATTATTGCATCCAAATGTCTGTGCTGTTGCAATCTCGAGTGCGCTGTTCAGCTGTGTGTATCTGTAAGCTGCAAACCTACGATGACGCAGCAGCAGCAGAACTGGAAGAAGAAGCAGAAGACAGACAGTTCCGCTGCGGGCCTGATAGAAGCCCTCCGGGGGCCTGATTTGGCCCCCGGGCCACGTTTGACACCCCTGACGTAGTGCATGCAAACATGCCGTGACGGTGACCAGCATCATGCTTTATGTTCAAAACTGGTCTCCACAGAATTTTAGAATAGCAACAGCACTAAAATGTCTGTCTCTTTCTTTGGTCCTGCAGCATGATCTCTGTGTATGTACAGCTGCCTGATTCTACCGAGGAGACATTTAAAGATGGGAGCCATTCAACAACAGGTGGGTAATCTTAAGAGTGTGGTATCGGGAAGGGCATTTGGGGAGGCGGGAGGGACAGGGGCATGGCCTAGGGTTGCCAGAGGGGGACCACTGTGGGGGGACGGGGGGCAGGGTTGCCAGATCCAGGTGGAGAAACTCCTGGAGATTTGGGGATGGCGCCTGGGGAGGACAGGTGTTAAGTATGCAACTCAGCAACACACACACACAGAATAGTGGAGCACGGCTCCCTTTTTAAATGATCTGGGCTGTCAAAGCAACGCCCATACAATAGTTATTAGCCAATAGGAAAACAAGGATAAAGACCAATGAGGTCTGTTCCCTCCAGAAGTATGTGTACAGTTATGATTGGTTATTTACAAGGCTTCACAGAAACCGACCAATGGGAATGTGACAGCTTACAATCCCTTATGTCTGAAGCTTAACATAGGAAAAGATACAGCTGATTCCAGCTTCAGGACATAACAACTGGGACCTCGGCAGAGTACAGTGTCAGAGAGGCCACCCTCCAAAGCATCCATTTTCTTCAGGGGAACTGATCTCCGTAGCCTGGAGATGAGCCAGATCCCCCGGTCCCACCTGGAGGCATCCCTGGCCGGGTCAGAAAACAGCTCCGGAATCTCCCCTCCTTGATGGTTTATGAGTGAGAATCAAGCTGAGGGCTCAGGACTGTGGGCTCTCCGGAAATCGAGGCCCCCAAGCAGTTGCCTGGCCTTGCCGATCACCGACACCAACTGGTGTGTACTGAGCATGGATCCTCCCCGGGTTAGTATCAGAGACTGGCTGAGCTTGTTAAGAACATAAGAACATAAGAGAAGCCAATGCTGAATCAGGCCAGTGGCCCATCTAGTCCAACACTCTGTCACACAGCGGCCAAAATATACCAGGTGCCATCAGGAGGTCCAGCAGTGGGGCCAGGACACGAGAAGCCCTCCCACTGCTGCCCCCAAAGCGCCAAGAATAGAGTGCATCACCTGCCCCAGACTGAGAGTTCCCATCTATACCCTGTGGCTAATAGCCACTGATGGACTTCTGCTCCAGATGTTTATCTAATTCCCTCTTGAAACTGTCCATGCTTGTAGCTGCCACCACCTCCTGGGGCCGTGAATTCCATGCATTAATCACTCTTGGGGTGAAGAAGGACTTCCTTTTATCTGTTCTAACCCGACTGCTCAGCAATTTCATTGAGTTTGTTGCTCCAGAACAATAGCTTACCAGGATTCTGGAGGGGACCAGTGGGGAAGCAGTGTTATCTAAATAGCCTATCACTGGGAGTGGGGTGTGTTTGAGTGTAGTGCTTACAGGCTGTTTAAATAGGGCGGCAGCCCTGGGGCTTGTCTTGCAGTATTCCTGGTATCACTAAACAAAGTAGAGCTGTTGACTGCAATGCATCTTGAGCCCAGTGTTTAATACCAACCATGCCAGGACTGCCCGGCAGAGAGCGCCACCTGGTAGCAAACAGGAGGATGAATTGGGAGCCCGAATGCCCCTGCTTGAAACTTCAAAGAAGCCACAAACGTATTGAATGGCGAGCCATTTCTGTTCTCAGTTCCCCATCTCCAGTCAGGGATCTGGTCAGAGCTGATACCGGTGAAAAACAGGGAGGGATAATGTTGTCAGCCCCCAGGCCTGGAGATCTCCTGGAATTACAACTGATCCCTAGACAACAGACTTTGGTTTCCTAGGAGAAAACGCAGCAGTAGAAAAGAGCAAGAGCCCAGTAGCACCTTAAAGACGAAGAAAATCTGCGGCAGGGCGGGAGCTTTCCCGAGTCAGCTTTGAAGGGTGGAATCTGTGGCATTCTACCCGCCTGAGGTCCCACCCCTCCCCAAACCCCGCCCTCCCCAAACCCCGCCCCCAAGTCTCCAGGATTATCTCAAACCAGAGATGGTAACCCTCGGCATTAGGGTCATCAACCCAGTACTGGTGGCTGGAGATCACCAGGAATTACCACCGGTCTCCAGCCGAGAGAGACCAGTTCCCCCGGAGAAAATGGCTGTGTTAAATAGCGGGTTCCGTGGATGAGTGGGCTCGAGTCCCGCGATCAGCTCGACTTTATTTGTGAATTCTGCAACAGCAGGATAAGACTCCCGAGCCTCAGCTCTGTTTAAATAGCATGCCGTTGCCACACCCAAACACCCCCCACTCCCAGGGATAGGCTGTTTACATAATATGGCTGCCAGACTGGCTACTTTCAGAATCCTGGCAGGCTATTGTTCTTGAGCTTCAAGCTCAGCCAGTCTCTGGGGTGATTCAGTCAGGGATGATCAGGGATCCCAATGCATAACAGGCTGCTTTGGGACTTGGTCTCCATGGCCTTATACCCTGCTGAGTGAAGTCCCTCCCATCCATAAACCCCGCCCTCCTCAGGCTCCACCCACCCCCAAATTTCCAGGTGTTTCCTCACTCAGAGCTGGCAGGGTTGCCTGGTCCCGTCTGCCCAATGGGGGGGAGGATGGGGGTCTCTAATAGGGTTGCCACATCCAGGTTGAGAAACTCCTGGAGATTTGGGGGGGGATGCCTGGGGAGCGGAGAGACCTCAGTGGGGTGCCTGGGGAGCGGAGAAACCTCCAAAGCACCCGTCATCTCCAGGGGAACTGGTCTCTGTAGCCTGGAGAGATGAGCTGTAATTCCAGGGGGTCCCCGGGTCCCACCTGGAGCCTGGCATCCCTACTTGATGGAGAGAACACCTTTTGGTGTAGTGGTTAAGTGCGCGGACTCTAATCTGGGAGAACCGGGTTTGATTCCCCACTCCCCCACTTGCACCTGCTGGATGACCTTAGGCAAGCCATAGTTCTGTCAGAGCTGTTCTTGAAAAAGTGCCGTTTCTGTCAGAGCTCTCTCAGCCCCACCGACCTCACAGGGTGTCTGTTGTGGGGAGGGGAAGGGAAAGGAGTTTGTAAGCCGCTCTGAGACTCCCTTGGGTAGTGAAGGGCAGGGTATAAATCCAATCTCCTCTCCTTCTTCTTCTTTTATGTCATCTCTGCATGAAACTCCCTAATCGGGGCCTTTGGGAGTTTGGAAAATGCATTCATGTAAATGCACAGGTCTCTGTCCCCGTCTCTGATTATCTCTCCCCCCCCCCCCCGCTACAAATCTTACTTTGCTGAAGGAGGGGGAGTAACCCTGGCAGGGCAGGGCTCTTTAAACAGATTCAGTGTTCCTTCCCACTTCCTGTCAGGATTGATGGGAGCTGTAGTTTCCTTTGCTTCTCAAACTGACTTGGAAAGCGGAGAAAACTACAATTCCCAGCAACCCCATCACCTCTTAACATGAGCCCGCCGCCGCTGCTCCTGGACAGCTGCCTGCATAGAGATGAATACGGTCAGCTGCATAGACACAAATGCTCCTGAAAGACAGGTGGAGAGTCTTAAATTGGGAGTCAACCTGCAATTCGATAGCGTGGGGCGCTCGACTCGAGAGACAACTGGTGCTGTGAGCAGGACCCGCTTGATTCTGGGGCACGTGGTCTGCGGGGATTGCCACATCTCTGGAGAAGAGCACCAGTGCGGGCCAGCCGGCATTCCGGCAAGGCAGCAGATCCACTCGCCTGCTGCAGTTCCCCAGGATGTGAAAGAGAGAGAGAGATCCTGCGTCCGCAAGGATGTGGAATTCACTGCTGCAGGAAGTGGTGGCAGCCAATGTTCCCTCTAAGCTGCAGAGTCTTGTGAGCAAAAATTCGACTTTGTGAGCTACTGGCATTAAAGCTGTGAGCGAGCGATTTGGCTGCTGCATGCATTAGTTTGCTCTGGAGCCCTCCTTCCTGAGCTAAGACAGAAATGGGTGAGCCAGAGGATAAAAAACTGTGAGCTAGCTCACACTAACTCAGCTTAGAGGGAACACTGGTGGCAGCTACAAGCATAGACAGTTTTAAGGCGGGATTAGATGAACAGATGGAGCAGGGGTCTGTCAGTGGCAATTAGCCATAAGGTATAGATAGAACACACTGGGGCAGTGGGGCGCTGTGTTCTTGGGGGGCAAGAGTGGGAGGGCTTCTGGAGTTCTGGCCTCACTGGTGGACCTCCTGGTGGCACCTGGGTTTTGGCCACTGGGTGACACAGAGTGTTGGACTGCATGGGCCACTGGCCTGATCCAACATGGCTTCTCTTATGTTCTTAAGGTGATTCACCGTCTGCCAACACATAATCCCCTCTTTCTGCTTCCACACCAGTGCCAGAGTGGCATAGTGGTTAGGGCCTAACACTAAGATGAGGAAGACCCAGGTTCGAGTCCCTTCTCAGCCATGAAAAGTCATTGGGTGACTTTGGGCTAGTCATCCTCTCTTAGCCTAATGCACCCACCCAACAGCGTTCTTCTAAGGATAAAATGGAGGAGAAGGGACGTCCCTCTGAGCTTGTGGGGAGAAAGGGGCGAGATAAAAATCTGAGAGAGAGAGAGAGAGAGAGAGAGAGAGAGAGAGAGAGAGAGAGAGAGAGAGAGAGAGAGAGAGAGAGAGAGAGAGAGAGATTCACTGCTGTTTCACACAAGCAATCTGCCCACCACTGAACGACCCATTCACGGCCACGAAGGGAGAGCCACATGCTTTGGTCTGATGCACGGCTCTTAATTAGACATGACTTTAAGGCAAAGGAGCTGCGGTGGCTCAGAGGTTAAGATGCTGAGCTGCAGACTGGCAGGTCGGTAGTTCAGCCGTTCGAGACCCGAGTGCCACATGACAGAGTGAGCTCCCGTCTCTGGCCCCAGCTCCTGCCAACCTAGCAGTTCGAAAGCAAGAAATTGCAAGTAGATAAATAGGTACCGCTTCGGTGGGAAGGTAACAGTGTTCCATTTGCCTTGGCATCTAGTCATGCCGGTCACATGACCGCGGAAACGTCTTTGGACAGTGCTGGCTCTTTGGCTTGGAGACGGAGATGAGCACTGCAACCCTAAAGTGGGATTCGACTGGCTTTCGATCAAGGGAAACTTTTACCTTTACCTTAAGGCAAAAGCCCCGTGATGGAGGCAGGGATCCTCTGGAGTGGAGTCACCAGTCCCCTTCCTCCGCTGGGTGTCTGCAGCTTCTCGCGGTTTTGATGGCTGCAGCGTGCATCCTTCGGGGCAGGAAGGTCTTCTGTTTGCTGTAGGAGAACTCCTCTCCCTGGAGCATCACGCCCCAAATGTCCCGTCCCCCCTCATCCAGCAGGGCTTGCTGGAGAGACGAACTGTCACTGGCCTGAGAGATGCCCAGCCTGCAGAAGCCGGGGGGCCAGGAGGCAGCAAGCAAAGCACACATCTCCCGGGTGACTGAAGTCTCACAATCGGGGCCTCTTCAGGCTGACCTGTGACGTCACTGTGACCTCATGAGGGCCAGGCAGGGTGGCCTGGCTCTTTCTGGGCTGAAGGATGCTCCAGGAAGTCTGGCGAGGGCTGGCAGAAGGGTCAGGGAAGCCAACCGGCTTGCTGAATTGCTCCCCGAGAACGGTCTCCATGAAGCTTTTCTTCCACAGGGGCAGAGGAAGAGGGGCCACTTAGGGTAATCTGCTCTGGAACGATTTGAAGAGGGGCTGCGGACCAGCGGGAGAGCGTCGGCTCGGCATGCAGAAGGTCCCGGGCAGTGTTCCCTCTAAGCTGAGTTAGTGTGAGCTAGCACACAGTTTTTTAGCCTCCGGCGAACACCTTTTTGTCCTACTCAGGAAGGAGGGCTCCAGAGCAAACTAATTTGTGCAACAGCCCAATCGCTCGCTCACAACTTTAATGCCCGTAGCTCACAAAGTAGAATTCTTCCTCACAAGACTCCACAGCTTAGAGGGAGCATTGGTGGAGACCCAAGTTTGAATCCCCACCCTGGTGGCAGTAAAACTTTTGCCACTCCTTCCCCAGGGAGATACATCTGTCTCCCTCTACTGGTATCTTCTACCAGTGGGTGGAGACGTTTTTATTTCATCTGGCATACCCAGGGCTATTTTTGTAGGAAAAGTCCAGCAGGAACTCATTAGCATAACAGGCCACACCCAACAGCAGGAACTTATTAGCACATTAGGCCACACCCCTGACAGCAGAACCAGGTTTGATTCCCCACTCCTCCACTTGCACTTGCTGGATGACCTTGGGCAAGCCGTAGTTCTGGCATAGCTGTTCTTGAAAAAGAGCAGTTTCTGTCAGAGCTCTCTCAGCTCTCACAGGGTGTCTGTTGTGAGGAGGGGAGGGGAAGGGAAAGGAGTTTGCAAGCCGCTCTGAGACTCCCTTGGGTAGTGAAGGGCAGGGTATAAATTCAATCTCTCTCTTCTTCTTCTTCTTCTTCTTCTTCTGAAACCAATTGCCAATTTGGAGTTCAGTTGTAATTCTCACTTGGAGGCCGGAAACCCTAGCTACAGGAGAATGATGTAAGATGCTTTGGGTCCATGTTGAGGTATAAATGAAGTAGACAGACAGGCAGATATGCCAATCTCTGCTGCCGGTCTGACCTGCCTCTCTCGCCTTTCCCCCTAGACGAAATCGGCATGCCTATTGTCAAGTACCCCAGAACAGTCGAACCTCTTTGGTACGAATGGGACAGGAAAGCGCAGAAATGTGGACTAAGACACACGGTTTATGCTGTGAACGGGGATCGCTACACCGGGGAATGGCTGGACAATCTGAAACATGGTAAGAACAACATAAAGGGAGGAGGAGACGCTCCCCGGAGCAGCTGACCCAACCTACCGGGAGCAATTATTTTGAGACACACCGAACTTTTCTTTTTTAAATCACATAAAATGTTAAAACACAAACACAACACATACGAGCCTACACAAAGCTGGCGGGCTGGATCCTGTGGAATCGTTTGGCTAATGGTGGCTGGTGTTTCCTGTCTGATGTTCTCAGAAAATTGAGAGTCCTTCTGATAAGCAGCTGCTGGTGTGACCTTGGGTCAGTCGCAAGTTCTCTCAGAGCTGTTCTCTCACAGGCAGTTCTCTCAGAGCTCTCTCAGCCCCACCTACCTCACAGGCAGTGTTCCCTCTAAGCTGAGCTAGTGTGAGCTAGCTCATAGTTTTTTAGCCCCCGGCTCACAGATTTTTTGATTTAGCTCAGGAAGGATGGCTCCAGAGCAAATTAATTTATACAGTAACCAAATCACTCACTCTCACCTTTAATGCTAGTAGCTCACAAAGTAGAATCTTCACTCACAAGATGCCACAGCTTAGAGGGAACATTGCTCACAGGGCCTCTGTTGCGGGGAGAGGAAAGAAACCAATCTGAGACTCCAAGTGAAGGGCAGAGTATAAATCCAATCTCCTCCTCCTCCGTTTGTATGCTAATTTGACACCAGCCTGAGCATGGAACGACTCAAAGAAACAGTACAGCAGTCAGTCCAGACAACAGCAGCCAGTTCCCCTGGAGAAAATGGCTGCTTTGCAGGGTGGACTCCATGGCATTATACCCTGCTGGGGTCCCTCCCCTCCCCAGACCCTGCCCTTCCTTGCCTCTACCTCAAAAGCACCAGGAATTTTCCAACCCAGAGTTGGCAAGCCTAACTCCACTTGCTCTGCACAGCCCCTACCCTAACCCCCACATCCCTTGCTCCTTCCTACAACTCCAGCCGTTCTCCCTTTCTGCCTCTCGGGCCTGTAGCCAGCCTTTCTTACTAAGCGAGGCAGACAGATTTCCTGGTAAAGGCTCAAAAAGAAATGAGTGTGAAACCCGTGATTTCCTCCTCACCCACCGGAACGTCTGCCACCTTCTTGCCCAGCCCAAGAGCCCCTGGGTTTCCAGTTTAAGGCCTGCTGCATTTCCTTGATTTGCGCCATTCTAATTTCAGTTCCTGCATTTTGATCCACTTCCAGGCAAAGGCACCCAAATGTGGAAGCGCACTGGGGCGATCTTCAGCGGGGACTGGAAGTTTGGGAGAAGGGAAGGCTATGGGACATACAGCATTCCTGACCCCGTCACTAAAGAATACAAGAAAGTGTATGCAGGCTGGTGGAAGAATGACAAGATGTGGGTAAGGCGCTCTCTGCTTCCACTGTGGATGGAAACGGCCTCCTTTAGATGTTTACTCGGGCCTGTATCCAGGATTCTTTTAATCTGGGGGGCCTTTAAATAAGCCAGGGGGCACCTGCACACATACACCCAAGCGAGCGCCCGTAAATAAAATAACAAATTGGAAGCTGTGGAGCCTGGGCTGGAAGGAAAGTCAGAGGGCCTTGGTGGTAAGTGAGAGGGCCAGGCCCCGAGAGGCCCCACTGTAGCTATGGGCCTGTGTTTACTGTGATTGCAGAAAAGAAGCAAGGGGCCACGTCCGGTAGAGCTCTAACCTGGACTCCCTCTTGGCCAGTCTCCTGGCAAAGACTCATTTGCTGCAATAGCCCAGCATCACACTGGCCTCCATTTCCCCTGCAGTCCAATCCCACGCATTTCTTTCATAGCCGGTTCCACTGCGTTCAGTAAGTGCATGTAAAGGATGGTTGAGTCGCAGCCGATGTAGGACGTCCCTGTCAGGTTCTCAAGGCAAGAGATGAGCGGAGGTGTTTTGCCATGGCCTGCCTCTGCAGAGCAACTCTGGACTTACTTGGTGTCCAAGAAGTAACTAGGGAGGTTCCGGTTTAGCTTCTGGGATCTGCCAAGATTGGGCTAGCTTGGGCCATTGAGGTCAGGGCACAATGGGACTTACACAAGTTTGGTGTATGGTTAGGAGTGCGGGCTCTAATCCGGGAGACCCGGGTTTGATTCCCACTCCTCCACAGGCAACTAGCTGCTGGTGTGACCTTGGGATAGTCATAAGTTTTTTTAGAGCTGTTCTCTCAAGGGCAGTTCTTGCGAGAGCTCTCTCGGCCCCACCTACCTCACAGGCAATGTCCCCTCTAAGCTGTGGAGTCTCGTGAGCAAGAATTCTACTCTGTGAGCTACTGGCATTCAAGTTCTGAGCCAGAGATTTGGCTAGTGCATAAATTAGTTTCCTCTGGAGCCAATCCTCCCTGAGCGAAGACAAAAATGGGTGAGCCGGAGGCTAAAAAACTGTGAGCTAGCTCACACTAACTCAGCTTAAAGGGAACACTGGGTGAGTCACTGGGTTTCTGTTGTGGGGAGAGGAAGGAAAAGGAAAGGAGACTATAAGCTGCTCTGAGACTCCTTCAGGTATTGAAGGGCGGGGGATAAATCCAATCTTTTCTTCTTCCAAGTAAGTGTGGTTTAAGGCAGCACCCTCTCTGACAGAGGAAACATGACATTACATGGTAAGACGTTATGGTGTAGTTAGAGTGTTAAGAGTGTCGCCCTAGGATTTGGGAGACCCACGTTCGAATCTCCACTCTGCCATGGATGCCTGCTGGATAACCACGGGCCAATCACACCCTTTGGGCACAACCTATTTATTTATTTACTTCACATTTGTATGCTGCTATGCTCCCAAAGTGGCTTACATCACTCTCCTCTCTTGTTTTATCCTTACAACAACCCTGTGAGGTAGGTTAGGCTGAGAGAGTGTCGCCGACCTCAGGTCATCTAGCGAGCTTCCATGGTAGAGTGGGGATTTGAATGTGGGTCTCCCAGGTCCTGGTTTCGCACCCTGACCACTACCACAGAGGCTCACCTACTTCGATGGATTGTTGTGAGGATAAAATGGAGGAGGACAACGTAGACCTCTCTGTGCCCCCAGTGAATTGAAAGGCAACGTACAGACGAAGCAAGTAAAGGTAAAGGTTTCCCTTGCTCAAAAGTAGTCGAATACGACTCCAGAAGAAGAAGAAGAAGAAGAAGAAGAAGAAGAAGAAGAAGAAGAAGAAGAGATTGGATTTATCCCCCGCCCTTCACTACCCAAAGGAGTCTCAGAACGGCTGACAAACTCCTTTCCCTTCCCCTCCCCACAACAGACCACCTGTGAGGTAGATGGGGCTGAGAGAGCTCTGGCAGAAACTGCCCTTTTTCAAGAACAGCTCTGACAGAACTATGGCTTGCCCAAGGTCATCCAGCTGGCGTCATGTGGAGGAGTGGGGAATCAAACCCAGTTCTCCCAGATTAGAGTCCACGCACTTAACCACTACACCAAACTGGCTCTCTCAAAGAAATGATACACCCAGTCCTGTATTTAGGAGATTTGCTAGGAGCATTGGCTGTACATTAGGAATGGCCATACTCAGAGACTGTTTTTTAAATTCCTTCCTAACTTCATGTACATATGTTGATCATACTGGTAGCAGTGCTAAATGTAATAATACTTTTGTGTTTTTAATTTTTTTTTAATCGTCTCCATTTCTGGCTTATAGGCTGGCCAGCCCTGAGTTGGGAGGTACCGAGAGGTTTGGGCTGGGAGACGGGGGAGGGTGGGGTTTGGGGAGGGGAGGGTGACAGAGAGCAGAGAGAAGGATGCTGTAAGCTGCTTTGGGTCCCTACTGGAGACGCGGGCAGGGTATAAATGTATCAAACAAATAAATACATAAATAAGTACATAATCCTCGGCCTAACCCTACCTCACAGGATTGTTGTGAGGAAAAAATGGAGGAGAGGAGAGCAATCAGCAGGTGCAACTGGAGGAGTGGGGAATCAAACCCGGTTCTCCCAGGTTAGAGTCCGCGCACGTAACCACTACACCAAACTGGCTTTCTAGGGGTCAGCGCTTATCTCCGTTTCCAAGCCGAAGAGCCAGCACTGTCCGAAGACGTTTCTCGTGGTCTTGTGGCCGGCATGACTAAACACTGAGGTGCACGGAACGCTGTAACCAAAGTGGTGCCTATTTATCTACTTGCAGTTTCATGCTTTCAAACTGCTAGGTTGGCAGGAAATAAATGCGTTAAATAAAAATGCATGTCTCCCCTTCCCCTGTGTAATTTCAGGGCTACGGAATTAAGTTTTATTCAGATAAAGAATATTACGAAGGAGAATGGAATGCGGGGAAGAGAGACGGCTGGGGAAGGATGTACTACCCGGACGGGGCCATCTACGAGGGCCAGTGGTCGGAAGACACGCCGGGGGGCCAAGGGCTCTTCCGCATGAGTAAGTGCCGGTTGGTGCCGCCTCGGCCATGCTCCTGAGGGATCTTGCAGGCCCTGTCCTCTGGGCCTCAGAGCAGCACTCGAGCCAGGAATCCCTGTACTCAAAGCTGGATCCATTCCTAACCAATGCTCCCCCTAAGCTGTGGGATCTTGTGAGCAAACATTCTACTTTGTGAGCTACCGGCGTTAAGGTTGTGAGCGAGCGATTGGGCTCCTGCATCAATTAGTTCTGCTCTGGAGCCCTCCTTCCTGAGCCAAAGACAAAAAATGTGTGAGCTGCAGGCTAAAAAAACCGTGCGCTAGCTCATATTAACTCAGTTTAGAGAGGACACTGTTCCTAAACTTACCTCTGGCTCCCATGAATTTGGAGCCAGAATTGGGTTGCCACGTTCAGAGTGGCTGTGGACCGTGAAAGACACAGATGCTGGAATTCTAAGCCCTTGCGGCTCAGATAGACTGCTCCTGCCTGGTGCACTAAGCCGTCAGCTGCTCACGTCTCCGATTTTTCCCTCCCCGCCAAGGTGCCAATTCCCTCCCCACTTTCCTGTGGGGCTTGGAGATCTCCTGCAATGGCAGGTGATCTCTGGACTAGAGACGTCTGTTCCCTGGGAGAAACTGGCAGCTTTTGCGGGGCGGGGGTAGATTTGATCCCCACTGAGGCCCCTCCCCTCTCTAAACCCCACCCTCCTTCGGCTCCACCCCCAAATCTGCAGGAATTCCCCAGTCTGGAGATGCCCCCCCCAATGCATTGGAGAGAGTTGTCTATGACTAGCATCACCTCCGGAAACCTTGCAGCTGCCAGCCTGAGCCAGGTCCAAGCCAGCTTTGCGCCTGGCTGGCAGCGTAAGCCCGGGAGGGTCGTTCTCTGCTTGAGGTGACGGAGTCCCTCGGACTGGCCCAGGTCTCTCTCTTCCAGGGACAGTCCCATACAGATGGAGAACTAGCCGTTTAAAAATTAGAAGGAATTATTTGTGCAGGCCGACACGTTTACTATAATCAGCTCCATTGTTGGCAGTGTGCTCCAGAGTGCACGTTTTTAAAGGGCGGGGAAGGACAGGAGTGAAAGTGATATTTGGGGGGGGTGTTGTTGAGCTTCCGTCCAAGGTCACGCAGCACGATGCTGGCCGCAGGCCCAGGGAGGGTAACTCTAAACCCGGGACTCGCGAGGAGGGGCTGCTGGCTTCCTTCCTTCTGCTGCAGAGATGTTTGGAAGAGGCTGCTGAAGTGACAGGCGGCTAACTGCATCTGGATTCCTTGGGAAAGGAAGAGGGGGGGACCCCCAGCCGGCTTCCGTGTCGTCCCTGGCAGAATATCAAACCCGGGACGGGCGGCACCTGCCAAAAACCTCTTCTGCAGTTTGGCCTGGGAGGTGACGGGTGTATCGTCCTGGTAGGGGTGCCAGCCTCCAGGTGGGGCCTGGGGATCCCCTGGGATTCTACCTCATCTACAAACTACAAAGATCAGTTCCCCTGGGAAAAATGGCTGCTTTGGAGGGCGGATTCTGTCGCGTTGTACCCCACCGAGGTCCCCATCCTCCCCAGGCTCCATCCCCAAATCTCCGGGAGTTTCCCAGCCTGAATCTGGCAACGCTACCCCCTATCCCCCGCCAGTGGCCAGGAGGTACCCGGCCGCCCTACTTCCTGGAGATGACCAAATACCCCTGACCCAGCCTCGGTCACTCTTCCAAGACAGTTCCCAATGGATGATGAACTAGATGGATTTCCTTTTAGGCTAACTTTAGCCAGTGGATAGATCCATCGGGTAGCCGTGCTGGTCTGAAGCAACAGAGCCAATATGTTGCCGAAGGCTTTCACGGCCGGAGTTCATTGGTTGCTGTAGGTTTCCCCGGCTGTGTGGCCCGTGGTCTTGGCACATTCTGGGGCAGCTGCTCTCCTCCTTCCTAAGTCCATTGTGACTGATATTGGGGACGGGATGGGAGGAGTTTCCAGCCTGGATGCAGAGGGAGGGCGGGGCAGGGAGCTGCTCAGCATGGCTCTTTCCTCCGGGTTTGGAGAGGGGATGGTGGGGCAGAGCCTGGGACTGCTCCCGGGGCCAGAATGCCAGGAGTGGGGTCTGGCCACTTGGTGCTGCTGAGGTCCTTCAGCACTGACCAGGCGTGGGGGACACAAAATCTCTTACCTGAGCTTGGCAGACCCCTGGAGACCTGAGGCCACCCCCATTCCCTTCACTCTGTACATGCCCAGGAGAGATTCTGGAAAGAAGAAGAAGAGATTGGATTTATACCCCACCCTTCACTACCCAAGGGAGTCTCAGAGCAGCCTATAAGCTCCTTTCCCTTCCCCTCCCCACAACAGACACCCTGGGAGGTAGGTGGGGCTGAGAGAGCTCTGACAGAAACTGCTCTTTTTCAAGAACAGCTCTGACAGAACTATGGCTTGCCCAAGGTCATCCAGCAGGTGCAAGTGGAGGAGTGGGGAATCAAACCTGGTTCTCCCAGATTAGAGTCTGCTCACTTAACCACTACACCAAATCCACAGCCATGCAGTCCGGAAAATCTACAACAACTAACAACAGAACCGAGTTTGAGTCCAGGGGCACCTTTAGGACCAACCACGTTTAATTTAAATCTTTGAAGTGTGCTTGCACACTATTGTATACTAACATGGACCGAACATGCCGTTGGGGTTTGCACGTGGCCAAATGAATGGGTGTAGCTTCGCATCGGAGAACAGTGCTGAGCTTGGATCCTAGAAGGGACCAATAGGATGGCTCGGATTCTGGAAAGGACCTAGGGGATTGGGTGTATTGTAATAGACCTCTCACTGGGAGCGGGGTGTGGTTTTTATCGGGGATTTAAACCGGTCTTCGGACCAGCTATTTTGTCTTTAGTTTGTGCTTTCTAATAAATCTTATGAGTTGATTCCACTACAACACATCTCGAACCCAGTACTTTATACACACGAAAGCTTATACCCAGAATTAAACTTTTGTTGGCCTTAAAGGTGCCCGGGGACTCAGATTTTGTTCTTAAGCCAGTGGAGTTATGATGACTCGTTCAGGCCCACGAGTTTGCTGCCGTCAACCCGTCTTCTTGGAAATTGTGAACAAGCCTCTTCACAATAACCGGGAAAGGAAAACAGATTTCACACTTCATTCCTGAGTCACGTTTTTGCTAAACAGGGAAATTTCGTGTCAGTGAAAGAAGATTTTTTTTTTTTTTTTAACACAAAGCAAAATTGAAAAGCAACGTACAGTCAGCGTAAAAGCTGCAAAAGGTATTATTAAAATTGTTGACAATTGGGCATTTAAATGTGCGGCTTTGCAATGTCTGTGTCTGGCTGACTCCCGTCCTTAAGAACCAAACTCCTGGCCCTGCATCCACCTCAGTCCTTAGTGCGTTTATTCAGAAGTAGCCTGGATCTCGGGTTGCCAGCCTCCAGGTGGTGGCTGGAGATCTCCTGGGATTACAGCTGATCTCCAGGCAGCAGAGATCAGTTCCCATGGAGAAAACGGCTGCTCTGGAAGGTAGACTCTGTGGCGTTACACCCCATTGAAGTCCCTCCCCTTCCCAAACCCTGCGTTCCACAGGCTCCACCCCCAACATTTCCAGATATTTCCCAACCCGCAGCTGACAACCTTAGTTGGGTCTGGTGTAGTGGTTAAGTGCGTGGACTCTAATCTGGGAGAACCGGGTTTGATTCCCCACTCCTCCACTTCCAGCTGCTGGATGACCTTGGGCGAGCCATAGTTCTGTCAGAGCTGTTCTCTCAAGGACAGTTCTGGAAAGAGCTCTCTCAGCCCCACCTACCTCACAGGGTGTCTGTTGTGGGAGGAGAAGGGAAAGGAGCAGGGCTCTTTTTGTGGCAGGAACTCCTTTGCATATTAGGGGACACACCCCTAATGTAGCCAGTCCTCCAAGAGCTCACAGAGTTCTTCTTCCAGGGGCTACTGCAAGCTCTTGGAGGATTGGCTACATTAGGGGTGTGTCGCCTAATCTGCAAAGGAGTTCCTGCTACAGAAAGAGCCCTGGAAAGGAGTTTGTAAGCTGCTCTGAGTGAAGGGTGGGGCATGAATCCAACTTCCTCCTCCTCCTCCTCTTCTTCTTCTTCTTCTTCGATCCCTTCTTCTAATGCCACCACTTCCCCCCAGCACTGGAAATCTTTCCCTGAGATAGAGGAGGAGAGTCCTCATGCCAGGGGAAGTATGAACAATAGCAGTACTCACAGTACTCAACCCAGCGAGTCCAGATGGATGTGCCCAGATCAGCGTGCATGGGGTCACAGTCTTGGTGTCATAACCTAATTTTGCATGGAGACGATCCAGGGTCTGAAAGTGCCGGAAGGTTTCAGCGTCTGCTCCATCCAAGGTTGCCACTTCTGGGTTTGGAAGAACCTGCAGATTGGAGGGTGAAGCCTGGGGGGTGGGGGGTCAGGGAGGGGAACGGAGTGGCAATGGAGGGACCTCGGCAGGGCGTAATGCCATGCTGACCACCTCCCAAAGCAGCCGTTTGCTGCAGGAGAAGCGGAATGAATGTTTTAAAGAAATAAGTGATTTCTATCACCTGGAGGTCGGCTGTCATTCCAGGGAAATATTCAGGCCTTAACTTTGAGGTTGGCAGCCCCACACATCACCAAAGAGAAATGCGTAGCAGCTCCTCTGCCCCTATCCCTTGGCAGAAAACAAGAACCGGTACGAAGGTTCCTGGAAGAACGGGAAGAAAAACGGGCCAGGGAAGTTCTTCTATCTGGATTCCGGGCAGCTCTTTGAAGGGTTCTGGGTGGATGACATGCCGAAGTGCGGAACCATGATCGACTTTGGTCGCGATGAAGCGCCCACACCAACAAAGTACCCGATTCCAAAGGTAATGCCTGGGGTCAGACTGGGGCCCTTGCCCCTTCAGTTGGGGGGGGGGGGCGGGGGCCTCTACAGATCTGAGTCTTGCCGATTTGGGGGGATTCTGTGGGTCACACATTACATTTTCCGTAACCTGAGCATACCTGAGCAGAGGTCTGCAGCTGTTCGGGATGCCAGCTCTTTAACGGACCTCTGTGCCTGTGCCTTCCGCAGCAGCTTGGCATTCAATATGTTGTCGAGGGCTTTCACGGTTGCAGTTCATTCGTTGCTGTACATTTTCCGGGTTGTCTGGCCATGGTCTTGGCATTGTCGGACCTGACGTTTCGCCAGCAGCTGTGACTGGCATCCTCAGAGGTGTGACACAGAAAGATGGAGGACTCTCTGTGTCATTGACGCAAAGCATCACAGCTGGGACAGAATAAAAACCAACACTCTGGTGGTGAGCGCTCCCGCCGAAACGATGTCATTTTAGTCTGCACAGCAAATCGGATCTCCAAAGGCTGGTCAGAATGTCTGGTGGGCAAATGCCCTGCCTGGTCTTACCCACATTCTAAGCATACTTGGCGGGTACCAGGAGAGAAAGGGAAAAGATCAGCAAGACGCAGATTTATTTTTATGATTTCTTATCTGTTTTATTTATACCCCAACTATCTCCCCAAGGTGGACCAAAGCGGCTTAACGTCCCCCTCCTCTCTTCCGTTTAATAGTCACGACAACCTCGGGAGACAGGGTGAGGCTGAGACAGTGTGTGACTGGCCCAAGGTCAACCAGCCGGCTTTGATGGCAGAGTGGGGTTTCAGACCTGGTTCTCCCAGAGCCTTGTCCAGCACTTTTAAGCACTGTGCTGTGTTGGCTCCACTGCTCCCTCTAAGCTGTGGAGCCCTGTGAGCAAGAATTCTACTTTGTGAGCTACCGGCATTTGCCTGCCTGCATAGGTTGGTTTGCTCTGGAGCCCTCCATTCCTGAGCCGAGACAAGAATGTGTGAGCCGGAGGCTAAAAAACGGTGAGCTAACTCACACTAACTCAACAAATGTCAACGATGCCAACAGCCAGACTGAACAGCAAGAGTTAACAGGCCTCAGGGTGGAACAATAGAAGAACTCGCAGGCACTCCATGAAATTGCTGAGCAGTCGGGTTAGAAGGGATAAAAGGAAGTCCTTCTTCACCCAAAGAGTGATTAACACGTGGAATTCACTGCCCCAGGAGGTGGCGGCAGCTACAAGCATGGACGGCTTCAAGAGGGAATTGGATAGGCATATGGAGCAGAGGTCCCTCAGTGGCTATTAGCCACAAGGTATAGATAGGGACTCTCAGTCTGGCAAGCGATGCTCGGTAGTCTCGAGTGGTTAGAGAGGCACAACAGTGCAGGGCTGCTAGTGTACAGGTCCACTGCTAGACCTTCTGATGGCACCTGTATTTCGAGACCACTGGGTGACACAGCAGTGATGGAGGTGAGCTCCTGTCTCTGATCAGATATGGGATTCTCTCATGTTCTTATGTCTGGGGCAAGTGATGCTCTGTATTCTTGGTGCTTGGGTGGGGGCAACAGTGGGAGGGCTAGTGTCCTGGCCCCACTGCTGGACCTCCTGATGGCACCTGGTGTTTTTGGCCACTGTGTGACACAGAGTGTTGGACTGGATGGGCCGTTGGCCTGATCAAACACTGGATTCTCTGATGTTCTTATGTTAAGACAGCAATTGATTGCCAACTTACGGCCACCCTGTAGGGTTTTCAAGGCAAGAGTCAAAGAGAAGTGGTTTGCCATTGCTTGCCTCCGCATGGTGACCCTGGACCTCCTTGGTGGGAGATATATTGAAACTGCCACTCTTGAGTGCCCTTCTAAGCTTCCTTGCCCTGTGGAAGGAAACTCGGAGGGCATTTAAATATGCCTTCCGAGCTGCCTTTTCCCAGGTCTCGTGATGCCCCCCACCCAAATTCCATAGTGGCGGGGAGAGGGATGCCTGAGGGCAAGCCATGGCTGCTACCAGCTGCAGGGGTCTCTCCTAAAAAATAAGGTTTCCGGCATGGCTATTTGTGGGGCAGGGCTTTTAATTAAGGGGGCAGGGCCCCGAAATGCCCCGCTGTAGCTATGAGCCTTCAAGGAGCCCTCCCCTTCTCTTCCTATGAGGCAGGGAGCGCCTTGCGTCAGGGAAAGTACGGTTAGCAAAAGAGATCCACGGGATCTTGGCCCATATTCATGCTGAGACAATCGTGCTCCGTGTTGCAATCGTGACTTTTTTGCTGTCTCTGCGTGTGCCGCAGATACCAGGGTTTGCATATCTCTCTGCTTCCTTGTACACAGTTAACGGCTGCCTCGGCTGGGAACGCTGGCCGACTCCAGCCTTGGCCGCAGCCGGACTTGACTGACATCCTTGCTTGCCTTGATGTTTGCATATTTTTGATAAGTTTGCAATCAAGCCCAGCCCGGGGCATGGTATAAATAATAAATAAACTGTAATTGGTTGCTAGGGAACAAAAGAAAAAGAGAGAGAGAGAGAAAGTTCTGAACTTAAATTGCAGAGGAACCATCAAGAATCACTGGAGGAATACACTTAAAAATGTTTGCCTTACATGGACTTGTTTACACCATTGGCGTTCCGATCTTATTCCCTCCAATTTGTTATCTTGTGATAAGGGGTTTCATAGTTGCTTCTGCCCCAGCCGTGGCATATTCAGGAGGTCTAGTGTCCTTGCCAGTTTGGTGCAGTGGTTAAGTGGTTAAGTGCACGGACTCTAATCTGGGAGAACTGGGTTTGATTCCCCACTCCTCCACATGCAGCTGCTGGATAACTTTGGGCAAGCCATAGTTCTGTCAGAGCTGTTCCTTGAAAAAGAGCAGTTTCTGTCAGAGCTCTCTCAGCCCCACAGGGTGTCTGTTGTGGGGAGGGGGAGGGAAAGGAGTTTGTAAGCCGCTCTGAGACTCCAAGTGAAGGGCGGGGGGTATGAATCCAATCTCCTCCTCTTCTTCTTCTTCTTCTTCTTCTTCTTCTTCTTCTTCTTCGTCTTCGTCTTCCTCCTCCTTCTTCTTCTTCTTCTTCTTCTGGAGGAGAAAGAGCACCAGAGGCTGAGTGGGAGGAGGCCGTGGCTCAGTGGTTGAACATCTTCTTGGCATGCTGAAAGTCCAAGGGTTCAATCCCTGGCACCTTCACTTAAAAAAATAAAGTAGTCTGTGAAGCGAAGACCTTGGAGAGCCACTGCCAGTCAGAGTGGACAAAGACAGACCGTGATAGGCCCAG
Source organism: Gekko gecko (assembly GCA_029375565.1). NCBI lineage: Eukaryota > Metazoa > Chordata > Lepidosauria > Squamata > Gekkonidae > Gekko > Gekko gecko. Next base: position 74,530,313 of record JAPDNY010000012.1, on the reverse strand, counting down.
GGTCAGACTCAGTAGAAGGCAGCTTCATGTCTTTTTTTCTTTCTTTTTATGAATAAAAGTTACCTTGCTGTACACTATGCATACAGTATCTCTTCGTATACAGGGTTTGGAGGAATAACGTTCTCCAACAAATAAAACATAACAGGTATCCACCTATCCCAGAGATGGGTTGAGCTCTTAATTGGGTCTGTTGACTGCATACTTCAGGGGTGGCCAAAGTCGCTTAACGTAAGAGCCGCACAGAATAAACGTCAGATGCTTGAGAGTCACATGATGTGAACAAATATTACAGACATGTTTTTATTGAATAATATGCAGATTTGCTTTTTATTAACATTAAACGAGACTGCCAAAAATAAAAACAAAAGGGATAAAAATAGGTATTGGTAATGATATTGATTTGTCCAATGATATTTGTAGGCTTGGGGGGGGTCCTTTGAGAACGCATTTCAAGGTAAAGTTGCTTTCTTTTTCTGCTCCCCCCTGCCTCAAGCCTACCCAGGGAGAGGGAACACTGAGTTAATGTGAGCTAGCTCACTGTTTCTTAGCCTCTGGTTCACACATTTTTGTCTCAGCTCAGGAAGGAGGGCTCCAGAGCAAACTAATTTATGCAGCAGTCAAATCGCTCGCTCACAGCTTTAATGCCTGTAGCTCACAAGGTAGAATTTTTGCTCACGAGACTCCCCAGCTTAGAGGGAGCGTTGCTCCTGAGCTTCTTCCTGCTTGTTGTTGATCAGTCGCACAGTCGAGTCCGACTCTTTGCAACCCCACGGACCAGATCACGCCAGGCCCTCCGCTGTCCTCTGAAGTTTGCTCAATTTCATGTTTGTTGCATCGATGACACCATCTCACCCTTTGCCGTCCCCTTCTTCTTTGACCTTCAATCTTTCCCAGCATCAGGGCCTTCTACTCGATTTAATTTTATTTATTTACTTAATTAGATATTTACCCTGCCCTCCCAGCCAGGCCGGCTCAGGGCGGCTTACAGCAATATAAAACAGTGCAACATAACAACCAAACCCAATCGAAACATATTTAAAATCATAACTATACAGTTATAAAGTGCCAGCATTAGAGTCCCCAGCGTAACAGTCCGCCTGTTAACAAGTTCCTCTCAATTGTTTTTATTCCAGATCGAACTGGCAGACCCGGAGGGCGTGCTGGAGGAGGCCATTGCGAGGTTCAGCAACACCGAAGAGTGAGAGGCCCAGCCTCGGAAACAAAGAGGACAGTGATAATCCCCTGCCGCACAATTGCGTCCTCTTTTGCATGAAGTCCATTATTGTGATCTCTGGTGGACATTTCTGGTGTTGGATGGAGAGGCCTCTCCGACCGACCAGTGCTGGTTGCAAGTACATCACTGGTGCCTCAGCTGGTCCCTCCTTCTCTTTGTGGCTACACAAGAGCCCGAGGCACAGTTGCTGAGCAGCCAAAGAGGGTAGACAGGAAGGAGTTGAGCGCAGGGTCCCCTGGCCTGGTATTTCTTGGCACGCTCATTCAATGCCTTTGCCACACACACAAGAGTTGACTATCAAGCCCAGAGCCCGGTTTGCAAACAAAGCTCAACCCTTCCTCAGTCTTTCTAATTAAAAAAGTTAGGTTCGGGGTCCCCCAAGTTGGAGAGAGAGCCTTGAAAAATGCACGGCCATTGCTACGAAAGGTCATCCCAGCCAGGGCCTTTGTAACAATATCCAGTGAGCTCAGGAAAATGCAGACTTTCTCAGGGCCGGTCAGTATTCCTCGTGCAAGCTATGAAGCTGAGCAGAGCTTTATGGCAAAAGAAACAAAGATGCTGAGGGGGGCACCCCAATCCCCCCCGAGGCAGTTCTGATATTGGCTCCCTTGGGCAGGGTGAGAAAGAGCTTGCAGAGGGTTCGCACACACAGCGATACAGACGTGCAAAGCTGACTTATGCTGAAATGTCCTTCCTGGCCTTGTCTAACCTGACCAGCCGCAGTGGTCGAAGGGTCTCTAGAGGACCCAGGATCCGATCCTGCAGTTGCTGCACAAATGCCTTTTTCCCCCTGCTGTCGAATGGCAGTTGACTTATGGTGACCCTGTAGGGTTTCCACAAGGCAAGAGACGTTCAGAGGTGGCTTGCCCTTGCCTGACTCTGCGTAGCAACCCTGGGCTCTCTTGGTGACATGATTGAGGTTTATAAGATTATGCATGGGATAGAGCAGGCAGAGAAAGAGGTACTTTTCTCCCTTTCTCACAATACAAGAACTCGTGGGCACTCCATGAAATTGCCGAGCAGTCGGGTTAGAACAGATAAAAGGAAATACTTCTTCACCCAAAGAGTGATTAACATATGGAATTCACTGCCACAGGAGGTGGTGGCAGCTACAAGCATGGACAGTTTCAAGAGGGGATTAGATAAACATATGGAGCAGAAGTGCATCAGTGGCTATTAGCCACAGGGTATAGATGGGAACTCTCAGTCTGGGGCAGGTGATGCACTCTATTCCTGGTGCTGGAGAGGGCAGCAGTGGGAGGGCTTCTCGTGTCCTGGCCCCACTGCTGGACCTCCTGATGGCACCTGGTATATTTTGGCTGCTGTGTGACAGAGTGTTGGACTAGATGGGCCATTGGCCTGATCCAACATTTGGCTTCTCTTATGTTCTTAGGGTGGCCTCCCATCCGAATACTAACCAGGGTTAACCCTGCTCAGCCTCTGGAATCTGACGAGATTGGGCCAGCCTGGGCTACTGAGTGCCAAATAATCTACACAAACTCATGAAGCTGCGAATCAGACCCTTGATCCATCGAACTCAGTATTGTCAACTCAGACTGGCAGCTGCTGTCCAGGATCCTCAGGCTGAGGTCTTTCACATCACCTACTGCCTGGTCCTTTAACTGGAGATGCCGGGGGGAGGGGCAGTTGAATGTGGGACCTTCTGCATGCCAAGCAGATGCTCCACCACTGAGCCACACACACGCCCTTTTCTCCTTGCAGGCCACAAACTAATGGAAGTGCACCTGATGTGGCAAACCATAGGGGGGATCCCATGGATAAGAACGTAAGAACATCAGAGAAGCCAATGTTGGGTCAGGCCAACAGCCCATCCAGTCCAACACTCTGTCACACAGTGGCCAAAAATACCAGGTGCCAGAAATCTGAAGGGCCTTGCTGTCTCTAGTCCATAGGGTTGCCGGCTCTGGGTTCAGAAATACTGAAAGCCTTTGAGGGTGGGGCCTGAGGAGTGAGGGGCTTGGGGACAGGAGGGATTTTGGTGTAGTAGTGTAGTGGTTAAGTGCACGGACTCTAATCTGGGAGAACCGACTTTGATTCCCCACTCCTCCACTTGCACTTGCTGGATGACCTTGGGCAAGCCACAGTTCTGGCATAGCTGTTCTTGAAAAAGAGCCGTTTCTGTCAGAGCTCTCTCAGCCCCATCTACCTCACAGGGTGTCTGTTGTGGGGAGGGGAAGGAAAAGGAGTTTGTAAGCTGCCTGGAGACTCCTTTAGGTAGTGAAGGGCGGGGTATAAATCCAATCTCTTCCTCCTCCTCTTCTTCCTCCTCCTCCTTCTTCTTCAATGGTGTATAATGCCATAAAGTCCACCTTCCGAAGTGGCCATTGTCTCCACGGGAACCGATCTCCGTCGCCTGGAGATCAGTTATAATCCCAGGAGATCTCCAGCTACCACCTGGGGGTTGGCAACTGTACTTGTCCAGTAAGCTTCGAAAGAGTACTAACAATCAGTGGGCTGCAAATGAACATATAAAGCCACCTGTGAGAGGGGCAGACCACAGATCATTCCCTTTGACGGATAGGAACTGCACAAGCTCTCAGGTAGAGAACAGTGACAAGACCTGCTTGCACATTTGATGGTATCCTTACCTGGTTTTAATCTGTGGTTTTAAAGGCTGCCACTAGTCCTGTGGAATGTGTGTGTGTTTTTTAGTGCTTAACTAAATTCTTTAGTTAATTCAAACGCAGTGCGTAACTAAATTTGGTCCTTAACTAATGTAATTCTGCCTTGCACTAATATTGTTGTCTTGGCACTTTGCGGTCCTTAACTAATGTAATTCTTCCTTGCACTAATATTGTTGTCTTGCCACTTTGCGGTTTGGATGGTGAGAGGCAGGGTAGGGATGTTCCAAACCGAGACATGCCTGCCAGAGCCGCTTGGGACGGTCACCCTCATCTCTGAGCATTCGGGCAAGAATGGAACATTCATCTCTACCAGCTGCATGACACACTTCCCGTTTCCAATATCAACCAAAGTTGACTTTTGAGGCAGGATTCACACCTAGAACCTTGTGGAACGTCAGGGTACAGCCAGGAACCCCTGAATTAATATTAAGGAGTGCCTCTGATCCTCTGAAGAGGGCCATGTCCCAGGAACTGCACTGCCTCACTTGTTTAGCAATGAAAAAAAGCCATTTTAATCATCACTGTGTTTTTGTGTTTCGTTAGCCTCGGGCCTGCAGACTGTCTCCTGCAAGCGAACGTTTCCTCTTGGTACTTGAAGGCGAGTGTTTCCATTTCGAGCCACTTCCTTCCGTCTCAAGAGATAAAGGGCTGCCTTGCACTGCCGATCTGTCGACTAACGGCCTGTCACGTTCAGTTTAATTTGATTTCCCTCCCTGAGCGTTTTGCCAGCCTGACGGCACCGTAAACAAACAAGGAAACACTAGCTCTGGATGGGACCCGTGCAGGAAGCTGGGTGCCGCACGTGCCTAAACTGTATTGTGTGGCAACTGTCATGTTCCTCTTCGGGCTTGACGTATACATGTTGCTTCCCACCATGTGTTCACACACCCACCCCACAGTGTCAGTGCTCAACATGTGTCCATCTGTACTGCTACTAAATGCTCAACCTCTGACTGACTGCTTATTGAACCCATCTGCACCAATATCCAGAAATGAAACTGTATCACAGGGATCTCCAACACGGTGCCCGTGGGCGCAGTGGTGTCCCCGATACCTTTCCTGATGCCCACCAGGTGTTTTTAGAGAATGGGTGGGGCACTTGCACAGCAGGGCGTTTAACTGGCCACTGGAGATCTGATTGGTTGAGCAGATTAAAATAGTGTCGTTTCAGCAGCAGTAGCTGCCACCACAGCATTGGTTTTATTCTCTTGCTGCTTTTTTCCAGTGTATTTTTTTAAAAAATTCTCTTCTCCCCTGCAGTTAGGCTTCCTCTGTGAGTGCCTCCACTTCCTGCGGCAGCCATTTTGCGGTTATACCCAGTGCTCCCTCTGAGCTGAGTTAGTGTGAGCTAGCTCTCAGTTTTTTAGCCTCTGGCTCACACCTTTTTGTCTTTGCTCAGGAAGGATGGCTCCAGAGCAAGCTAATTTATGCAACAGCCAAATCACTCGATCACAACTTTAATGCCAGGAGCTCACAAAAGTCGAATTTTTGCTCACGAGACTCCACAGCTTAGAGGGAGCATTAGTTACGCCCCTCCATCTTGTGTCAGAATTCCAAAGGTGCCTGCAGGTTCAAAAAGGCTGGGTATCTGTGCAGTGTCATATATCAGAATAGGTTCAATCACCGTCTCTGCAGTTAATCAACTGCTTAGAATACGTGACAAATCTTGGCCACGCCCGCTGCAAAGGGGGATTTTGGTTTAAAAGCGGCACAGCTTTCGATTTATTTGCTTTGCTCGTTATTTCGATTTACCCCGCATCCCCACTGGGCTCAGAGACTTTAGATAAGGCACCATGTCCTGATATACAGCATTAAATACACATAAGGCGCACATGTTGCTAATAGACTGTGACTTCATGAGCCATCTTGCTACAGCATACCAACTAAGAGCTGGTGCTGGCTCAAATCTACCAGCTCTCCTGGTCATCTTAGGCAAGCCACTCAGTCACTCTCAGCCACTCCATCTGCAATACTGTCCTACCATACAGGGCTGCTGTAAGGATTACAAGAGAATGTGAACACTGGAGAGCACTATACAGGAGTTTTATCTTGCCTTACCGACTTCCACAGTTGCATCTCCCTTGGAGGGATCACAGCAAAGGGATATACCAGGCGTGATGGACGAAGTCTCTGCTGAATTCATCAGCCTCGAATGTCACCTTGTCAGTCCTATTTGACACGGCTCTTCAGATACCTTCTGCGACATGAAAAAGTTGTTCCACATCTCAGCAGTCTTCCTTATCCTCCGTCAGCAATTATTTCACTCTTGATGCTAACCAACCACCTCCTGGCAGTTTCCCGGTTGTGATGTTCCTAAACAAGCTCTCCAAATTCATCTTGTTTTTAGCATTATGTTCCCCCAATTTATTTTCTTGTCACCTGTTTGCAGCCTATGCTCCTTCGTGTCCCTTCTATGGACAATGCCTTCCTCTTGGCAAAAGAAGACTTTTTGCCTTTGATTATGGCTTCCTCCTTGATTTTGCTGATCAGCCATGCTGGCATCCTCATAGGTTTGATGGTACCTTTCATAATAGGTGCCCTGCATTTGATCAGCGCTTCAGTTATGGTAACTCTCAACCAGGCCTTAGCACCTTTTCTTTGGCCTTAGGAGCCAGCCCCCAAAATTTAGGAGCTAGACTTATTTTTAAGCCTTCAGGGTTTTATATTTCAGTGACCATCCTTTTTCATTATAGGTACCACAAAACCTAATCCTCAGTTCTTCACAGCTGCTTGACATTTTTTAAAAATGGAACAACAAAAAGTCGCCAGCTTTGAGCCAGTTTGCCTTGGCAAGGCAGGATACAAATTGAAAATAATAAATAAATAAATAAAATTGCAGTGTATCAATAAATATGGGGTAAAATTGGTTGTCATCACACACAATTGGTTGTTATCACACACAACATCACACACACACCTCTATCCCTTCCCTAGATAAGCATTGAATTTCTACTGTGAATTACCAAGAGGCACCTATGGTTACTGATGAATATACCAGGCCCTGGAATGAAATTTCTAGGTGCCCTAGTGCCTGGGATTTGTTAATCCCTGATCTAAACAATTCTGAGGTATTCTGAAGTGACAGGACCATTTTTAATCTTTTTTCAGCTTCTCATGTATACTTATGAAACAGAGGTCCCTGACATTTTTGAGCCTGTGGGTGCCTTTGGAATTCTGACAGACAGTGTGGTGAGTTGCAGCCATTTTGTGAGGTGCAGCCAGCCCACAAAATGGCTGCCGCAGTTGACCTTAAGTCACCCATTGAAGATCCAGGTGTTGTGCTGTCAGCTAGTGCCACGGCAACCATTTTTTAAAAATCTGCACAGCCTATCCACAAGCCAATCAGAAGCCCTCCTGGGCAAAGCCTCATACCCACTTTCTAAAAGCACTCGGTGGGGGCCAGAAATGTTGTCGGCGGGCATCGTGGTTCCCGGGGGCACCACATTGAGGGCAATGTTCCCTTCTAAGCTGTAGAGTCTTGTGAGCACTTTTGTGAGCTGCTGGCATTAAAGTTGTGGGCGAGCGATTTGGCTACTGCATAAATCAGTTTTGCTCTGGAGCCATCCCTTCCTGAGTGAAGGCAAAAATGTGTGAGCCGCAGGCTAAAGAAACTGTGAGCTAGCTCACACTGACTCGGCTTAGAGGGAACACTGGTCGGGGGCCCTCGTGGTGTAGAGTAATAAGACATCCCACGGAGTTGAAGTAGCCCTCAGAGGCGGTCAGGGCCTGATTTCCGAGTTCCAGGCCTCGAAAAGCCTAGAAGTCCATTTATGCCTGTGGAAGCACCAAGTTCAGTCCCCTGTCCCTCCAGGCCCGAGAGCGGTCAGCTGAGGTATCACAGCCTCAACTCTGGCCAAGGAAACTGAGGGAGGAGACCAACTTCAGTCAGGCCGTTAAGGTTTGTCCAGCTGGCTAAACACGGCCCGTGCCAGAGAGCTCTGATGTAATGCACTCTCGCTGCCTCACCCTTGGCATTAGCAAAAGGCAAAGGTTGCAAAGTGGGCCTTTTTTAGTGTGAGGAAAAAGACCCTGCCGTTTTGTTAAAGGGGTATCTGAGCCGCTGCTTTAAAGAGCCTCCCACAGGAACAGCCAGTGTCAATGCTCCCTCTAAGCTGTGGAGTCTTGTGAGCAAAAATTCTACTTTGTGAGCTGCTGGTATTAAAGTTGTGAGTGAGTGCTTTGACTGCTGCATAAATTAGTTTGCTCTGGAGCCATCCTTCCTGAGTGAAGGCAAAAATGTGTGAGCCGGAGGCTAAAAAACCGTGAGCTAGCTCACACTAACTCAGCTTAGAGGGAACACTGGTTGGGGGCCCGTGTTGTAGAGTAACAAGACATCCCACAGAGTTGGAGTAGCCCTCAAAGGTAACCTGGGCCTGATTTTTGAGTTCCAGGCCTTGAAAAGCCTAGAAGTCCATTATGCCTGTGGAAGCACCAAGTTCAGTACCCTGCCCCTCCAGGCCCGAGAGCTGTCAGCTGAGGCATCACAGCCTCAACTCTGGCCTGAGTCAGTGATTTGGCTTCTGCTTAAATTAGTTTGCTCTGGAACCATCCTTCCTGAGCTAAGACAAAAATCTGTGAGCCAGAGGCTAAAAAACTGTGAGCTAGCTCACGCTAACTCAGCTTAGAGGGAAAACCAGCATGGTGTGGTGGTTCAGGGCATCGGACTGGTACCTGAAAGACCCAGCTTCCAACCTTCTCTCTGCCATGGAAGCCTGGTGGGTGGCCTTGCGCTAGTCACACACGACCTACCTCTCATAGGGCTGCAGTGGGGATAAAATGGAGGAGGAAGAGAAGATTTACACCCCGCCCTTCACTCGGGAGTCTCAGAGCGGCTTACAATCTCCTTCCCTTCCTCTCCCCACAAGACACCCTGTGAGGTAGGTAGCGCTGAGAGAGCTCTGAGAGAACTGGTCTTGAGACAAGAGCTCTGAGAGAACTGTGACTGACCCAAGGTCACCTGGCAGCTGCATGTGGAAGAGTGGGGATTCAAACCTGGTTCTCCCAGATTAGAGTCCGTGCTCCTAACCACTGCACCAAACTGGCTGTCAGAGAATGAGGTAAGTTGCTTTGGGTACCCAGCAGGAAGAGAAGGGGAATAAAGTAGCTAAATCAGAGGCCCCCTGTGGTGGGTGCAGCCACAAAATGGCCACTGCAAGTGACCATCAGTCACACAGTGAAGATCCTTGGGCTGTGAAGATTCTTCTGCCATTGCCAAACTGATGTTTTTTTTTTAAATCTGCAGAGTCAATCAAATTTCCAATGGCCAATCAGAAGCCTTGCTGGGCAGAGGTGTCACCTGGCCCTGCTCACTTCCTAAAAACACCTGGGTGGGTGCCAGGAAATGTGCCAGCCCCGTGGCGCTCACAGGTACCTAACACACTAGGGACCCCTCAACTAAACCGCTGAGTTGCAACTTAACTTGGGTCACATTCATTGTCCATTGGGCTTTGTCATCCCCTGCACTGTCACAAGGGTTGGGCTGTAGGCTCCTTGAGGGAGAGAGTCCCCTTTTATTTTAAACACGTGAGGCTAGGGTTCCCAGCTCCGGGTTGGGAAATACCTGGAGATTTTGGGGGGTGCAGCCTGAGGAGGGAGGGGTCTGGGGAGGGACTTCAATGGCGTACAATGCCACAGAGTCCACCTTCCAAAGCAGCCATTTCCTCCAGGTATACTCACTCTCTGTTGCCCAGAGATGAGTTGTAATCCTGGGAGACCTCCACCCACCACCTGGAGGATGAGTAAACCAAAGAAGGGATCACAGTTACAGGTTCATACCATCAAGCAAAGAAACACTGTGATAAAATTGACACTGGCTTTAAATAATCCTTATAACCATCAATCGATGTATCTATTAAAACTTATATTTATTTATTTATATTTATTATTTATTAATTAAGATTTATATCCCGCCCTTCCACATGGCCCAGGGCGGCGAACAAGGGCAAAAATGCCATACAGCCAGATAAAACAAACCATGAATAAATACAATCATAAAACTCCATTTCAGCTAAGGGTAAAGCAACAGTAACACAAGAAAGAGCCATTACAGGGTAAACGCCACACGACACACTAATACACCCAGTTGGCGTTACTCCAATGGTGCCCATATAAAACTAAGAGCCCCATGGCAGGGCCAGAGTGCCTCAAGTAGCTATACGCTGATGGTATCATAGCGATGTCATTGCTTAGGAAATTCTGACATTGTCAAGGGAAAGTCCAACATCCTCCTCCTCAATGAGCACCTGGTTGTACACTCATTTCTTCAAGCTTCCTCAGAAGTAATCCTATAAAGTTGGAAGGTGTCAGCCTCTTGATACAGCTTAACTTCCATTTTGATCCAGGTTAACTTTTTTTTTTTTACTTTCATCAAATTATTGCAGTTTACCTTTCAAATTGTCCTGGAAAAAACATGGTTATTTAGAATGGAAAGAGACATGAAGCTGAACGGAATATAGTTGTGTTATAATTTTTTAAAATATCAATAATTTTTAACTGGAATGATTTTAAACTTACTTCCAAGTTCCATTCCAAGTGCTTAAATTAGGAGCACGCCAATTAATTTTTAGCAGTAAATTCAAAATGAAGTTAAGCTGTATCAAGAGGCTGACACCTTCCAACTTTATAGGATTACTCCTGAGGAAGATTGAAGAAATGAGTGTATAACCGGGTGCTCATTGAGGATGATAATGTTGGACTTTTCCCTTGAAAATGTCAGAATTTCCTAAGCAATATTGTTTAAGTTTTAATAGATACATAAATTGATGTTTATAAGAATTATTTAGTGTCAATTTTATCACTGTGTTTCTTTGTTTGATGGTATGAACCACTTGGAAGATCGCAACCCGAGATGCGACGCAGAAGCACCTATATCCAGTTTTCCTCTGTTGTAGATCTGCAAAACTACTCAACTTACTGCCAAAAGGTAGCAGGATGGGAGAGAGAAACAGACACGGTCTCTGGCAGAGAGAGAGAAAGAAACAGACAAAACTGCACACCAGGTAAACTGGAAAAATAATTTTAATTTTCTAGTTTCATTTTAGTCATCTTAGCAATTATTTTCAAACAAGACAAGGTACAAATTCTTCAGAGAAGTGCGATTAAAAAAAAACCCAACCCGAACCTGATAGCGTGCATAAAGAACCACATCTGTTTATTCATGACAATTTTCTTCAGATAAACCCTTCCCGAGATACAGCAGAAATAAATATTTTTTGGGGGGAAGGGGAAAAGATATTGATAAAATCCCACTGCATTTGCAAAAAAACCCAGGGCTAAACAAAATTCATCTTTGGTGTTGCATTGGCCGCATCAAAATCCGCACACACCAAAAATCCACACACACACACACCCGGTTACCCAGGCCCTGTGGCTAATAATTCTATTTATAAAAACAATCATTCAAATAATTCCATTATAAAAAATGGAACCTGATTTACATTTTGAAGTGCCTGGATTATTCTAACGTTTTTCTCATCTGGTGTCACCGTCGCTTCTGGAAGTGTTAAACAAGGCAGCAGATTGACACCCCAATGTGAGTTTTTTGTAATAATATTAACAAAAAGGCAGCACTTGTGTCTGTGTCTATGTGTCCCTTTCCCCTCCCTTGTGTTGCCCACTCTGAAATTTATCCTGCACGCTTCTTGAGTCCAGGCCTGCCTTTTAAAATTTTGTTTATGTTACGTTGCAAAGGGTGCACGGATGACATTTCTAGAAACAAATTCAGCCATCGCTCCGGTTGTGATCGCAGCAACCTCTGATCTTCCTGGGCAATGACCTTGGGCTTCTGGATCTGTATTTTGGGGGGGAAAGTCCCCACCAGAGTGGATGCTGAACACTCTGCAATTCCATCACCTTTTATTCTACAATAGTCTTCTTCGGGAAACAGTTGTCCCAAATAAGGAAAAAACAACAATACTGAGGAATTTCAAGTTTTTTTGTCAGCTCTGGACGCTAGCGAAGCAACAACATTTGCCATTTAGGCCTCTTTTTCATCTGTCGCGTCAACGCTTTTTAAATTGTGGTCACTGCATTTTCAAAGGCATGCACGCAACAATGAAAGCTGGGGACTTATGGAAAAAATGTGCATATTATTACGAGGGCGACAGCCGCTGAGACGTAGTGGCTAAGAGAATGACCTGTGATCCGGAAGATTTTCCAGTTTGGTTCTCATCTCTGCCATGAAATCGCCAGGCCGTGTTAACTTAAGGAAGCCTCTCTCTGCCTCAGCCCCTGCCCCAATTTGCAATACTGGCCTACTTTTTAGGATTGTTGGAAGAAATTGATCGAGGTTGTGTAACATGAAGCACTTTGAATACTGGAAGCGCTGTACAGATGCACACGATTACAGAGATCCAAAACACTTCCAGGAATTTGGAGGATTCTAACAAATGCAGAGCAGTTTAAGGATGGGGAGATCTAAACCATGTTTTTCTGTTCCGGGGGAAGGAGACCCCAGTATGTCCCCCAAAGGACAGTTCCTTGTTACAACACACACAAGGGTGCCAACCTCCAGGTTGTGGCTGGAGACCCCCCAGTATTACAAGTGATCTCCAGCCATGTGGCCACTTTGGAAAGTAGACCGCATGGCACCACGCCCTCCCCAAGTCCCTCCCCTCCCCAACCCCTGCCCTTCTAGGCTCCACCCCCAAATCTCCAGGTATGTCCCAGCCCAGAGCTGGACACACACACACACACACACAAAGTGAAACACCCTCCCAACTCAGTTACATCCCAGAATCTTTCACCAGCCAGTTTCCAAGAGTGGCTTCCCCAAAAAGATCTCTGAGTGTAACACAGTGTTTACACTAAAGTTAAGCAACCTCTGAAATGAAGCAGTGTTGGCTTTTTTTTTTTTAAACTATTATGAAACGACAACCCAACCCTCACACATTTTTATCTTTTATGAATAAATATTTCCGCACAAAAGTCTTCAAACGCTTCTAATGTCCCGACAGTAATTACCTTTAATATTCTGACTATAACGTCTGAGCAAGCAGAGAAGGGTAACCTTGTCTGAAACAAGACTGCACCAGCTAGCTGCAGGAGGATTCGAACCCAGCCCCAATTGGGTGGGTCTCATCTGATTTATTCATAATATATATACACACACATCCACACAGGTGGTTGAGAGCTATACAAAGAGTATATTAAATAGTGGTTGCTTAGGCTGGAAGGACTATATTAGTTCTTCTCACCCAAGAGTTAAGATGCTGGTACAGAATTTCAAGGGGATCTTTTTTAAAAAAAAGTTAACTCTCTTTGTATGTTAATGGTTATTCATATTTAGGCAATTTCTACAGCGCCTGTTCACTTCCAAAAAGGGCTCAAGGTAGGCTTACAAATAAAATACAAATATAAACAGAATAAAACCAAAAAATGCATTTTAAACACAGTTAAACAATCAAGAGTTTAAAACCAGGGCAAGAACCATATTTTAAAGGCTTTCCAAAACAATGTACTAGGATCTCCATTTTTATTTAGCCCCCCCCCCCCCTTAAATTTACTCATCTGCCTCGGAATGGTGTTCTCTTACATTGTTTTGTTGTTATTTCTTGAGAAAAATTAAAATGTTATCTTTAGCAGCACCTGATTAAATAGTCTTGCCAAAACTCTGCAAAGGTGAAACTGGTCAGAAACCAGAAAAGATGATTGGTGGTTCCATATTAAAAAGGGATACAAACCTAATAAATTATACTTTTTTTTAAAAAAACACACAACCACCACATTCCATTCCTGCTTTTTTTTTTTTTTTTTTTGGTGGGGGGGGGGGAGCCAAGCAACAACCTTTTTCAGACCCCAAGAAAAGACAGCACTTTACTACCATTTGAAGTGATATAACCGGAAGACATAAATAATAATTATATGCCACCTACACCGTTTGGTTCAAGTATCCCGGACAGAACAGCAGTAAAACTACTCCAGAAATAATTTAATACCAAACTACTGTTTCAAAGTGCAAACGAGTCAGACCTGACGGGGGCAACATCCAGCAGTAATTCCAGCCATAAAATTGGGGGTAAACTCCTAGGGGGAACTCACCAATGTGTCAGTCTCTCAACAATAAGCAGAGCACGCCAAGAGCACAAGGCTCTGACATCTGGCCACAGAAGGCCACCCTGCACCAGCCGTAGCTCTCCATGCTGTCTCCCATTCCTGCCACCTAGAGTCCAAAACTGGACTTTGGAGAGGGGCCATGGAGAACCAGTTTGGCATAGTGGTTAAGGGCAGTGGACTCTAATCTGGAGAACTGGGTTTGATTCCCCACTCCTCCTCCACATGCATCTGGGTGAACTTGGGTCAGTCACCGTTCTCTCAGAGCTGTTCTCTCAGCCCCACCTACCTCTCAGGGTGTCTGTTGTGGGGAGAGGAAGGAAAGGAGACTGCAAACCGCTCTGAGACTCGGAGTGAAGGGTGGGGTATAAATTCAATCTCTTCTTCAGTAGTGAAGCACTCACTTGGCACACAGAAGGTCCCAGGTTCAGTCCCCAGCGTCTCCATCTAAAAAGGACCAAGCAGTAGGTGATGGGAAAGACCTCTGCCTGAGATCCAGGAGTGCTGCTGCCAGTCTGAGCGGACGAGACTGCGCTTGATAGACCAAGGGTCTGATTCAGTATAAGGCAGCTTCATGTGTTGTGTGGACGGGCCACGGCTCAATGGTAAAGCATCTGCTTGGCATGCAGAAAAGTCCCAGGTTCAATCCCCGGCATCTCCAGCTAAAAGGACCAGGCCGTCAGTGATGTGAAAGACCTCTGCCTGAGACCGGAGCGCCACCGCCAGTCTGAGTAGACGAGACTGACTTTGCTGAACTAAGGGTCTGATTCAGTGTAAGATAGCTTCAGATATCCGAACTCATCTGCACGGCCAATTAGATCTCCACTGTCCGATAAGAAACCCGGAGGGCAAACGCCCCATTTGACCCTGCCCCATTTTCTACAAACGCTTGGTGGGCTCCAAGAAGAACGGGCCTTCTAATGTCCTCACAAAACAGCAGACTCTTTTGGTTCTGCGGCGTGGTGCGGAGGCCCAAGAAGTGACATCGCACTAAAGTCCTCAAGCGACAAGGCCCGAACAAGGCTACGGGAAGGAAGAAGCGTCCAGACGTTATTGCTTAAGGCTAGGGACCTGATCCTGACTCTCACGGCAGTCCTCCCGAAGCCCAGCTCCAGCACAGCACAACTGTCAGCATTGCCCCACAATTTCCCAGGCCCCACGTGTGGTACAAGGCACTGAAGGTGCAGAGGCAAAGTAATGAATGGTATGCAGCCTGGGTCAGGATGAATCCAGGGCTTGCGTACCTTTACAATCAAGTGGCCAAGACAATCCAAGTCTCGACACCAAAGAAGCCAGACAGAAAGTCCATCTATGAACCAAGCCAATTGACTTGGCTTCCCTTAGTCTGCAGATGGAGGATCGGGGCGGCGGACAGGACGTTGGCGGCTCTAACCTGAAGAAATCTTACCCAGCAATTCCTCTGTCTTTTGACACGTTGCCAGCAGCTGCCCACAAGCTTTTCAGGCTTCTCTGCACAGCCCGAGGGACTAGGAACACGTCTTTTTAAAAAGCAGAGATCCTTTCGATGCTGGAATCCACGGTCAATGCCATTGCATAAGAACATAAGAGAAGCCAATGTTGGATCAGGCCAAGGGCCCATCCAGTCCCACACTCTGTGTCACACAGTGGCCAAAAATACCAGGGGCCCTCAAGAGGTCCAGCAGTGGGGCCAGGACACGAGAAGCCTCTCCCACTGTTGACCCCCTCCCCCAAGCACCACAGAGCATCATAGAGCATCACTTTCTGTGCCCCTGTGGTACATGCCATACGCATAGCAAATACCTCTGTCACCTACTCCCATGGACCACGGCAGAATGCAGCACATGTCGGGTGCCAAAAACCCCCCACGCATGGTGCACCTGTTCAAGTCAGGCTGCTCCAGGTTGTGCGACGGGAATCTGACAAACAAGAGCGCACATCCTAGACAATCCCAATTGTTTAACACAAGGACCAACCATAACGCTTTACTACAAGCCTCTAGTAAGTGCCTCCTCTCCCCACAATGGCAGCCCATGTCTCCTTAGGATCACTGACTTTTGAAATAAAAGAACAAAGTCTGAGTCCGGTGACACCTTTAAGACTAACAAAGTTTCATTCTGGGGATAAGCTTTCGTGTGCATCCCCAGAATGAAACTTTGTTGGTCTTAAAGGTCCCACTGGACAGACTTTGTTCTGTTGTTGCAAACCAACACGGCTACCTGCCGGATCCTATCTTTTGAAATAAAACAAAGAGAAAAGGAGGTAGGAGGAGGCGCATACATGCTTCAAGGCAGATAGGAACTTAGGAAGAGCCCTGCTGGATCAGACCAGGAGTCCATCGAGTCCAGCGTTTCCGTTCACACAGTGGCCAGCCAGCTAGCTCTGGTCAGCCCATAAGCAGGATGACCACAACAGCATCTTCCCACCTGCGCTCCTCAGCGACTAATTTAAAGAGACATACGGCTTTTGGTACGGGAGGGCCTCCTAGTAGATATCAATTTTGGCCAGTGGTCGTTGTGACCAGTAGCCAGTGATAGCCCCCCCCCCATAAATTTGTCCACTCCCCCTTTAAAGCCCTCCAAGCTGGCAGCCATCACCCCATCCTGTGGTGGTGAGTTCCACAAATTAACAATAGGCCGTGTGAAGAAATATTTCCTTTTCTCTGTCCTGAGTTTCCCACCCTTCGGCTTCAGCAGATGACCCCAGGTTCTAGTATTATGGGAGAGGGAGAAAAACTTCTCCCTGTCCCCCCCTCTCCAAACCATGGAAAATTTTATAGACTTCTCCTCTTACTCTCCTTTTTTCTAAGCTAAGTGGCCCTAAGTGTTTTAACCAATTGTCATAGGAAGGCCACTCTAGCCCCCTGATCCTGTTGGTCAGATGCCCCTCCCAACATCTGTGCCCCCAAAGGATAGCCCTCCTGTTGTTAGAAGTACAGAACATTGTATTCTTTTCCCCACAAAAAGCACTAAAAGGCTAAAAGACACAGTACTTCTACACTCTCTTTCCAAACAAATCATCGGAGTCTAGCCAAGTTCATGCACGGGCAAGTCAAGAGAATAAGATACAAATAATTGCTTAAAAAAATGCATAGCTATTTATGCAAAATGGCTGCCAGGAGGCGGCAGGGCGTCGCCTCTGTGGTCCAGCTGATCTTGAAGCCGGGCAAATTCGGCCAGTTCGTTCAGTTCCTGGAACTGCCGGTCTGTTTTGTGGCTCACCAGGGACCTGTAGAAGTGGACTGCAAAGACGATAAAGACCAGCCCAAAGGGCACCATGATGGTGGTGGAGGCGATGGCGGCCGCCTCCCCGGGGGTGATGCTGGAATTGCTGGCCTCGGTGACCTCGCCGGAGGGCTTCTTCTTCAGCGGGAGGAACTTGACCCAGCAGAGGAGGACCACCTCGGCCAGGAAGAGCAGAGTCCCGATGACCGTGGAGAAGGCCCAGGCCAGCTCAATGTGCCGGTGCATGCGCTCGTGGGGCGACTCCTTGACCGAGTTCAGGTTGTGCACGTTGCTGACAGCCTCGATGTTGGGGAGGATGCAGGTGCTGATCATGAGGGCGAAAAGGTGGACGGCCACCAGCACCGTCGTGCAGGCACTGAATGCGATCAGGAGCCCCTGTGGGTAGTCGTGGTCGGCATCCAACTGGACTTCCACCATGGCCACCTGGGAAGGGGGAAAAGAGGGCGGGGGAAAGGTCACGGAGGATAGGGCTGCTGTGAGCAATGAAAGAGACACAGAACTTCCATGTGTGGAAGCAGCAAATGGGTGGGGGTTAAACAAACAAGGAACTGGGCCTAAAAGACCTTGCTATGCAGAACGTAAGAGAAGCCAGTGTTGGATCAGGCCAATGGCCTATCCAGTCCAACAGTCTGTGTCACATAGTGGCCAAAAATACCTGGTGCCATCAGGAGGTCCAGCAGTGGGGCCAGGACACCTAGAAGCCCTCCCACTGTTGTCCCCCCCCCAAGCACCAAGAACACAGAGCATCCCTTGCCCCAGAGTCTCTGTCTATACCTTGTGGCTAATAGCAACTGATGGACCTCTGTTCCATATGTTTATCTAATTTCCTCTTGAAGCTGTCCATGCTTGTAGCCACCACCTCCTGTGGCAGTGAATTCCATGTGTTAATCACTCTTTGGGTGAAGAAGGACTTCCTTTTATCCCTTCTAACCCGATTGCTCAGCAATTTCATTGAGTGCCCATGAGTTCTTGTATTGTGGGAAAGAGAGAAAAGTACCTCTTTCTCCACCTGCTCTATCCTATGCGTAATCTTATAAACCTCAATCACGTCACCCCTCAGCCGTCGCTTCTCCAAGTTAAAGAGCCCCAAGCGCTTCAACCTTTCTCCATAGGGGAAGTGTTCCAACCCTCTGATTGTTCTAGTTGCCCTTTTCTGCACTTTCCCCAATGCTATAATATCCTTTTTGCAGGCTGACCATTGGTGGAAACAGGATGCTAGGTAGGGGTGCCACCTCCAAGTTGGAAAAATTCCTGGAGATTTGGAGGGTGGAACCTGTGGAAAGTGGGGTTTGGGAAGGAGAAGGACCTCAGGGGGTATAATGCCGTAGCATCCATCCTCCAAGGAAGCCATTTTCTCCAGGGGAACTGATCTCTGTTGTCTGGAAATCAGTTGTAATTCTAGGAGGTCTCCAGGCCCCACCTGGAGGTTGGCAACAACCCAAATACTATTCTAGAAGGCCTTTTGGGCTGGCCTAGCAGGGCTCTGTTTATATTCCAAGATGGAGCAAAGAGATGAAGATAAAACAACGGTGCAGAGGGAGGAAAATATTATTCCAGTATGTCAATAACCAGTATGCATTTCATATTAAGCTTAAGAACATAAGAGAAGCCAATGTTGAATCAGGCCAATGGCCCATCTAGTCCAACACTCTGTCACACAGCGGCCAAAGTATACCAGGTGCCATCAGGAGGTCCAGCAGTGGGGCCAGGACGCTAGAAGCCCTCCCACTGCTGCCCCCTCAAGCTTCCTCAAGGGCATCTACACATACATCAAAAAATGAAAGAAAAAAGGTAATATCTCTTGACTGTTTCTCTTAATTATTTGTAAAAGAAACAACCCACAGCAATGATAAAAACATGTTTAAACAGACAGAACTTCTGAGCATGTACAAAGAACCCTTTATCATCAAGAACCAACAAAACACTGCTAGGAACTTAGAATAATGTCATAACAATTATTGCCGGCATGTAGAAACAAGAGAGCTCCAAGCTATTAATTAAAAAAATTACTTAGTAGAATGAATAAGCCCTTTATAATCCAAAATCTATACTGACTCATGGAATATAAAAGCAACGATGCCCCAACTCAACCAGCTTTGGGGGGGAAGTTCTGTTCTCCCTCTGCATTTATCTAAGTCAAAGCAAGCCAGGAAATGGTTTTATTTCTTACCCACATGGTAAGAATCAGCTCTGCTTTCTTTTGAAGAAGGGTCATATCGTTCTGGCTCCCAGAGATAGACAGATAGATATCCCAAAAGAAGAAATCATTTGGGGCATGATTATGTTCTAAAAAATGTTGTACCAGTGGTGCAGTCTGTTGTTCCTTAGTATAAGAGATTTATGTTCCCCAATACGTACGTTAACTTTCCTTTTTGCTTCACTCACATAGAATTTGTCACACGGACATAAACCACCCGATCTGTGTGGCAGTTGTAAAGCGTTCCGCAGACCTGCACAATCCATTCCAATCGCTCGCGCAGTTCTCTAGGAGGCTGACAAACCACCACTTAGAAAAAGCTGTGGGGAATTGTTTCTTGCCTTGGGTGGGAATGCTTTCCACACACAAACGTGGCATAAGCCAGCTTTGAGAGGCCAAGTCCTTAACCCCTCCCCTCCGCTTCTCCCAAAAGTGTTCCTATCAAAGTTCTGAATTCCCTCTTTCCCAATGCAGAATGTTCAGGGAAGTTTTCTGAACGCTAGTTTCCAGCAGGATAAGTACTCATTTGAAAGCAAAGGGAGGATATTTGGAATCCCGATGGGATCTCAGAATCTAAGCAGGGTCAGTATTTCAGTGGGAGACTGCCAAGGAAGACTCTGCAGAGGAAGGCAAATGCAAACCACCTTTGCTTCTCACTTGCCTTGAAAACCCTATGAGGTCACCATAAGTTGGCTTGGACTTGACTGCACTTTAAAACTAAAACACACACACGCTAGAGAGCTAAGGCAGAATATTTGGAATTCCAAGAAGAGCTGACAGTGATCTCAGGGAGCACATTCTTTTCTGCCAGAAACTGACAGGACTCTTTACAGGGCAGCGCGGGGTGGGCTGGGGGGTTCCGCTGAACTAACAGTTTTATGTGCCTTTACCACCCGAGGCATTTTTAATCAAAAATGGGGCACCACGGACAGGAAGCTTCAATTGGTCTGTTGCCAAGGTGTGCAGAGCGCTTGCCTCCGATCTGAAAGGAGGCCACTTCCAGGAGAAATGTGCAGACTGCAAAACAGTTTCTGAGCTACAATGCTATTGTGGATTTTAAAGACGGCTGTAAGCGTGGAGCAGATTTCCTTCACAAGAGGAGGCACTCTATTAACCTTCCCTGGGCACTGAGATTTTCAAGGGAGGGCCCTGCCCTGGTGCCCTCTGTGGCACAAGTTAGGCTGGCATCCAAAGGAGTGGAGCCTTTTTTGATAGTGGCACCCTAGTTGTGGAAGGCTTTCCCCCTTTACGGCTTATGTTGTTAGGATCATCCTGTTTTTGCAAATTTTGCACATTGTCTTATTTGGCCAGACTAACCGAGGAATAAGTTCTTGGCCTCCTTTTTTAAAAAAAGTTAATATTTTAGGAATTATATGCCTTAAACACTGTTCTTTTAGTTGCTGTAGATTTTCCAGGTTGTGTGGCTGTGGTCTTGGCATTGTAGGATCTGACATTTGCCAGCAGCTGTGACTGGCATCCTCAGAAATATAACACAGAAAGACAGAGTACTCGTTGTGTCCAAGTGAGAAGAAAAATGGTAGGCAGGTAATTTATATCTACCCTGGACGGTGGGGTAGGGCTGAGTCATTATCTTGCAGGAGTTCCCCAGGCTAGGTAAAGGTAAAGGTTCCCTTGCTCGAAAGCCAGTCGAATCCGACTCTAGGGTTGCGGTGCTCATCTCCGTTTCAAAGCCGAAGAGCCAGCGCTGTCCGAAGACGTTTCCGTGGTCATGTGGCCGGCATGACTAAACACCAAGGTGCACGGAACGCTGTTACCTTCCCACCGAAGTGGTACCTATTTATCTACTTGCAATTTCTAGCTTTCGAACTGCTAGGTTGGCAGGAGCTGGAACTAGAGACAGGAGCTCACCCTGTCATGCGGCACCCAGGTCTCGAACTGCTGAACTACTGACCTTCCACAGCCTGCAGTTCAGCGTCTTAACCACTTGAGCCACCGCAGCTCCCCAGGCTATGAACATGCTAATGGAGGAGATTTCCTGAGGAGGTTCTTTTGTCTACGGATTGTTTCCCGAGGAAGTTCTTTTGTATGTGGAACTATTTTGTTTGGTTCTTTTGTATGTGGAATCATTTTGTTTGGCCAGACTAACCAAGGAATAAATTCTTGGCCACCTTTAAAAAAAAGTGTTAATCTTTTAGGAATTATATGCCTTAAACACTTTTATTTTGTTATCTCAAGGTTGCATTCATCTGTAAGCACTGGGATGGTTTGCTGCTATGAAGAACGCATGAAGCTGCCTTAAACAGAATCCGACCACTGGTCCGTCAAGGTCAGTATTGTCTACTTAGACTGGCAGCCAGAGTCCCAGGCCTGGTTCTCTTAACTAGATTTGCTAGGGATTGAGACCAGGACCTTCCAGGTGCCAAGCCGATGCTCTACCGCTGAGCCAGGGCCCCTCTAATGGTAGTGTGTTGGATGGAAAGGTGGGATACTAAAATGCTAATCTGTGAAAGAGAAACGAAGTGCACAAAAATAAGAATCATCCTCAGAGGAGCCCACGCCCCGAGTGATGTATAAAGGTAAAGGTGATGCATGAGTCACTTTAATTTCCGTGTGCATCCCAATTAGCAGAGCAATGCATGCCCAGATGCGTCATGCGGCCTCACATGAACACATGATGCTGCCTTCTACTAAACCAAGACCCTTGGTCCCTCAAAGTCAGCATTGCCTGCTCAGACTGGCTGCGGCTCTCCAGGGTCTCAGGTGGAGGTCTTTCACATCACCTCCTGCCAGCTCTTTTAACTGGAGAAACCAGGGACTGAACCTGGGGACTTCTGCATGCTGAGCAGATTCCCCTCCCAAAATATAAACCACCTCTCCAGAGATCTGCTGGAGGTAGCTTACAGCTAAGACACCACCACGGAACACGTGAAGCTTCCGTTTACTGAATCAGACCATCAGGGTCGGTCTTGTCTACTCAGGCGGGCAGCAGCTCTCCAGGGTCTCAGGCAGAGGTCGCTTATATCACCTACTGCTTGGGCCTTTAAAAAAAAAAACTTTTTAAATTTTTGAAAACAACAACAACCCAGAAACAGAATAATTTTGGTATGAATACACAGTAGTAACAAAAGACTGTATGGAAACTAACAATTATTGTAAACTACAGAACAACTTAATATATATAGCAATACTTTTAAGGCTATCTGGAATCAAGTTTTTCAGCTTGTCTTTTTTCTTGGGTCAGTCACAAGGTCTGGCACAGCTGTTCTTGAAAAAGAACAGTTTCCGTCAGAGCTCTCTCAGCCCCACCTGCCTCACAGGGTGTCTGTTGTGGGGAGGGGAAGGGAAAGGAGTTTGTAAGCCGCTCTGAGACTCCCTTGGGTGGTGAAAGGCGGGGTATAAATCCAATCTCCTCTTCTTCTTCTCTATAAAATCAAGAAAACCACCTTTCTAGGAAGTCTGATTGATAATTCAGATTTTCAGCCAATGAAACCAGGTATTCCCATGACTTATTGACCCACTGTTGTAGTGAAGGACATTCTTTGTCTTTCCAATGTTTTACGATAATCAATTTTGCTGCAACCAACATGATTGAAATTAGTTCCTTACGGATCGTGGGTATATTAGTAATAAAGGTAAAGGTTTCCCTTGCTCGAAAGCTAGTCGAATCCGACTCTAGGGGGCGGTGCTCATCTCCATTTCCAAGCCGAAGAGCCAGTGCGGTCCGAAGATGTTTCCGTGGTCATGTGGCTGGCATGACTAAATGCCGAGGCTCACGGAACGCTGTTACCTTCCCACCGAACCGGTACCTATTTATCTACTTGCAATGTCTTGCTTTCGAATGGCTAGGTTGGCAGAAGCTGGGGCCAGAGACGGGCGCTCACTCTGTCATGCAGCACTCGGGTCTCAAACTGCCGAACTGCAGACCTTCTGATCTGCAGTTCAGCATCTTAACTTCTGAGCCACCGCGGCCCCCTAGGTATATTAATACCCTCCCATAAATTAAGTAGTATAACTCCAGGCCGTAGGGGGATATCATAGCCTGTTATATTCCTTATTAGATAAAGAAAATCCTCCAATATTTGGTAATCTAGGGACACTCCCACCAGCAATATAAATAAGCTCCTATTTGGTGAAAACCCCTCCAACAGTGTGGATCATATGTGGAAGAAATATGGTGTAGCTTGAGTGGGGTTATATACCATCTATGTAAAACTTTGCAAAGTTGCCGTCTTATGCGTATTGCATTCGTAAGGTGGGCTTTAGAGGCCCATATTTTAGTCCACTAAGCCACCGAGAGATTAATGTTGCAGTTTCGTTGCCATCTTAATTGGTAAGATTTCCTAGACTAAAGCTGCTGGCTTAACAGCCTATATAAAATGGAGATAAATCCTTTCTCTGGGCTATTTCTCTGTAGTAGGGTTTTGTTGAAATCTGTGTTATCTCCTTTTAAGAATATGTTGCATTTTAGGGCTGCAGATCAAATGTCTTAAACTGGAAGTATTCAAACCAGGGGATTTCAGTGGCACTTGTTGCTTCTAACCGAAACTTATCTTTTAAAGACCCGCCCCGCCCCCCCGGCTGTAATATCACATAACTTTGATAGGTTCGTTTTCCTCCAGGAAAGATAGGCATTCTTAGAGTTGCCTGGGCCTTTTTAACCGAAGACACTGGGGATTGACCTGGGACTTTCTGCATGCCAAGCAGAGGCTAAAACAGAGAGCTGCCTGATACTGAATCAGACCTTTGGGTCCATTGAGGTCAGTATTGTCTATTCGGACTGGCAGCAGCTCTCCAGGGTCTTGAGGTGAGGTCTTTCACAGCATCGGCCACTACCTGGTCCTTTTAGCTGGAGATGCCAGAGGACTAAACGTGGGACAGCTTCAAGAGGGAATCAGACAAACATATGGAGCAGAGGTCCCTCAGTGGCTATGGGACACAAGGTAATAGATAGGAACTCTCCGTCTGGGGGCAAGTGATGCTCTGTATTCTTGGTGCTTGGGGGGGGGGTCAACAGTGGGAGGGCTTCTAGTGTCCTGGCCCCACTGTTGGACCTCCTGATGGCACCTGGTATTTTTGGCCACTGTGTGACACGGAGTGTTGAACTGAATGGGCCATTGGCCTGATCCAACATTAGCTTCTCTTATGTTCTTATAAGAGGGAATTGGATAAACATATGGAGCAGAGGTCCATCAGTGGCTATGGGCCACAAGGTATAAATAGGGACTCTGGGGCAAGGGATGCTCTGTATTCTTGGTGCTTGGGGGGAATCAACAGTGGGAGGGCTTCTAGTGTCCTGGCCCCACTGCTGGACCTCCTGATGGCCCCTGGTATTTTTGGCTACTGTGTGACACGGAGTGTTGGACTGGATGGGCCGTTGGCCTGATCCAACATTGGCTTCTCTTTTGTTCTTATGACCTTCTGCATGCCAAGCAGATGTTCTACCACTAACCACACCTTTCCCTTCCCCTGCGGAGTTGTGACTCTGCATGAGGAATCACTGAATCTTTCTTAGCACAGGAGATGCAGCCACACCGCAAAATGAGCCTCCCCCACCCCCACGCCGCACAGGGAAAGGAGGGCGGAAGGAGGACTCCCTGCAGAGATGCAGTGACCAGCCCACTCCGTGAGAGGGGGCTGGAAATAATTCCGTGCCTTAATTAGAGGCGTCTCCCCTTCCTCATGGCACACCAGCTGTTCTCCTGCGGCACAGAGGTGCTCTACAGGACGCCACTGCTTGGGAATCGCTGCTTCCTCATTAGAGTGGAGCTGCGGTGGCTCAAGTGGTTAAGACACTGAACTGCAGGCTGTGGAAGGTCAGCAGTTCGAGACCCGGGTGCCGCATGACAGGGTGAGCTCCTGTCTCTAGTTCCAGCTCCTGCCAACCTAGCAGTTCGAAAGCAAGAAATTGCAAGTAGATAAATAGGGACCACTCCAGTGGGAAGGTAACAGCGTTCCGTGCACCTCGGTGTTTAGTCATGCCGGCCACATGACCACGGAAACGTCTTCGGACAGCGCTGGCTCTTCGGCTTTGAAACGGAGATGAGCACCGCAACCCTAGAGGCGGATTCGACTGGCTTTCGAGCAAGGGAACCTTTATCTTTACCATTAGAGTGGGGGAGAGAAAGGCCATTTGTACGAGACTGCAGGAAAACTTAAGAACTCTGCATCAGAAGGGACTCAGAGGCTATTTCTGTCTGGGGCTGCCCGTTGCACAAACACGCACACACACACACAGCACACACACACACACACACACACACACACACAAGCTTGACAGAAAAACCATCTCAAGGTTCAGAAATCTAAGAAAGTGATTACCTTTGGTGAACTGCTGTTCTCCACCCCAGGACATTAACCTGCTTGGGCCCCCCAACCGGGCAGGACGCATTCCACAAGCCCGCTATGCGAGTGGTGAAACTATCTCAGGAATGAAGGAAAGCACGCCAGGAATCTCGGCGTTCAGTTTTAAAAGGAAAGGGGGGGAAAACCGCTCTCCCATTCACAAGGGCTCCTCAGATGCCGATAACAGGAGAAGGACTGAGCAAGGTTTCCGAGGGGTAAAATGCTCCGGGGCTCTCGATGCCTCTCTGGCCCTTCCCATAACTGGCAGCAAAGGAATCTGCTGTCGCTGCTGGAGTACAAACGTCAATTACAGAGTTTCAGAATTCTCAGAAACCACAGAGCTGGAAGGTACCTTCATGGGTCATCTAGTCCACCTCCACCCCCCGCACAATGCAGCAAATTCACAACCTCCCACCAATGTTCCCTCTAAGCTATGGAGTCTGGTGAGCAAAAATTCTACTTTGTGAGCTACTGGCATTAAAGTTGTGAGCGGGCAACTGGGCTCCTGCATAAATCAGTTTGCTCTGGAGCCATCCTTCAGGAGCGGAGGCTAAAACTGCACACTAGCTCACATTAAGTCAGCTTAGAGGGAACATTGCCTCCCACCAACTCATCCAGTGACTCCGGTTCTATGCCTGGAGGAAGGCGAAAAACCTCCCGCACCCCTGGCCAATTTTGCTTTCCTTGGGGTAGAAATCTAATTTGCATTCGAGGCAATGAATCTAATTTACATTTGAGGCAATGAGTAACCCACCCAACGTCAACCAGAGAATCTTTGGCAGAACCAGCCAGCCGCTGCCTGACCCATCGGCTCGGACCTCTGAGCTGCCTAACAGCCTCCTTGGGAGGAGGGGGATGTAAGCAAAGGCTCTCCCATCCTTCATGCTAAGGAGTCCGCCCTCTCTATTCCAAACCCAATTAACAAATAGTCAAGGTTACAAAATAGCAAACAACTTTTCCTCTGAAGGGAGAAAGGAACTCCGGCCAACGGTTGGCAAGAAATCTAGCTCACTTCCTGCAAAACAATGACGAATTCAACAATCAACTGGCACCTCGCAGTCTCCCAACCAGGGGTTCCAACTAAGGGATCAGGGAGGCGACCACACCAAATCCTGAAAACTCTTGCAAAGGGGAGCTCACTGGGTCCTAAAACACTTAGCTGGATACCGGTCAGTTCTGATGCTGAGGCCGAACACCAGCCCACTGAGATCCAAGGAAAGGGTCTCCCAACCAGAACGACAATCGGCTGCCAGCAGAAAGAACAGAAGAAACCGGACTCTCCCCAACTGGAAACGGCGGTTTCTGGCATTTCGTTCGATTTCAGCCAACTTGCATGGGAATGCATAACTCGTTTCAGAAAAACAGGAGCAGATTAGTTTCCAAAAGTTGAGTCACTTGACGGTCTCAATAGCTGCCAAACTGCTTAGGCCAATGAAGGCCTGCAGGGGAAAGTGCTCCGAGATGGGGGCGGGTGGGCTTCAGATTTGGCTGGAACAGAGATCAAGGCTGCGAGCTTCACGAGATTTAATTAGCAGACCAATCTGGGAAAGCTGCAGCTGAGAGGCAGGTTTTCGCTGAGGAGCCAGAGGGCGAGAGGGCCGGACTGCCTAGCGCCTGTTGTGTTATTAGAAACAGGAAGTGGAAAAAATGGATTGCCTTGTATCAGCGACTCCCTTCACACCCCATTTCAACATCTGAAGCAGGCAGGGATGCAGCGGGGGTTTCCATATGCAAATTTATCCGGGCCACTGACTTGTCTACCAGTTAAAAGAAGGTCTGCCAGTCTCCAGGTGGGACGTGCAGTTCTCCCCGAGTTACTGCAGACCTCCAGATTACAGAGGTCATTCCCCCGGGGGAAACGGCCACTTCAGAGGATGAACTTTGAGGAACAACATTTCCACTGAGCTCCCTATTCTCTGCCCTCCCGAGGATCTGCCCCCAAATTTTATTTATTTATATTACTTACTAGGAATAAGGCCCGTTGTGGAAATAAATACAACAGGCTCTAGAAAGAGGCTCTGGGAGAGTGCCCCAGCTTTGGGCACTCAGTGACAATTTGCTGTGGCAATCTCAGCAGGGTATAATGACAGAGTCCACCATTTTCTCCAGAGGAACTGATCTTTGCTACCTGAAGAGCAGTAGTAATTTTGAGTGATCTCCAGCCCACCCCCAAGATTAGTAACAGTGGTTCCCCAGGAGGGAGTGGCTGGTTTGGAGGGTGGAGTCTATGGCATTGTACCTGTCTGAGGTCCCACCCCTCCTCAACACTCACCCTCTCCAGGTTCGACCCCTCAAATCTCCAGGAATTTCCCAACCTGGAGTTGACAACCCTATCTCCCTCCCAGCCAACCATCAACCTACCTTTAGTTTTCCATCTCCTTCCCCATCCCTCCTAGAGAGCAGTTGTAATTTTGAATTGGCAACAATGGCTCCCCATCAGGGAATGGCTGGATTGGAGGGTGGAGTCTATGGCATCGTACCTGTCTGAGGTGCCACCCCTCTTCAAACCTCACCCTCTCCAGGCTCCATCCTTCCAATCTCCAGGAATTGCCCACCTGGAGTTGGCAACCTGAACAGGACTGGGCCCAATGAGTTTTCTCCCAAAGGCCAACATAGGTGTGGAAAGGGCCTTTTACTGACAGAGGAGAAAGTACAGGTGCCAACTCTGATTAGGGAAATACCTGGAGATTTGGGGGGGTGGATCCTGTGGAGGGCAGCATTTTGGGTATGTGTGGAAGGAATCAGCAGGGTATAATGCCATAGAGTCTACCCTCCAAAGCAACCATTTTCTCCCGGGGAACTGATCTCTGTCATCGGGAGGTCAATTGTAACTGGGAGATCTCCAGGTCCCACCTGGAGATTGGCAACCCCAGGGGAAAGTCAGCCGCACAGCCGGGATTTGAAGAAAATGGTTTGATGGTTGCTGGCCCACCTCGTTAGCCAGCCAGCCATGCTGAAGCTAAGCAGGAGAAAGAGCCTTTTTCCATTTATTCTGACAGGAAAGTGGCCATTGGGGAGGGGGTTATGGGCGGGGGAGGGGGTTATGCTGAAAGTCCTTTGTTTTTTTAATTCACAGAACCAAGGTTGGCTGCCTACCAACAGCCACTGAGGGGACAGTCCCTCACAGGAGTCAAGAGAAATGTCTTCCTCAGGAGAGAGAGCTGTCTGCCAAGGGGAGTGGGTGGGGAAGAGGAGCAGACCCAGCACCCGGCCAATGGCACGCGAGTACTCTTGAGTGGCGGCTGATGGGCCAATGGCTGAGGGAGGGCATTTTACAGCCAATGGGAGCGCATGGAATCCTGCGAAACCAAAAGATAATTATTTATAAGGAGAGATAGTCTCCCCCTTTCTCCCCAGGACTCAAGGTGGATGACAAAGAGTGAGCCAATTCCATCAACAGGATGGGACCTTCAATTAAGATTCTTGGGCCCTGTCTTACACGCCCAGAGAAATGCTGATTGCCACGTTGGGGGTCACTGGCAATGCTCCCTCTAAGCTGTGGAGTCTTGTGAGCAAAAATTCTACTGGGTGACCTACTGGCATTCAATTTGTGGGCTAGCGATTTGGCTACTGCATAAATCAGTCTGCTCTGGAGCCATCCTTCCTGAGAGAAGACAAAAAGGTGTGAGCTGGAGGCTAAAGAGCTGGCTCAGACTAATGCAGCTCAGAGGGAACACTGGTCAGGAAGCAGTTTTTCTCCAGGCCATACTTTGGGGTCAAGAAGCAACTTTTTCTCCAGGCCAGTTTGGCCGGAGATCCTGGAGGGTTTTTTTTTTTGCCATCTTCTGGGCATGGAGCAGGAATCAATGGGGGCATGGGGGGGTATTTGTGAATCCCCTGCATTGTGCAGGGGGTTGAACTAGTTGACCAGGGAAGTCCCTTCCAACTGCACAATTAGAACATAAGAACATAAGAGAAGCCAATGTTGAATCAGGCCAATGGCCCATCTAGTCCAACACTCTTGTCACACAGTGGCCAAAAATACCAGGTGCCATTAGGAGGTCCAGCAGTGGGACCAGGATACTAGAAGCCCTCCCACTGCTGCCCCACGCAAGCACCAAGAATAGAGGGCATCACCTGCCCCAGACTGAGAGTTCCCATCTATACCCTGTGGCTCATAGCCACTGATGGACCTCTGCTCCAGATGTTTATCTAATTTCCTGTTAAAACTGCCCATGCTTGTAGCTGCCACCACCTCCTGTGCCAGTGAATTCCATGTGTTAATCACTCTTTGATTCTACGAACAACACAATAGGATTTGGGTTGTAGAACCAACCAGAAGTCTAAGAAACAGAACTGAAGCAAAGCACAGATTGTTATCAGGACACATTCACTGATACAGAACTACACCTCAGGATCCAACCTACAGGAAACCATACACAGTCGTAGAGACCACCGTCCCCAATAATTTATCCAAGTGACTTTGTGGGGCATTTTTGTACAGTGCAACCTCATTGCCAGGCGTAAAAGAGTCATCTTGAATTACTACGTTTTGCATAGATTCAGGTGGGTCCACTGGGTTGGTCTGAAGCAACAGCACAAAGTTTGAGTCCAGTGGCACTTTTAAGACCAACAATATTTAATTCTGGGTATAAGCTTTCATGTGTACACACACAAAAGCTTATACCCAGAATTAAACTCTGTTGGTCTTTAATGGTTTCACTGGACTCAAACTTTGTTTCTTTGGTTTTGCACGGTTTGTGGAAAGCCAGGAAGGGGGGAGCCTGTGTGACCTCCTCCGGCAAGCCATGCCA
Source organism: Gekko gecko (assembly GCA_029375565.1). Classification (NCBI taxonomy): domain Eukaryota; kingdom Metazoa; phylum Chordata; class Lepidosauria; order Squamata; family Gekkonidae; genus Gekko; species Gekko gecko. The sequence continues at coordinate 74,499,906 of JAPDNY010000012.1, read as the reverse complement.
CAAGGTGGAATTTCCCCACCCAGAGCTGGCAACCCTTGTTAAAAGGCAGACAACTAACTTAAACAATCCTGTAATTAAGCATAGCCTCAGAACAGAGAGATCAAGTCATTCAAACAGCCCCGTGACCTGGCTTCGTAGGTAAGGATGTATTCAGGGCCTTTTGTCCTCTGTTATGCAAACGACTGCCCCCCAGGTAGGGTTCCCATATTCTGAAAAGCAAAGAAAGAGGGCACATTTCCTGACTGACTACTTCAAACAAGTGATCACAGTGACAAATCTTGTTTTAAATACCCCTGCTCTTTAAGGAATGAGAATCGCTACTGACTAGGAATATTCCTAACCTTCCAACCCAAAAAAGATGATGTTTCCTTCAGAGGATGGACAAGTCCTCTAAAAAGAAGATATCTGGTAATCCTACCAACTAGGCCTGATGCATGGGCATCATCCCCATTTGCACAGCAATAACTCTTCCTGGCATGGAGAAGGCAGGTAGAAAGATACTCTCCTCTCTCCCCTCAAGAGCCAGTTTGGTGTAGTGGTTAAGTGCGCGGATGCTTATCTGGGAGAACCAGGTTGGATTCCCCACTCCTCCTTGCAGCTGCTGGATGACCTTGGGCAAGCCATAGTTCTGTCAGAGGTGTTCTTGAAAGGGCAGTTTCTGCCAGAGCTCTCTCAGCCCCACCTACCTCGCAGGGTGTCTGTTGTGGGGAGGGGAAGGGAAAGGAGTTTGTAAGCTGCTCTGAGACTCCGAGTGAAGGGCGGGGTATAAATCCAGCTCTCCTCTCCTCCTCAAGGCAGGGTTGCCAGCTCTGGGTTGGGAAATACCTGGAGATTGGGGGGGTAGAGCTTGGGGAGCGCAGGGTTTGGGGAGGGGAGGAACCTCAGCAGGGTGCAATGCCGCAGACTTCACCCTCCAAAGCAGCCACTGTCTCCCAGGCAACTGATCTTGGTCATCTGGGGAACAACTATAATAAGCTGGAGATTCCCAGGTGTCCCCTGGAGGTTGGCAACCCCACATCAAAGACTAGATTTCAAGGGAGCTGCACAAAGTTGATGGGCTTCCAGCTAGACAGAACGCCCTACTTCTTTACACACAAGTAAACCTGTGGAACTCAGGGACGCAGGAGGTAGTGAGAGGTTGTATCTTAAGACAATTTCTACACAGGATGTTAAAAAAACCCAAGAAGGAGAAAAGCAGCAGTGGCTGTTAGCCACGAGTGACTAAAGCGAGCTTCCATGTTCAGAGGCAGTGACCTTCCAAATAGCAACTCCAGAGGGACAAGGACAACACGGGTATGTGTGTGCCTGCGCGCTTGGCCTTTATGGCCCGCATCTGGCCGGTCACTGGGAAACGGGAGCCCGGCCCGATCCAGCAGGACTCCTCCGGTCACAACGCAGCCGCTGGGGCTTTCATAGTTTGGGATTTCTGAAGGGCCGTGCTCATGCAGGTTCAGACCCACGTGGGGTGCGCAGCCAGGGGAAAGGAAAGGACCAAACAGCTCACCAGCACCCCTGGAAGGACCTTCCCCTACTGCAGTGCTCTCGGAACTGCAGGACTTGCCTCTGGGCCTGGATCTGGGTACAAACGTTTATGGAGAAACCCCAGCTGGTCCGCTTGCATAGTGCTTCGGAGGGGAACACAGTCAGCGGCAAACCAACTCTCGCTGGAGATTCCCCTGCCTTTGAAAACTCAGGAGGCCCGGAAACTGCCCTGATGCTCCACTCCCCAGGGGCTGTGCAGCTGCACCATTCAAACACTCGACTGGGGGGGGGGAAGGGTCACGTGCTGCTCCATCCACTCTAGCACAGAAGCCCCGTCAATCAAGCAGACCTCCTCTTCCTCCCCAAACCCACAACCTGTTTTTAGCCACAGAAGGGCTGGCTTTGGGTGACCGAGAGCAGCCTGGATCTGTACCCAGAGGCTGCGTTTTTTTAATACAGCAATTTCTTCCGTTTCCGGCGAAACAGCCTCGTAGCTCAAGAGCAGAGAACACAGCTCCGAAGAACCAGCAAGACTCTTTTTTTGGAGACAGCATACAAAGTGGAGAGAGAAGTGAGCAGCTGTCAGTGAGAATTCCGGCATCTCGGCCTTAAACCCGTCAGTGCAATGAGTTTCCTACACCCTTCAGAGCAGAGTGAATTAAAACTCAGGATCTCAGTCAGCCTGACAACAGCCCTGCAAGGCTGACTAGGATGATCACCTCTAAACAGCAGACAGGGCGGGAGCCGGGGTCAAGGATAATTTGAATGAAAGGGGGGTGGTGAAGTCCATTAACAGCGGAGCAAGTGCACAATTAATTTAAAAAACATTATAATGCACGCAAAATGGCTGCCTCAAGAGGCGGAGCCAAACACAAAATGGCTGCCAATGCTTAGATTAAAAAAAAAAATCTGCACGGCCAATCAAAATCTCCAGTGGCCAACTGGAAGCCTTGCTGGACAAAAGACCCATTTGGCCCTTCTCCTTCCTAAAAACACCTACGACAGTTTAAGGAAATTGATGAATTAGTATAGACTATATAACTTAACATCAAATAAAGCTCCAGAGTATTCCAATTCTTAAGCTATTCTTATTATTTTATTATTTAAATACACTGTTCAAGGCAATTAGTACACAAACAGGTTAAGGATTTGAAGGAAACTTTACAAGCCCAGAATGGACTTCACAGTTCCAAAGTGGAAAAGCACAAATGTCCACAGAGCAAGTAAATCCAGTCCTTAACACTTGAGGCCAGCAATAAAGGATGACCTGCAACCAACCTACTCTCCGGCTTGGCCAATGGGTTATCGATCCCTTCATCAGGACTGCACGTGGACGGGTTCTCCCAGAGAGTAGTGCCTCCAAAACTGCCGTGTTTTACAGCAACCGGGGACTCCCTCAGAACAATGTCCAAACTGCCTTATTTGTCTTTATTCATGACAAACATATAGCTTCACTCTGCAGGCATTCTCTCTTCTAAACGTAGGTAAAGACAGCAGTGTATTTAAATAATAAGATAAATAATAAGAATACTAAGAATAGCTTAAGAATTGGAATACTTTGGAGCTTTATTTGATCCTAAAAACACCTGGCAGGTGCCAGAAAAGGCATCAATGAAGAAGAGAAGAGATTGGATTTAGACCTCGCCCTTCACTCGGAGTCTCAGAGTGGCTTATAATCTCCTTTCCCTTCCCTGGGAGGGAGGTGGGACTGAGACAGCTCTCTTGAGAACTGCCCTTGAGAGAGCAGCTCTGAGATAACTTGTGACTGACCCAAGGTCACACCAGCAGCTGCATGTGGAGGAGTAGGTAATCAAACCCAGTTCTCCCAGATTAAGAGTCCACGCACAGAAGCACTACACCAAACTGCGTCTCCAACGGGCACCATGCTGGGGGACCCCCTACTACAGGACTTTAACATACAGTGATAAAGCCATGGGAAGGGACTAAAAGCTCTTTTAGAGGAAGCCTTCACCATTTGGAGCCATACCTAGATTAGAAAAAGAGACACGGACCGCATCAACACATTGTGGATATTGCACTAAGAATCATTCACAAATGCTTTGCCTTCACTACACAGGATAATTCAGTTGCAAAGGATTGCTGTACCTCCGGTGTTACCACAATATTGTCCCTCCCCCCAAATGCTTAGCCCCAAATTTTAACTTTGCACAGAACTCTGGTCGCACGGCCGACTCGGATGGAGCACGGCCAAACGCTGTTTCTGATCTAACCAGCGTGCGCCAAGTGCGCCTTGAAGAACCGATTCGTCCTGGTTTTCTCTGTTTTGCTTCCTAACCACATGCCGGATACGAGGGGAGGGGGGATCCAATCCCAGCCTCCTCAGACAGGCGGGGGGGGGGTGGGGGAAGCTGCCACACGGTGACCCCTTCTGGAATCCTTCCCAGGGAGCCTTAACCTCCAGCAAGAACACCGACCCAAGCGCTAAATGAGACCCAAACAAGAATGCGCTCTGCGGGAAAAGTAGCATGCAAAAGACATCGGCTATGAGCTCGCTGGGGGGCCCTTAGGCAAGCACACCCCCTTCCAAACCCTGACGGCGAACCACACTGCCCACCCATGCGTTACAAAGACCCTAGAGATTATGCACGTGAAGCACTTGGCGCAATACTAGAAGTAACTTCCCAGATCCGCCAGCTGCCTGAAACACGGGAGCCATGCTTAACCGCTTACTGCAGATGTCTTGCTCCTTTCCCCTTTGCCGGTTTCTCTCCTTCATATACCCCCAGCCAGAAAGGGAGGCTGCGCCGTGCCACACGACTGCGGGTCGCGACCACCCTGCTCGAAAACGGTTATTCTGCACCCAGAAGTCATCACACTCCAAAGGCCCTTCAATGCAAGGCTTCTGTCAAAACGCAACTAAACCCCAGTAGACACTAGGAACAAAGTTTGCGTCCAGTGAAACCATTAAAGACCAACAAAGTTTAATTCTGGGTATAAGCTTTCGTGTGCACGCACACTTTGAAGAACTGACAAAGTTTAACTCTGGGGATAAGCTTCCGTGTGCACGCACACTTTGAAGAACTGACAAAGTTTAACTCTGGGGATAAGCTTCCGTGTGCACGCACACTTTGAAGAACTGACAAAGTTTAACTCTGGGGATAAGCTTCCGTGTGCACGCACACTTTGAAGAACTGACAAAGTTTAACTCTGGAGATAAGCTTCCGTGTGCACGCACACTTTGAAGAACTGACAAAGTTTAACTCTGGGGATAAGCTTCCGTGTGCACACACACTTTGAAGAACTGACAAAGTTTAACTCTGGAGATAAGCTTTCGTGTGCACGCACACTTTGAAGAACCAACAAAGTTTAACTCTGGAGATAAGCTTCCGGGTGCACGCACACTTTGAAGAACCGACAAAGTTTAACTCTGGGGATAAGCTTTCGTGTGCACGCACACTTTGAAGAACTGACAAAGTTTAACTCTGGAGATAAGCTTCCGTGTGCACGCACACTTTGAAGAACTGACAAAGTTTAACTCTGGGGATAAGCTTTCGTGTGCACGCACACTTTGAAGAACTGACAAAGTTTAACTCTGGAGATAAGCTTCCGTGTGCACACACACTTTGAAGAACTGACAAAGTTTAACTCTGGGGATAAGCTTTCGTGTGCACGCACACTTTGAAGAACTGACAAAGTTTAACTCTGGGGATAAGCTTTCGTGTGCACGCACACTTTGAAGAACTGACAAAGTTTAACTCTGGAGATAAGCTTCCGTGTGCACGCACACTTTGAAGAACTGACAAAGTTTAACTCTGGGGATAAGCTTCCGTGTGCACGCACACTTTGAAGAACTGACAAAGTTTAACTCTGGGGATAAGCTTTCGTGTGCACGCACACTTTGAAGAACTGACAAAGTTTAACTCTGGAGATAAGCTTCCGTGTGCACGCACACTTTGAAGAACTGACAAAGTTTAATTCTGGGGATAAGCTTTCGTGTGCACGCACACTTTGAAGAACTGACAAAGTTTAACTCTGGGGATAAGCTTTCGTGTGCACGCACACTTTGAAGAACTGACAAAGTTTAACTCTGGAGATAAGCTTCCGTGTGCACGCACACTTTGAAGAACTGACAAAGTTTAACTCTGGGGATAAGCTTTCGTGTGCACGCACACGAAAGCTTATACCCAGAATTAAACTCTGTTGATCTTAAAAGCACCAATGGACTCAAACTTTGTTCCAGTTGACACTGTAAGTCATATTTATGTATTCAAAACAGTTCTATACTAGCCTTTCTCCAGAGCAGCTCAAGACCCCTAGCTGAGCTCTACCTTGCACACACCTACCTGGGAGGTCTCAGTGCAAGATTTCCACGGGGTGAATCACATCGACAAATGTTTTCTAAGCCTGTGAAGGTTTCAGCCTTTCACATGGTACATCCCACCAATCACTAGCAAAGACCCTGGGTCCCACCAGGAGAGATCCAAACAGTCCCCATGTCCCAAGAAGGACACTGAGAGCCAGTTTGGTGTAGTGGTTTAGGAACGTGGAATCTAATCTGGGAGAACTGGGTTTGATTCCCCACTCCCCCACATGCAGCTACTGGTGTGACCTTGGGTCAATAATGAATTCTTTCAGAGCTGTTCTCTCAAGGGCAGTTCTCGAGAGAGCTCTCTCAGCCCCACATACCTCCCAGGGTGTCCGTTGTGGGGAGAGGAAGGGAAAGGTATTGTAAGCCGCTCTGAGACTCCTTTGGGTAGTGAAGTTGTTGTTGTTCAGTCGCACAGTCGAGTCCGACTCTTTGCGACCCCGTGGACCAGATCACGCCAGGCCCTCCTGTCTTCCGCTGTCCTCTGAAGTTTGCTCAATTTCATGTTTGTTGCATCGATGACACTGTCTAACTCATCCTTTGCCGTCCCCTTCTTCTTTTGCCTTCAACCTTTCCCAGCATCAGGGTCTTCTCCAGTGAGTGCCCCCTTCTCATTTGAGATCCATGTTTGCAGAATGTTGGGAAAGAGGGGCCTAGAAGGACCTCCCTTGGCACCCCCCACCAACAAACAGGCTGCCTTTCTTGCATGCTTCTGTCCCCCCCCCCCTTGGGGGGCAGAGCCATGTTGAGAGAGACCTCTGCAGGTCTGCATGGGGAAACACAGCCCTTATAATAGGGTCAGATTGGAGTCCAGTAGCACTTTCGAGACAAACAAGATTTGGGGGATTTAAGCTTTCGAGATGTGACCTGGAATGCAAGATCTCTCCATTCCAACTCGAAAGCTCACACGTCCAAAATCTTGTGAGTCTGTAAGGTGTTCCCAGACTCAAATGTACCAGTTCTGCTGCAGACCCACATGGCTGCCAGTTTGGTGTAGTGGTTAGGACCACGGACTCTAGTCTGGGAGAACCGGGTTTGATCCCCCACTCCTCCACATGCAGCTGCTGGTGTGACCTTGGGTCAGTCACAAGTTCTCTCAGAGCTGTTCTCTCATGAGTAGTTCGAGAGAGAGCTCTCTCAGCCCCACCTACCTCCCAGGCAATGCTCCCCCTAAGCCGGGGAGCCTTGTGAGCAAAAATTCTACTTTGTGAGCTACTGGCATTAAAGTGGTGAGCGAGCGATTTGGCTGCTGCATGAATTAGTTTGCCCTGGAGCCATCCCTCCTGAGCGGAGACAAAAATGTGTGAGCTGGAGGCTAAAGAACTGTGAGCTAACTCACACTAAATCAGCTTAGAGGGAACACTGCTCCCAGGGTGTCTGTTGTGGGGAGAGGAAGGGAAAGGAGATTGGTAAGCTGCTCTGAGACTCCTTTGGGTAGTGAAGGGCAAAGGGGTATAAATCCAATCTCTTCCGCCTCCTCTTCTTCAAAAACTACCCTATGATAGGCTCGTGGTTCCAAGTATTTTGTCACCTTTAGCAAATACCTCCTTTCTCTCTTGGGTCCGCATCATCATCACTAGCTTGGTTTGGATCTGGTTGGGGTGGCACAGGCCCAAGAGAGGATGCCAGTCCCCTGTCCTGCCTCCGAACGCTGGGAAGAAACCCAGCCCCTGAGTGGTACCAGAGCCCTCCTGACTGTGCCACCCCAAGCAGTCACGTGTGTGGGCTGGTCAGAGAACCGGCCCAGCTAGTCCCACACTCCCAAGATACTGCGCAGAACAACAATAACTCCAAAAAGGTGGTAGGAGCCGGTGGGTAGCCACGTCGAAGCGGCAGAACAAAGTTGGGAGTCCAGCGGGCACCTTTAAGACCAACAAAGCTTCATCCTGGGTAGAAGCATTCGTGTCCTAAAAGGTGTCAATCCGCAAGTGGTGACGATTGTCGCAAAAACTGTGGCACTGCGATCAGCTTGGGACGATCTGGAAACGACCTAGCGAGGCACAACCTTGGCGCACTGATGCTGGAGGGTGTGACACGACGGGAGAGAACAGACGCCCTTCAGAGAAAGGTGCCGAGGGCTCCACCCCACACCTTCCAAGCAGTGTTCACGTCCAGGCCCGGCTGCGACGTCACTTTGGCAGTTACTTATCTCTGAACAATCGCAACGAGCTCGCTGGCCCGCAGACACCACCGCTAGGCGTTCTGGGGCACGTCAATGGCCTAGTCTTCTAATCGACAACACGCTTCTCTGCCTGGTCCCGTGCAGGGAGGGGCTGTGGCTTAGTGGGTGAGCATCTGGCTGGAATGCGGAGGGTCCCAGGTTCAATCCCCAGTATCTCCTGTTGAAAGGACCAGGCAGGAGGGGAGGTGAAAGACCTCCGCCTGAGACCCTGGAGAGCCGCTGCCGGTCTGAGTAGACAACGCAGGCCTTGATGGACCAAGGGCCTGATTCCGGATAAGGCCGCTTCATGCGCTCATGTGTTCTGAGTTGACCCATGACCAGCAGCCTGCTGGAAACTAAGTAAAGCCTCACGCACACATGCAGGCGAATGAAGCAGCAGATGGCACCAGTGCAAGACTGCAAGGGGTGGTTTCCGGCGCTGAATGTTCCTTTGCCCAGACCTCCCTGCAAGCAGAAATCTAGCACACCAAGGAGAAAACTTACTTCACCCCTTCGCTTGTAAATTCTTGCTTTCTTTTTTTTTTTGGGGGGGGGGTTCATAACCCTGGGGGGCATTCCAAACTGTGACCCACCAGCCGCAGAGTCAAGCAATTCAGTCCGTTCAGCCGCCTCATTCTCCTACAGGTGGCTCAGAAGTGAATTATGCAGGGACAGGAGAGGCGTCAAACTCTTCTATGCCTGTAGCCACCCTCACTTCTTGCGGCAGTGGAGTCCCTGTGTTAATTACCGTTTGGGTGAAGAAGTACTTCCTTGTACCTGTTCTAAGCTTACGGCTCCTTAATTTCATTCAGTGCCCACGAGGTATTGCGAGAAAGGGAGAAAATTACTCTTTCTCTGCCTTCTCTATCCCATGCAGAGTCTTATAAACCTCTGTCATGTCACCCCTCTGTCGCTGTTTCTCCAAGCTAAAGAGCCCTGACCTCTTTCACCTTTCTCCATCTTTAAATGGAGGATTACATGGAGAAAAGACTGACATAAACTGCTTTGGGTACCCACTGGGGACGAAGAAGAAGAAGAAGAGTTGGAGAGCCAGTTTGGTGCAGTGGTTAATCTGGGAGAACTGGGGTTGATTGCCCACTCCTCCACTTGCAGCTGCTGGATGACCTTGGGCAAGCCACGGTTCTGACAAGAACTGTCCTTGAAAAAGCAGTCCTCGAAAGAGCTCTCTGTCGTGGGGAGGAGAAGGGAAAGGAGTTTGTAAGCTGCTCTGAGACTCTGAGTGAAGGGCAGGGTATAAAACCGATCTCTTCTTCTTTATACTCTGCCTTTCACTCGGTAGTCTCAGAGCAGCTTACAATCTCCTTTCCCTTCCCCTCCCCACAACAGACACCCTGTGAGGTAGGTGGGGCCAAGAGAACTCTTTCGAGAACTGCTCTTGAGAGAGCAGCTCTGAGAGAACTGTGACTGGCCCAAGGTCACCCAGCTGGCTGCATGTGGAGGAGTGGGGAATCAAACCCGGTTCTCCACGTTAGAGTCTGCTGTTCTTAACCACTACACCAAACTGGCTCTCTCTGGGAGAAAGGGGGTACAAACGAAGTCAATAAATGATAAATCTTGACCCGGCCTCGTTAACATTTACAGAGTCCCGCCAGCCCATGCACCGCGCCGCACACACAACACAAAGCAACGCAACGCACTGTGCCAGCCAAGTACATTGAGCAATTAGGAACAGTGCTGCCGAGCACTTATTCTTGTTTTGAACTAAATGCCCGTTGTTACGATGGGTGGGGCGCCTGCAGAGGGCAGGGTGAGAAGAAGTCAGCGTGGCCCTGTGAATGGGTGAACTCCAGCCAAGCGCTCCCTCGCCCAGCCAGGCTCGCCATCTGAGGCATGGGAAATTCCTAGAGATTTCCGGACAGCCAGCGGGATTTGCCCTTTCCTCCCAGGGAACAGCTCTCCATCCTCTAGAGCTCAGTTCTGATTCTTGGGGGGGGGGGGGGCTCCAGGCCCCGCCTTGAGGTTGCTAGCCCCTACCAAGAAGAAAGCAGAGCAGGAAAGAAGGATGTCAGGACACCTTGATTGGCAGCAATTTACTCATCCGAAAGAAGCGGGGGGAGGGGGGGCTACCAGTGTTCCCTCTAAGCTGAGTCAGTGTGAGCTAGCTCACAGTTTTTTTTAGCCTCCAGCTCACACATTTTTGCGCCACCCCAACCAGATCCAAACCAAACTAGTGATGTTGATGTGGACCCAAGAGAGAAAGGAGGTGTTTGCTAAAGGTGACAAAATACTTGGGACCACCAGCCTATCACAGGGTAGTTTTTGAAGAAGAGGAGGAGGAGGAGATTGGATTTATACCCCGCCCTTCACTACCCGGAGGAGTCTCAGAGCGGCTTACCAATCTCCTTTCCCTTCCTCTCCCCACAACAGATACCCGGGGAGCAGTGTTCCCTCTAAGCTGATTTAGTGTGAGCTAGCTCAGAGTTCTGTAGCCTCCGGCCCACACATTTTTGTCTCAGCTCAGGAGGGCCGGCTCCAGAGCAAACTAATTCATGCAGCAGCCAAATCGCTGGCTCACAGCTTTAATGCCAGGAGCCCACAAAGCAGAATTTTGACTCCACAGCCTAGAGGGAGCACTGGTCCCTAGTAGGACTGTGGGGTAAATGTGCTCCAGGTGCGGCACCCGTAGGAACCAAGCCCCCCACCCGCATCTGCTCCAGCTAAACCACGACCAAGCACTGAAAACAGCGTGACCCAAAACCAGAGAGTCGTTCGCGTCCACACGATGGCTCCTTCCTCCCACCCCCTGCACTTCCTGCAGCGCAAACCGAACTTGTCCGTTCGCCTGTACGCCGGCATCTCTGCAGGGCCGTCTCTACAGGAGACTACAACACTCCCGTGAGGTAGGCCGGCATTACAGGCAATGTGGGGGGGGCGGGTGAGGGGCTGCCCCCCACTGCGCCGGCCATTCCGACGTCGTAGCCAGCCCGGGGAGGGTGGGAGGAAGGGAAGGGAGGGGGGAGGGTTCCCTCTGGGGTGGTGGGCAGCCAGCGCGGGAAAGGGGCCGGGGGCGCTCACCATGGCGAAGCCGGACAGCAGCGCCGAGGTGCGGCTGGAGGCTTTCAGCTTGGCCCGGCTGAGGTAGAGCTTCCGCCAGGACAGCGCCTGCATGGAGTGCTCGTTGAGGCTCATGGGCTCCGGCGGGCGGGCGGCGGCGGCGGCGGGAAGCAGGGGGGCGAGGCGCGCCCAGGGACCGACCGACCGACCGACCGGTGAGGCCGGCGCTTGCTGCTGCTGCTGCTGCCGCCTTCTCCTCCTCCTCCTCCTCCTCCGCGGCGTCGCGGTCCCGCCGGCTGGCTGGCTGCCTCCCGCAGGGCCCCCGCTGCGCCGCCTCACCACCCCCCCATGGCGCCCGGCTGCTCGGTCGGTGCGGCACACTCCAGCTCGATGCGCTCCGGCCGACTCTCGCGGAGCGCCTCCCCCCGGGGCCGGGCCAAGACCGGATGCGGCCCGCTCGGAAGCGCCCCTTCCCGGCCGCTCCTGCCCCTCGGGCCCGCCCCCGAGGCCGTCCCGAGCAAGCCAGCAAGCAGGCGCCGGCGCGCCTCGCCTCCTCCGCGGGCGTTTTTACGCGCCGGAGCGCCTTTGGGGAGCCCCACGTGGGAAGGCTCTGCGTCGGCGGTGCAAGGGCGGCTCTGTTGGCTCAGGCGAGGGATCCTCTCCCCAAGACCTCGAAGCGGGGAGCCGAAGCTGGGGGCTTTCAACGGTTTCACCGTCGCAGGGATAGATTGCCCCCGGACACTGAAGCTCCATGTAACAGCCGGAACAGTAGCCGTGGTTAGACCACCCTGAATTTCTTTCATTGAAGGGCGATGGCTTAGCTGTAAGGCCGCCCCCTTTTATCTTTGCAGGCTCTTCTTAGGGCCTTTAATAGCTGCGCGGAGGGCAGCAAGCCAACCGATGTAGCTTTCCCTGTACTGGTGTGCCGAGGCTGGGGAAAACAGCATGCATCTGATGGAGTTCTGGCTGGGGTCCCCGTGTCTTTAAAAGTGGCACTGAAGGACAATGATTCGACCAAAGTTTGAGTCCAGTGGCACCTTTAAGACCAACAAACTTTGCTTTGTTGCTTCAGACCAACAGGGCTACCCCACCGGAATGATTCAACAAATACAACGTCTGTTGCCAGGCCCGGGGTGGGGGGTGAATTTCATCTGTTCAGTCTCTACCTGTAACACAGCTGCAAGGCATGCTGCTGACCTGCCAGGGGCAAGAAGCAGAGAACTTTGTTCAGTGGGACTTGCTCCCAGGTGAGTGCACTTAGAGTTGCAACTTAAAGCTTGCTTGCTTGCTTGATTACAATCAACAGCCAGCAAAAATAAACACAATAAACATTAAGGTTGAAAATGCAATACTGCAAATCAATATACTAAGAATCCTAGTTGCAGTGTTAACATTTAAAAGTACAATGCACATTCTGTTTCTCCAATGAGGCTCGGAAAGATCTTGCTTTAGTACAGTACTTTGCAAACAACTTAAAAGATAATCACAATAGCAGCAGCCACATCAGAGAGGCTTTTAGGAAACTAGAACACACTCAAGACTCCCTGGGTCAAAATTACCTTGACTTAGAAAAGCTGGGGAGGGGTGCCACAGTCAGGGTGCCAATGAAAGGAAGGCCCCGCTTTCAGACAGCAAGGGGGTCAGTGGAACAGTGTAATATAGTGCTTAGAATGTCAGTCCAAGACTTAACCATGCAATTGACTGAAGCAATAGAACTGTTGTCCTGGCCCACAACATCTCTTCCTGAATATCTGGGCCTGTTGATGAGATTCATGAGCTAGACCAAATATATACAGCTAGATGGGACTCTATTGACTCCTCAGGTCACCTGATCTCCCACGTCCTCAGCCTTATGTAGCAATGGTGCTACTGCACAGCAGAGTATTAATTTGGTCCCCTTAAGCAGGAGACCAGTTCTTATATCTCACCAATGGGTACAGGACTGTCAACAGGAAGATGCAGCCTCCAACTCCCAACTTCTGTTCTCTGCAGTGTATTTAAAAGTTTTAGTGGTTTGTGGTTCATCTTGCCTCTTCCAGTGTGTCCTCTGTTGGTTCAGAACTGATTTAAAATGGTACTTTATTTACTCAGGCTCCAGCAGTGCCTGCTTATATTATGTTCTGTAACCATCTGCATCTTGCTAATGGTTTTGCAGCCACGCTTTTTCACATGTGTTGCTATATCGGGCATCTGATTGTTTCCGGTTTGCCATTTGCTTGTGTATTGTACTGTGCAGTAATGCCTTCCAATAAACTCCTTTGTATCAGTAATGATTTGGAGTCTGCATTTTCCTACTAATAGCCATGTACCCAGTGGGGTGATGAGAACTTGTAGGAACAGAGGCCTTTTGCTTAAGGGGACTGAACTAACACTGAGATAAAAGACCGAATTTCCTGTGCTTACTGTAATCAAGTCTCTGGTTTGACACCTGCCCCCCCCCCCAAGCACTGTGGCACCTTAGAAGCTAACTGGTTTGCTATGACCATGTTGGTAGATTCTGAAGGGACTGGGTGCAGTGTTCCCTCTAAGCTGAGTTAGTGTGAGCTAGCGTACAGTTTTTTAGCCTCCAGCTCACAGATTTTTGTCTTAGCTCAGGAAGGATGGCTCCTATTTTATGCAGCAGCCAAATCGCTCGCTCACAACTTTTAATGCCAGTAGCTCACAAAGTAGAATCTTTGCTCGCAAGACTCCACAACTTAGAGGGAGCATTGACTGGTTGTATATTGTTTCTTCCTTTACAATATAACGTTCAGGGCATCTGTCATAGAGAGGCCTATCAGTGGCTACTACCCACGGAGAGCCAGTTTGGTGTAGTGGTGTTAAGAGCAGTGCACTCTAATCTGGAGAACCGGGTTTGATTCCCCGCTCCTCCATATGAAGCCAGCTGGGTGACCTTGGGCCCGTCACAGTTCTCTCAGGAGCAGTCCTCGAAAGAGCTCTCTCAGCCCTCCTTACCTCACAGGGTGTCTCTTGCAGGGAGAGGAAGGGAAGGTGATTGTAAGCCGCTCCAAGACTCCTTCGGGTAGTGATGGCCGAGGTATAAAACTGACTCTTTTTCTAAAGGGAACCTCCATGTCCATCTTGATCTGTCTCCACATCCAGAGGCAACATCAGGGGAAGGCCTTGGCCTCTCTGCCCTGTTGTTTGCCATTCAGAGGAACTGGTTGGCCACTGTGTGAGACAGGACGCTGGACTAGATGGACCACTGCTCTGATCCAGCAGGGCTGTTCTTCTCCTCTGAGTCCCAGAGCCAGGAGGCAACAGTAGGGGAAGGCCTCAGCCTCCATGCCCTTTTGCCGGCTCTCCAGAGGAACTGGTTGGCCACTGTGTGAGACAGGAGGCTGGATCAGATGGACCCTCATTGATCCAGCAGGGCTCTTCCTTTGTTATCTTCTTATGACGTTTCCTTTGAAGGAGAAAACACAGGTGATCTCTGGTGTCTCTGTAATAGTTCCTTCATTTCCAAACATACGAATGTCCACCAGTTACTATGAAGTTCCAGCACCAAGCACATACCAAGCACCCAGAACTCAGTCCCCACAGCTCTGCAACTGGCTTCCCAGTTCCACCCTCTCTTTTCTAAGAAAACTAGGGTGCACAGGCCTATTGACAGATCGAGTGTGACTTGTCTTCCAGATGCGGCAACCGACCAGTTCCTCTTTTGGCCATTGTTCCCTGTTAGGGCCCTACCAAAGAAGAGAAAGAGACTTCCCAAATGTGTACAACAGGAGAGGGTTTCTTGCAACAACATGAAGTCTGGAACCACCAGAAAGAGCTAAAGCAGAGCATAAGTATTCGCGGGATGCATTAAGTGGTACAGAAATTATTTATTTAGTTATTCAGTTTTTATCCCTAACAAACGCAGGGTCAGGGCAGGTTGCAATAAAAAGTTAAAAATGTATTAAAACACACGTGCTTATGCAATACAGCATCACAAATACAAAACATACCAGTTCATAATACAATATGAACTGTACATACATAATAAAATAAAGTGCTGGTAGCGATGGCATCTCGGGAGGCCGTGATGGAATGTGCCCAAAAATGCCCCCCGTCAACATCTGGCATAGCTGGCTATTGACATCAGTATAAGGGCCTTAACAGTTCAGTTAGCATTGTTTGTTGTTGATGTTATTAGAAGAAGAGGAAGAGATTGGATTTATACCCCACGCTTCAGTACCCAAAGGTGTCTCGGAGCAGCTTACAAACTCCTTTCCCTTCCCTTCCCCACAACGGACACCCTGTGAGGTAGGTGGGGCTGAGAGAGCTCTTGACAGAAACTGCTCTTTTTTCAAGAACATCTGTGCCAGAGCTATGGCTTGCCCAACGTCATCCAGCCAGGTGCAAATGGAGGAGTCGGGAATCAAACCCGGTTCTCCCAGATTAGAGTCCGCGCACTTAACCACTACACCAAACTGGCCTTATTAGTGACGGCTCCTAATTGAAGGCCTGGTGGAAGAGCTCTGTTTTATGGGCCCTGCGGAACTGTAAAAGGTCTTGCAGGGCCCTGATGTCTTCTGGGAGCTCGTTCCACCAGTATGGAGCTAACACTGAGAAGGCCCTGGCCCTGGTGGAAGCCAGTCTGGTGTCTTTCGGCCCAGGGAGGGCCAAACAGTTTTGCGACCCTGACCTCAGTACTCTCTGGGGAACATAACCCTGCGAGGACATAAATGACATAAATAGGATCCTTCTTGCAACAAGCGATATGCAGCCGTGTAGACCAGTCCCTAATCAAGTCGGTAAGGCCATTTTTTACAGCACGGTAATTCAGGTTTGCAGCCCAAACCGAATAGAAACCACTGCATTTTGCCGTGCGAGAGCAACCCATGATCCCGGCTCAGTCTCAGCGAACGTGGCATCTGTCAATCAACTGTGTTCCAATTCCGAATCCTCCGGCGCCTGCTGCACCCCCTCCAGGGTCTGTGAGCCCATGAACGTGAAGGGGCAGCTTGTACCTGACAGCCACGGGCTTCCTACTGAAAAAAAAAATGTAGTTGCTCATTAAAATCTTTCTGCGTGCCGTAGCCATGGTTTTCTCAGGCAGGGTTGCTATACAATCCCGCTACTGTAGGAAAGGGAGAAACGTGAAAGCCCCGCGTCTGTGCAAAGTCTTTCTTGGCATTTGCCAGGAGGCGACCGAGCGAAAAATAGCTATGTTAAAATATGCTACAGTTTATGCGGCACTACAATGGGGAGGGCTCACTCTTATAGGGCACTGTGCCCAAAAGAAGGAGAGCCAGTTTGGTGTAGTGGTGTTAAGAGCTGTGCACTCTAATGTGCCAGGCTGCATCCTCTGACATGTGCCTCACAACTTCGGTGTGGCGTCGTGGTTTGAGTGCCGGGCTAGAAGAGACCTGGTTTCAAATCCTCACTGTCACAAAGGTCACTGTAAGACCCTGGGCTAGCCACTCTCCCTCTGCCTAAACTCCTGGGCACTCAATGTAATTGCTGAGCAGTCGGGTTAGAATGGATAAAAGGAAGTCCTTCTTCACCCAAAGAGTGATTAACGCATGGAATTCACTGCCACAGGAGGTGGTGGCAGCTTCAAGCATGGACGGCTTCAAGAGGGAATTAGATAAGCATGTGGAGCAGAAGTCCATCAGTGGCTATTAGCCACAAGGTATAGATAGGGACTCTCAGGCTGGGGCAAGTGATGCTCTGTCTTCTTGGTGCTTGGGGAACAATGTGAGGGCTTCTAGTGTCCTGGCCCCACTGCTGGACCTCCTGAGGGCACCTGGTATTTATGGCCACTGTGTGACATGGGACTGGAGGGGCCGTTGGCTTGACCCAACATTGGCTTCTCTTATGTTCTTAAACTCCCCTGCAGACTTGGTGTGGGGATAAAACGGGGTAGGTATACAATGACAGTCAGCATGGTATGGTGGTTACAAGGTCAGCCTAGGACCCAGGGGACCCTGGTTTGAATCCCTGTTATGCCATGGAGGTTTGCTGGGTGACCTTGAGTCAGTCACACGCTCTCAGCCTCACCCTCCTCACAGGGTTATTGTGAGGATGAAATGGGGGTGAGGCGAACAATGGCAGCTGCAGTGGGTCCCCACTGGGGAAAAGAGGAGGAGGAGGAGGAGAAGAGGAGGAGGAGGAGAAGGAGGAAGAACAAGAATTGGATTTATACCCCACCCTTCACTCAGAGTCTCAAAGCGGCTTACAAACTCCTTTCCCCTCCCCACAACAGACACCCTCTGAGGTAAGCAGGGCTGAGAGCTTTGACAGAAACTGCCTTTGAGAGAACAGCTCTGAGAGAACTTGTGACTGACCCAAGGTCACACCAGCAGCTGCACGTGGAGGAGTGGGGAATCAAACCCGGTTCTCCCAGAATAGCGTCGGGCAGCTGATAAATGAAGCTGAATAACAGGACACGCTGTCCTGTGTTCCTTGAGGGAAATGGGGGAGAACAATGAAAACTGTATATGTCATTGTTTTCACAAACCCTGACAAGATTTCCACGGACACGTGTATTTATTATTCGATTCCGGCACTGCCTTTCTCATCCAGGAGGGTCCCAGCTCAGGACTCAGAAGGCTTTGAGAATATGCACACAAATGGATTAGCCCACAAACTTCGCTTTTTTTACTCAATGGTCCACATATGCTCTTGTGATGCATCTGCAGCCCCCACCCCCACCCCAAGAGCCAGCTCTTGAAAGCATTCCCTGTCCGGTCTCCCTGGGGGCCATTCTCCCTCAAGAGATGCAAGCGGCTAACAGATTGAACAGACTGAACATTCACACTCTTCATATCACAGGGTGCACAGCTCCATGCTTGGAATCAGTGGTGAAATGTACAAGGTAGTGTAGGCAGCCCCTAACCTCTGAGCAGACGAAGAGAAGAAGAAGGGATTGGATTTATACCCTGCCCTTCACTCGGAATCTCAGAGCAGCTTACAAACTCCTTTCCCTTCCCCTCCCCACAACAAACACCCTGTGAGGTAGGCAGGGCTGAGAAAGAGCTCGGACAGAAACTGCTCTTTCAAGGACAGCTCTGACAGAACTATGGCTTGCCCAAGGTCATCCAGCAGCTGCAAGTGGAGGAGTGGGGAATCAAGCACGGTTCTCCCAGATTAGAGTCCACACACTTAACCTCTATCATCTCTCTCTCTCTCTCTGCTCGTACAGCTATCACCTTAAGCAGAAATTAGAACCAAGGAAAATATTTTAAAAGACCTTACTCAGTATTATTTCTCTTATTTTGGATTATTGCACCTATGAATTTTGCCACTGAGAGGGTGACACGATCATTGGTATCTGACAGTAGCCACAACGCCTGGGCTCTCACACTTAGCAGTTCCATATCTTTAAGTACAGGGGTGACTAAATTAGTCCTCAACTCATCGAATATAGGGCACTCCATAACAGGCCCGTAGCCAGGATTTTTTAAGTCGGGGGGCATTTAAATTTCTTAGGGGGCACTGGCTAATCAAATTAATCCAGGGGAGAAGGCCGTGACGCCCTGGGCTGGATGGGAAAGTCGGGGGGCCTTGCGAGCAAGTCGGGGGGCCTAGCCCCAAGATGCCCCACTATAATTACGGGCCTGCTCCATAATCGTATGTTCAATGGTTTTGATTCTTTGATATGAGCATGTTCCATTACAGTATGATACTTTTATTAAATCTGCCTCCAAAACTTGACCACTACACCAAACTGGCTCTCCCTTGGGTATTCCTTTGCGCATTGGACTACAGTCATGGACACCAGGGATGGAGGAAAGTACCATCAAGTTGCAGGAAGCCCTGCTCAGCAGGAGTCTGGAGCTGTGCAGGGTCTTGCAGTGCCCAGTGCCCATTTTAAGATTACAGCAATTATCTTCTGCTCAGGATGCAAACCGCTCCGCTCAGTAGGGGGGGAAAGATTAAAGGGAACACTTGGGGCTCTTTAGCTTGGAGAAACGACAGCTGAGGGATGACATGATCGAGGTTTATAAGATTATGCATGGGATAGAGCAAGTAGAGAAAGAGGTACTTTTCTCCCTTTCTCACAATACAAGAACTCCTGGGCACTCCATGAAATTGCTGAGCAATTTAGAATGGATAAAAGGAAGTCCTTCTTCACCCAAAGAGTGATTAACACATGGAATTCACTGCCACAGGAGGTGGTGGCGGCTACAAGCATGGACAGCTTCAAGAGGGAATTGGATAAACATATGTGAAGCAGAAGTCCATCGATGGCTATGAGCCACAAGGTATAGATAGGGACTCTGGGGCAAGGGATGCTCTGTATTCTTGGTGCTTGGGGGGGCAACAGTGGGAGGCCTTCTAGTGTCCTGGCCCCACTGGTAGACCTCCTGATGGCTCTTGGTATTTTTGGCCGGTGTGTGACAGAGTGTTGGGCCGGATGGGCCATTGGCCTGATCCAACATTGGCTTCTCTTATGTCTGGGGCCAGTGCTGCTCTGTATTCTTGGTGCTTGGGGGGGGTCAACAGTGGGAGGGCTTCTAGTGTTCTGGCCCCACTGGTGGTTCTCCTGAGGGCACCTGGTGTTTTTGGCCACTAGGTGACACAGAGTGTTCGACTGGATGGGCCGTTGGCCTGGTCCAACATTGGCTTCTCTTATGTTCTTAAGTTCTTATGAACGTTGATGACAACCCCGTAGGGGTTTCAAGGCAAGAGACGTTTAGAGGTGGTTTGCCACTGCCTGCCTCCATGTAGCGACCCTGGACTTCACTGGCGGTCTCCCATTCAAGCACAAACCAGGGCTGACCCTGCCTGCTGCTGAGCGTCTGAGATCTAACCAGATTGGCCTAGCCCGGGCCATTCAGCTCCGGGGGACCGCCGGTAGCGAACTTCGAAAAGCATCTGGAAATGACAACTGGTTCCGGGGGCAGCTGCTGGGTCGTCAATCAGATTTGGTTTATTAGATTTCTATCTCGCCCTCCCGGCTGAAGCCGGCTCAGGGCAGCTTACATAAAACACCTAAAATGTTTACAATACACATAAAAAAGATTAGGAACAACATACAACAATTAATGCAACAATACATAAAACCATAGATATAATAAAAGTGCTAGTATCAATAATTCCATAACTTCACAGCGGTAGTTGTTGCGCAATTTGCAGTCAGCCCTCTCGTCTTCTTAGGTCGTTGTAGGCGGCTGGTTCAAGGCTATATTTAAAGATCCTGGGGGGAACCGGGCTCTCCCATCCAAGCGGTCAGTTGTTAGTGGTGGTGGCGGCTCCACAAGCCTGCTGGAAGAGCTCCGCCTTACAGGCCCTGCAGAACTGCAAAAGTCCCACATGGCCCTGATCTCTTCTGGGAGCTTGTTCCACCAGAGTGGAGCCACCACTGAGAAAGCCCTGGCCCTTACTAGCCTGGCCTCCTTAAGACTCTGAAAAGCCAGTCGGTTCTGAAACCCTGATCGCAGTGCTCTCTGGGGTATATGTGGGGAACGGCGGCCCCTCAGGTATGTAGGTCCCTGGCCATAAAGGGCTTTAAAGCTGCAATCACAGCAAAGTGATTGGAGGCAGAACAAATGACTTGGATCCTACAGACCCAGTACAGGGATATTAGCTCCACAAACACCTTCGCTGGGAATGGGGGAATGGAGCAGCGGTTGAGCATCTTTGCATGCAGAAGGTCCCTGGTTCAATCCCCAGCATTGCCAGGTAAAAGGAGGTAAGAACACAAGAGAAGCCATGTTGGATCAGGCCAATGGCTCACCCAGTCCAATACTCTTGTCTCACACAGTGGGCAAAACCCAGGTGCCAGTAGGAGGGCCAGAACTCCGGAAGCCCTCCCACTCTTGCCCCCACAAGCCCCAAGAATGCAGAGCATTACTGCCCCAGACAAATGACAAACTACTTCTCTTTATGTCTTGCCCCAACATGGATGGCGCAGACTAACCCAACCTCATCAGATCTTGGAAGCTAAGCAGGGTCGGCCCTGCTCAGTACTTGGATGGGAGACCACCACGGAAGCCCAGGGTGGCTACACAGAGGCGGGCAATGGCAAACCACCTTTGAACGTCTCTGGTCTTGAAAACCCTCCGGGGTCGCCAGCTACAACCTGATGGCCCTTCCCACCACCAGTGACTTAGAGACCAAGATTTCTGGGATAGGAGCTCTGGAGTCAAAGCTCCCTCCCACAAATACTAAGGAAGTCCTGTTAGTTTTGAAGGTGCCGCTGGACTGGAACCTCACACTTCTCCTGCGGACCCACCCTGGCTGCCTTCTGAAACTGGTTGGTGAGATGTTAGGCCAGCACAGCACATAGGCCCAGGGCCAGATGTGGCGCAGTGGTCAGAGTGCCCACTAGTCTTGGACACTCTCTTCCCCACAAACCTCCCTGCCTGACCCGAGGCCAGTCTTTCTATCTCAGCCTCGCCTACCTCACAGGGCTGTTGTGAGACTAAAACGGAACGGGGGGAGAGGCGGGAAAGCTGGCCCGGGAGGGGGAAAGAGTGGCGCCCGGTGGCAGGGGAGCCCCTCTGGAGGGGGCGGCAGAGGCGCCCTGGCCCACCCGAGCATCGCCCGGCGGCCCTTTCCCGAAGCCGGCAGGCCGGGCCGCTGGGACTTGGCTTGGGCAGCCGCCTTCGGGAGCAGGATTCGCCTCTTCCATCCCGAAGCCAGCCAGGCGCGCTCTCCGGACCAGCTGTCCGGCTCGGGTTCGGCCGCGCGCCCCGGAGGAGGAGGAGGAGGCGGCCGCTCCGCCGGGGGTGGGGGGTGGCGCGGCCGTGCAACCCGCCTGGCCCCGCCACTTCCTGGAGGCTTCCGGGTCTCTCTGCCGGCCGGCCAGGAACCCCCCACGCCCTCGCCCCCTTCCCAGGGCGCAGGCGGCCAGGCGCGCGGTCCCCTTGCAGCACCGGAGCCCAGAGGCGCGCTCTCGCTCCCCCCCGCGGCCAGGCTTCCTTGCCTCCCCCCCCCCCGCGCATTGCACAGCCTCCCCCAGCCGCCCCCCTGCAAACACCCTCCTCCTCCTCCTCCTCCTCCTCCTCCTCCTCGGCGCCTGCGTGCTCGAGCGCCGCCCGCGCACTCGTGACCCAAGAGCGGCGGCAGCACCCGCCTCCCCCCCTTCCCCGAAGATGCGCACCCTCCCGGAGGCCAGCTGGAGCGCCGCGGGGTGCCAGGAGCCGGGCGCGCCTCCGCCTCCGCCTCCTCCTCCGCCCCGCCGGTCCCGCCCCAATGTTTACGTTCCGGGGACTCCCAGGACGCCTGCGCCGCGGCCCCCCGCCTCCAGCCCGGCCGGGCACTGAGCGCCTGAGTGGGGAGGAGGACTTTGCCCGAGAGCCGCCCCGCCGCCGCCGCCGCCGCCCGCCCGCCTCCCCCCCGCGCCCCCAACTCCGCCCCCCGGAGCCCCCCCCAAAGCCCCGGAGGCGCGGAGAAAGTCCCGCTCGCGAGACCCGCCCGCCCGCCCCGCCGTCCCCGGGCAGAACTTTGCCGAGCCCGCCCGCCCGCCCGCCCCCCTTCGGATGGCCTGCGGGCCGGGGGCTGCTGGGCGGCGGCGGAGGCCGTAGATGCGCCCGCGGGGGCCGGGCGGGGGGCGCGGGCCTCCCCCTCCTCCTCTGCCCGCCGGCCGCCGCGGGGCCCAGCCCGGGGCCCGCCAGGAACTGTTGACAATTAAGAGATGAAACTCTTCAAAAGATGGAGGCGGAGAAGGACTCGGGAAGACGGCTGGTGGGTTGCCCGCGCGGCGGCGGGGGGAGGCCGGCACACGCACCTCCGGCCGGGGGGGATGGGGGTCGCGGCGGTGGGTTTTGCCTGGGTTGGGGGGGGGGATGCCGGAGGGGGTGGCCGGGCCGGGGGCCTGGAGGGGCGGCTGCTGCTGCTGCCGCCGCTGGCCTGGCTGGGCGGTGATGGGCACGGGGGGGTGGGGGGAGAAAGTCTCCGGTGGCGGGCGGGGGTGGGGGTGGGGGGCAGCTGGTGCATTGCAACCTCCCCCGCCCCCCCAATCCCGGGGGCCCGCGCGCGCCAGCAGCTCTTGCAATCCGGCCGCCCGCGGGAGAGCCGAGCGGAACAAGTTCGGGTTCACCCAGGCGGGCTGTTGCGCCAGGCGGGCAGCGACGCCGGAGCCAAGCCGGCCCCGGTTGCTATGCGTGCCGCCGCCGCCGCCCCTCTGCGGAGGGGTGGGGGCTTTTACATGCAATGCCCGCCTCCCTCCCTCCCTCCCTCCGCGCGCAGCCCGGGGGGCTTCTGGGGGCGTGCGCCGCAGTGCCGCGCGGGGCTGGCTGGCTGGCTGGCTTGCCCGGTGGCGCGGGCGGGGGTGCGCGGGTGTGTGTGCGCCTGAGCTGGGTTGCCCGGCCTTGCGGGCGAAGGGAGCCCCTCCGGGCCGGGTTACATAAGGCGCTGTGTTTGCTCAAAGGCCGGCTTCCGGTGTGGCTGGGGAAACAGTCGGATTATGTAAATTCGGCGGGGGCTGGCCTCGGGTCGCCCCAGGTCCCTACGCCGCGCAGGGCTCCGAAGCGCGCAGCCTGGCGAGGGACGGGACGGCTCCGATCGGTCCCCCCTCCAGCGGGGAACTTGGCCGCCGAGTCCCGCGGAGTGGAGTGGAGGCCTCCGTTCACACGCACGCCCCCCGTGGCAGCTGTTCCTCGGGACGGTGCGCAGACTTTTGGCGCAACGTTGACTCACGCACAAGCACCGCAAGCGCAGCCGAAGTTGCGGACCCGCCGCCCCCTTCGCGCGGGCCTGGTGGGACTCCGGCCCGGCCTTCCAGGGAGGCTGGAGCGGCGGCCCGGAGCGGGCTTGCTTCCCTCCCCGGTTTTTGCAAACCCAGGAGCTTTTTTTAGGCAGCACCACTTTAGCAGAGCAACCCTGTCTGCTGGGATGTTGGGAAAGTGGCGGGCCCCGCGTGTCTGGATCCGGGTGGGTCTGGGAAGGCCCGGCTCCTTAGGGGTCACACCCGCACGCACGCCTCTCTCCGATTATCTGCCCGTCGAAGGGGCGGGAGGGAGGGGTGGGTGCCCCCGGTTGCCCCGCCGCCTTCCGCTGCTCCCCTTTCCCAACGAGGCTCTTCTCTCTCTGCCCGTGTGACCTGCGCCCCCCGACCCTGTAGCGATCGATTGGGCGGCGGCTGTACGACGAGAACGAAGACCTTTCCGACGTGGAGGAGATCGTCAGCATCAGGGGCTTCAACCTGGAGGAGAAACTGAGGAGCAAAATGTACCGCGGGGATTTCGTCCGGCCCATGGAAGGGAAAGGTACGGGCGGGGAGGGGGGCCCGGTCCTCCGACGGCTTTCCACGTGCGCCTCGCCGGGCGCGGTTCGTATTTCCCGCCAGCAGCGGCATCCCTCGTTCCAGGGGATCCGATGACGAAGCCACGGGGCCGGGCGGGAGGGGAGAGGGAGGCTGGGCGCGAGGGGGTGGGGGGATTTTCCCACCCGGAGCGCTCGGCCGGCCTGGGAAGCTCTGCCGGCTTGCGGCTGCCTCTCGCGCCTGGAAGGGCGCTTCGCAAACCGGGCGCAGGCTCTCCCCCTTCCTCTCGGAAAGCCCGTTTGCCCGCCCGCCCGCAGCAGAGCGCTCGGGCTTAGGATCGCAGGTCTCCCGGCTGCCTTCTCCCCGTCTCCGGGACGGTGACCCCGGCTGGGCCTTTCCGGCCTTGTTCCATCCGGAGGTTTCTGTAGCCCCTTTGCACCCGATGCGGCGAGCCCTTCCCCTACATAATCATTTGCATAAAGTCACTGGGTTAAGCGATCGGTCCATCGAGATGAGTGAAAGGTATCTGGGTATAAAAAACCGGCTTTATCCTTCATGCTTCGGAGCCCCAACGGATATGATATCCTAGAAGCAAATTTTCCTTTGCTTAATTCTTAGGTTTCTACTTTTTTTTGTTCTTCAGAAGCCCTGTGCTTTGATGGTAGGCCTGTCGGGTGATCTTTTTGCCCTCTGGAATGTCCCTTGCGCAGTTTAGTTTAGATTAAATGTTTAAAATTGATTTAATTAAGGCTGGTTAAAGGGAGGTTGGTTTGATTGATTGTCTGCCTTTTAACCAATTAGCCCATTCAGAAAAGATGCATGTATATGCTACCAAAATCCTCAATGAAGGTCCCTTTTTGGTGGGGGGGAGGGGGAGACACCAGGGTGAAAACAATCGCTCAGCCATGAAGCGCTCTGGAGGATCCCAATCCAGTCCCCGTCTTTCAGGGTAGTGTCCTATACAGGGGTGTTGTGAGGATAAAACTGGAAGAGGAATTGTGTCTACCGGGAAGGTCGGGATAAAAATGCGTTTGAGAAAGAAACTAAGCATGATGGAAGGAAATACAAGGTCATTTGTCGTGTAATAAATTTAAAAAACTACTCTGTTTTGTTACAAGGCAGTGCAGTTTTGACCCCCCCACACCCCGTTTCATCCTTATTACAGTAAAAAAAAAGATGCTGCTTAAAATTCAGTCTCGCCAGTGCAGAAGTTGCATTTAATTCCTTTCGATTTTGTTCATTCACTCGTGGGTTAAAAGACAGGTTCTGCAGCTGATTTGCTTTATAATGAGGCAATTTCTTAAATTATCTGGTTGATTAACAATTTAAAAAATCTGGTAATAAAGATGTGTGAAAGTATAGCTGGGTGGGTTGGATCATGGCCGAATTGTGCACGCGACCAGCAGAAAGACGGACTCTGACACAGAGCTGCTTGTAAAAGCCTGGCTTGAAAGGACAATATTTTCTTTTTCTCCCTTCCCATTTTCAACCAGACTTCACTTTTGAGTACGTGCAGCGAGAAGCCCTCCGAATGCCCCTCATCTTCCGAAGTAAGGATGGACTGGGAATTAAGTAAGGCTGTGCTCTTAACGTCTCATTCTACCTGTTTTTTTAAAAATCGGAACAATAGCCCACCCTGTCTCAAGGGCTCAGCAAAACTTTCTGTCCCACCCCCAGCTGCCAACAGCCAGCTTGAATCATGTCTTGTGCTGCGTCTGGAAGACACACAAGCTCTGGCTTTGGTGAACCTCCAGAGTTGAGGGCCCCTCTCATCAGCAAGGGCTCTCTTTAGCACAGCGACTGGAAATTGGTTAATCTCCAAGAGCCAGGGTGGAAAGCTCTTCAGTAGGCAGAGCAGTGATTTATAACCTGGTCTCCTGCTTGTACCTTTAAGAATTGTCCTTTGTATGCAGTTCTGACAGGTGTGGTTTCCCCTACCTCTGCAGCACCTGGAAGAAAAAGCTGCATTGTCTTAAGAGCTAACGAAGGTTGGGAGTTTGGGGGCTGAGCTATGATTCAGGCGGTCACAGGTTCAAAATATGCCCCCTGCCACAAACTCGTTAAGTGGTCTTGGGCAGCCTTCTCTGCCGGCCTCTCATGTGTGATTATAAGGCTGAGACCAACTTACCCTGTGGAGTCGTTGTTGTAGGAATTAATGTGAAACCCTTTGAACGTTCTAAAAAGGGCTGTGTCAACCCTGTATGTGAGTTTTATTATCATTAAAAGAACTATCAGATTCTTCTTTTGCTCCCACCGCTCCAAATCCACGTCGTTATTTATACAGCAGTTGAAAGCAGAGCTGAATTCTGTAGTATGGCATGTTGAGGGACGACTGATCAGAAGTGTTCCCCCTAAGTCGAGTTAGTGTGAGCTAGCTCACAGTTTTTTAGCCTCCAGCTCACAGATTTTTGTCTTTAGCTCAGGAAGGCTGCCTCCCGAGCAAACTAATTTAAGCAGCAGCCAAATCGCTCACTCGCAACTTTAATGCCAGCAGCTCAGAAAGTAGATTTTTTTGCTCACAAGACTCCACAGCTTAGAGGGAGCATTGCTGATCAGTATAAGAAAGGGAGGAAAAAAAGAACTCCTTTTCCTGTTGACCTGTGGAACTCATTGCTACAGCACAGCAAGGTAAAGCAGTTTTTGAAAAGGCCATGCGTGATTGAGTATGATTATGGGTGGATATGTAACTGGGCGGCCTTGTTGGCCAGAACTGCAGCTGCTGGGCTCAGAGACAATTTGCTTCTTTGCCCCAGCAGATTTGGGGAATTAATGAGAAGGGATGGGTCCCCCTGTCACATTCTGGCTCTTCCCTTCCGTGTGGCATTTTGCCAGTCCCTGTCAGGAGATGGAATGCTGAGCAAGATCGGTATGCCCCGGGGCGGCACTTCTTGCGTTAATTTCCTCTCATCTGTTCTGTGTTCCCTGAATTCCAAGGTCCTAATTGATCTGCTGATAGTACTTAATGTGATTCTCACACCCCCCCCTTTGCTAATTGCAGGATGCCAGACTCAGATTTCACTGTGCGAGATGTGAAGCTGCTCGTGGGTAAGTTCTCAACTTTGCTGAAATGTAGCGACGGCGTAGCTTGTGCTTTTGAGAGAATCTCTATTGCAGAAGCATCCGAAAGCATTGGGATGTTTGCGCATACTTTACAGAAAATTTGAAAATGCCAGCACCAGAAAAATGCTAGTCTGAAAATATTCTTGGGGAGGGAAACCAGCATGATATAGCCTGTTCTTATCCCATCTCAGGAGCTAAGCAGGGTCGGTACTTGGAAGGAAGACCACCAAGGAAGATTCTGCAGAGGAAGGCAATGGCAAACCACCTCCTCACTTGCCTTGGAAGCCCCTAGCTGGGGTTGCCATAATTTGGTGGCTACTTTTTGAAATATATATATATATATATATATATATATATATATATATATATATATATATATATAGGGAAACAGTGACGGTGCAGAAAAGAAAAGTGGAAAAGGAAAAAAATGGGTTACACAAGATAATTACATTTGACAAAGACAGTCATGTAGTACCTAATGTATAGGACAGAGAATAATTTCCCTTTCATCCCCTATAATTTTTAAGGTATCTATATTTTATCTATAAAATGCAGTAATTTTTATTTCTGTGGGGGATACAGTTGTATTCATTTAAGTTTTAAATTTCAAACTTCATAACCAATCTTATTTTGACTACACTGGCTTCATCATTACTACATAGTCAACATAACACATTTCTTTCACTTCTACATATTAATTAGAACCTTTAATAGTTAAGTAGTATATCGTGGTGTAAAAGAAAGTCTGTTATATATTTCATGTAGGGAACCCATTTAATATTTAGGATATTACCTTTGGAACAGATTTTAGTTCTACTTCTGTTTCATTACCATGCATTTGTATATGATGTTTTCTCACTTTAAATTTGTCTCCTGCTAGCTGTCTCCATCTTTCCTCAAATTTTGTAGTAGACCTGTTTCTCAAATAGGTTGTTACTTTTGCCATTACTGCATATTCAGCAAGTTTATTTTCCCATTCTTTTAAATATGGACAGATATTTTGTTTCCATTTTGCTGCATAAATCCCTGGCCCTAGGGTTGTCTGACTTGCCTCAAGTAGGACCAGGGCCTTTTCAGCCCTGGCCCCAGCCTAGTGGAATGAGTTACCTCATGAAATCAGGGCCCTGCGGGACTTGTTACAGTTCCACAGGGCCTGCAAGACTGAGCTCTTCTGCCGGGTCTTTAGTT
Organism: Gekko gecko; assembly: GCA_029375565.1. Classification (NCBI taxonomy): domain Eukaryota; kingdom Metazoa; phylum Chordata; class Lepidosauria; order Squamata; family Gekkonidae; genus Gekko; species Gekko gecko. The sequence goes on along the minus strand of JAPDNY010000012.1, from coordinate 74,471,532 downwards.
GAGGCAGCGGGCATCCACTTGATTGTCCTCCCCTTCAGTGATCACAGATCCAGGAAACCAGACTGGGACCACAGTGTTTTTCTATTGAACCATTGTTGTTTTAATATGTGATGATTTTATTGATTTTACAGATTTTAAATGTAAATCTGCATAAATTGCAGATCTATATGTTGGAACCTGCTCTGAGCTTATACTGCGGGGAGGGTGGGACATAAGCCTAAATAAGTAAATAAACAGTTCTAGCTGCTGCCACCATGTATTTGAATAGTTGTTGTAAAATTTTTGGTAATTTGTTAGGCAGAACACCTTAACAGTCTGCTCATGGCTTCCACTGGGAATTTAAACTTTAATATGTTCTGCATTCTTCGGTGTATTTCTTTCCGATAACTTCTTGATTTTTTACACATCCACCGTGTATGAAAGAAGGTTCCATCTATGTTTTGACATTTCCAGCATTTTCCTTTGTAGTTTAATGTGGTTTCTAAATGTCCTTTGGAGTTATATATCATCTGAAAAACGTTTCGTACCAATTTTCTCTTAGTGTCTGGCTGACTGTAAATTTGATATCTTTTCCCCGTAGACGTTCCCATTGTTGCATAGATATCTGTTCTTTAAGGCTTTGCATCCGCTGAATCATACTTTTTTTTTTTATTTGTTCATCTTCTGTTTTTAGCTGGAGTAAAATCTTATATATCCATCGTAGTAAATGCTCTTTTTGTTTCATAATCACCTGCTCAAATTCAGTCGCACTTCTTAGAACTCAACCTCAAAGACTCATGAGTAGCCTTGAGACTAATTGATAATATATCAGTCACTGAATGTTTACACCTTCATCTTTAATACCTTGCCAAGACTTGATTTTCTGGAGAATTTATCATCATGCCATAAATTAAAAAATCATTTTTATTTCTCATATTCTTATCATAATGAGCGTATATCAGGGACATAAGTGAAGAGTTTGAGGGGCTCAATAAATTCTGGTATGTAAACCATATTCCTAGAAGTTCCAGATTACATGACTTCTTTCTTGTGTTGTGATCTTTTTAGTCGATTTCTTAATCCATAAGTAATTGCGTAGGTCTTCATCAAGATCCGTTGATTCTAATTTTACTATTTTTGGTCTTGGGTTTTTAATCTAGTCCACAATCCAGACCAGACCTGCTGCCTGGTAATATAATTTTATACTTGAGACTGCTAAACCTCCTCTCTTTTTGTCATCTTGTAATATTTTGAAGCTTATTCTTAGGGTTTTTTTGCCATTCCATATAAATCCATATAAACTCTTTCAGCATTCTTTCTTCCATATCTATGCGTAACATTTGGAACAAAAAGTTTAGTTTTGGCAGCATATTCATTTTAATTGTAAAGGTCATTCCCAGCCATGAGATTTTTAGGGTTTTTTTCCATTTTAATAAATCTGCATGAATCGATTGCCTAATTTTCTTATAGTTATTTTCTAAAAGATTACAGTTTTGCCCAGTCCCGTTTATTCCCAAATATTTAATAGGGTTGGTGGCTGTTAAGCACCTAGTGCTTTTTATAATCTCTCCTTCTTGTTGTGTTAAGCATTCCATTATCATTTTTGTTTTGTTTTCCTGTTAATCTTATAGCCTGATAGGGATCCAAATTCTTCAGTATGTTTATTTACGTATTGCAACAATTTCTGGGGATGTTAGAACCATGTCGTATGCGTAACGTTTCATTTTGAACTCTGCATCGTCCTTTTTATTCCCTTAATTCTGTTATCCTGTCTAATCTTTATAGCTGAAATTTGTAGTGCTAGTATAAATAACAAAGGGGATAAAGGATATCTCTGACATGTTCCTTTTTCTATTGAAATTGCTTCTGTTAGTTTCCCATTAATTAAAATCTTTGCTTTTGGGGTTGAGTATATTCTGTGCATCCAACTCCAAAATGCAGGACCACAGCCCGTATTTTGTAAAATAGTCAATAAGAAAGGCCATATTAAGTTGTCAAATGCTTTCTTTTCATCTAGAAATAGAAATGCTACTTTCTTTCTCTTCTCATTCACAAATTTGATTGCATCTATTATAAATTGTATATTATCTTTCATATACCTCTTTGGTACAAAACCTGATGATCGGAGCGTATTAAATTTGGTATGCATTTAATCTTTCTGCCATTATTGAGGCAAAAATGTTGTCGTCCACATTTAACAGAGAAATAGGTCTATAAGACTGTAGTACCGATGCATTGCTAACCCTCTTTATGTATTAGCGTTGTATACATCTCTTGTCATGTCAGAGGTATTGTCTTTTTTCCCTTTATCTCATTCATAACTTTTTGTAACAGTATTATTAAAACTTCTTCAAGATGTTTATAATACATTGCCATCACCCCATCCAGTCCTGGCACTTTATCCTTCTTAATGGTTCTTTATTGCTTGAGAGAGAGATTGAATTTTTATTGTTTGATTTCATATTTTTCTATGTTCTGATGTAAACTTTGCAATCAGGATGTCTTTTAAATATTCTTTTATTCTTTCTTCTGAAACAAACTTCTTTTTGTATAATCCTGAGAGAACACTGATAAATTGTTCCTGTATTTCTTTTTCTTCATATGTAACTTGGTCTTGTTTCTTTACGCCTGTTATTACTCTTTTTTTCTGTTTTCTTCCTGAGACAATACGCCAGATATCTGCCAAGATTATTCGCATGCTAAAAAATCTTTGTTTTAGAAATTTTAACTTTTTCTGTACTTCTTCTAATAACTTTGGCTTAATCTCTAGTTTTTCTAAATTCATTGTCAAACTTTTTGAAATCCAACACATGTCTATTCTTGAATATGTTTGATGTCTGTCTAAAACTAAAGTCTCTGCCCTTTTGCTATTTGGTCCTCCAGGAGTCTTCTAATTCCAGCATTTCCATATAGTGAAGTACATTTTTAGATAGTTTTCTACCTTTAATATTCCTTGATCTGTCTTTTTTGGGTCTAGTACTCCATTCATATCTCCAAGGATCATTATTTCCTCATTTGGAAATCTAGTAGAGTTTGGAAAAAATTCTCAAAAAATTCAACTTTGGCCTCATTTGGTGCATATATTGTTGCTATAATGCATATTTTGCCTTGCGGGCGTCTCATTTTTAAAATTAGATACCTTTCATCTGAGTCTCTTAATTCTTCTAACACTTTGAATTGAGAGTTGTTTATGTAAATGGCTACTCCACATTTTTTATTTTGTGCTAAAAAAGCAAGATATGTTTTGTCTGATTTTTTTATTGCTTAAAATTTGTTCGTATTTTTTCTTTATAAGAGTTTCTTGTAGGCATAATATATCAGTGTTTTGTTTTTTCAGTTGGTTGAAGATTTTTGTGCGTTTTGAAGGAGAATTCAGTCTATTGATATGTACTGATATTATTTTTAATTTATCCATTTTGCCCTGATGTTGTTGCCACGTCCAACTTATCCTTTTCTGTTCTTGTTTCCTCTTTGGAGTTTTTGGTCTCTGAACTTTGCTTTGAGCTACTAGCGGGTTTCTTTGAATTACTTGGAGATTCTCCTTCTCTTCCTGTACGTAAGCCCCCTGCTTTGCAGTACTTCGGCCGATTGCTTGGCTTGTTCCCCTGTTTCGATTATTGTTCTTCCTTTTGGTAGAAATACCTCTACTGCAAATGGTATTTTCCAACAATATTTTATTCTTTTCTTTTGTAAAATTTGTCTCAAAAAGTCAGCCTTTCCTTTTCTTTAACACACTTATTGGAAAATCCTGAAAGATCTGCACTTCTTTTCCTGCAGCCTTGAGTGGTGAGTTCCTTTGGTCCTTTAGTACATAAGAACATAAGAGAAGCCAATGTTGAATCATGCCAATGGCCCATCCAGTCCAACACTCTGTCACACAGTGGCCAAAAATACCAGGTGCCATCAGGAGGTCCAGCAGTGGGGCCAGGACACTAGAAGTCCTCCCACTGCTGCCCCTCCCCCCAAGCACCAAGAAGTCAGAGCATCCCTTGCCCCAGACTGAGAGTTCCTCTCTATACCTTGTGGCTAATAGCCACTGATGGACCTCTGCTCCATATAAGAACACAAGAGAAGCCAGTGTTGAATCAGGCCAATGGCCCATCTAGTCCAACACTCTGTCACATAGCGGCCAAAAATACTCAGGTGCTATCGGGAGGTCCAGCAGTGGGGCCAGGACACTAGAAGCCCTCCAACTGTTGCCCCCTCCAAGCACCAAGAAGTCAGAGCATCACTTCCCCCAGCCTGAAAGTTCCTCTCTATACCCTGTGGCTAATAGCCACTGATGGACCTCTGCTCCATATGTTTATCTAATTCCCTCTTGAAACTGTCCATGCTTGTAGCTGCCACCACCTCCTGTGGCCGTGAATTCCATATGTTCATCACTCTTTGGGTGAAGAAGGACTTCCTTTTATCTGTTCTAACCTGACTGCTCAGCAATTTCATGGAGTGCCCACGAGTTCTTGTATTGTGAGAAAGGGAGAAAAGTACTTCTTTCTCTGCCTGCTCAATCCCATTCATAATCTTATAAACCTCGATCATGCCACCCCTCAGCCGTCGTTTCTCCAAGCTGAAGAGCCCCAAGCATTTTAACCTTTCTTCATAGGGAAGGTGTTCCAACCCTTTTATCATTCTAGTATTGTGTCTCGTGTTTTCTTGTAGGTGAATCGAACCAGTATATCTCGAGGTAGCTTATTCCTGAATACAAATCTTGAATTCACTCTTAAATATCTGGTCAGTGTCAGGAAAGTCTTCCTCTGCCTTCAGATAATTCTGAAGTAAATCACAAAAGCTTTTTTCCAAATCTGACCTCCCCAGATCCTCAGGGATTCTGCTTAAATACAGATTATTAGATCGTCATTGAATTTCTAGGGTTTCAATTCTGCTTTATCTTTCTAAATGTGTGTTATTATCTTCCTTCTCTTTGATTTTTACAGTTTCTTTTATTCTTGTAATTTTAAACTAATTTCTGATAGTCCAGTCCACACTGGTGTTCCCTCTAAGCTGAGTTAGTGTGAGCTAGCTCACCGTTTTCTAGCCTCTGGCTTACACATTTTTTTGTCTTAGTTCAGGAAGGAGGGCTCCACAGCAAACTGATTTATGCAGCAGCCAAACAGCTCGCTCACAACTTTAATGCCAGGAGCTCACGAAGGAGAATTTTTGCTCACAGGACTCCGCAGCTTAGAGGGAGCATTGGTACACACTTCATGAATTTTCTTCTGGGTTCTTTCCTCAGATTCTCGAAAATTTCTCTGAATACTCTGATATTCTTTAAGCTTCTTTCTTCTGAATCTTGAATGGTCTTTTGAGTTCTTTCTTCAAATTGTCCCATTTGGTGCTCCGATATTCGTGATAATTTTTCTACCATTTCTTCAGTTCTTTGGTCCTCCATCTGTTTCACCTCTGCTCCTTTTCCCTTTGCCGCTTTGATGAGCTCCTGCTGCCATTTTCCTGTTCTGTTTTTTAAAAAATGTTGTACACCCTTTCCATATATTATTCCCGTATACTGTTTTCGATACAGATATCAAATGCATGACAATAAAAGTTTATGCTATTTAAATAACTCAACTAAAGTATATGTCCATTGGAATAAAAGGTAGCTTGTCTTGTAATCATGAAATCACAAACACCAGTCTGTCCAATAGAACAGTTTCTCCCCGTTAAAATGATAGTATAGTAAAGCAGGGGAGAAAGGTGATAAAGGGGAGCAACAAGGAAATAGAGAGGAGGAAAGCAGTGTTTCCGCTTTGTTTTCCAGTACACTGATTCATCTAAGGGCTTCAGGGGAAAAACCTCCAATGTTATCATGTTGTTTTTCATTCTGAGAATTTCACGTGTCTACATAGGCAAATACAGGGCTTTTTTTGTAGAAAAAGCCCAGCAGGAACTCATTAGTGTGATGGGCCACACCTAACAGCAGAAACTTGTTAGCATATTAAGCCACACCCCTGACAGTGCAGCTCATTAGCATATTAGACCACACCCCCATGCTTTCCCTTGGCTTGCCTGGGTGCCCCAGGGCTGCGGGGAACCCAGGAAAGTTCCCCCTTGAAGGGAAGGCAGTTTCAACTGCCTTCCCTTGGCTTTCCTGGGCACCCTGCAGCTGCAGGGAGCCTGGGCAAGCCAGCCCTTGGACAGGCCGGGGAAGGCATAAATGCCTCCCTAATCCTTCCAGGGGGGGCCCTGGCCCACCCGCCTCGGAGTCGCCGGGGGGGGGGTCACTCTCCAAGCCTTCCCTCTGTAGTGGGCATGGCCAACTCTGAAGCCAGCTGGAACGCCGTTCCTGTGCGTTCCTGCCCCAAAATAGCCCTGGGCAAATATATAACAGAGGAAAACAAATAAGTCTCGTCTTTCTGATGAGCTGACAGGCACGGGAAACGGAGCTGTATTAATCCCCGCCACCTCACATCACAGCCAAAACACTGAACACTTCAAACAAACGTCTTTCATCAAAGATAGAAATGAAAATAAGAAAAATAAGAAAGTAAAAATAAAAAAATGGAAATGACCAGCTATGTATACCACAGAGTAAATAAGAGGGGGAAAACAGCTTCACTTAGCATTTTCACTCTATTATTGAAGCTGAGATTTTCTTGGAAAGCAGCCAAGTGCCCGTCGCGCCAAAAGAAAGTTCTGCAAAACTGGTTACATAAATCTTTTGCTGAATAGCTGTAATTAAAGATCAAAGTTTATCATAAGCCTTGCTTGAAAAGCCATAAATTTTCAAAGAGGGTCCCCTCTTACCGCTATATATTGGAAGCTGACTTCAGATACTGCTAGAAGACTGCCAGTTATTTTCCCATTACGATCGCTGTTCTGGGAGTCCAAAAATATCCAAAATATTGCAGTTGCAGGAGTCCAAAATATTGCAAAGATGACTGAATCCGGATTTGTTTAGGAAAAAAAGGAGTAAAAAGAAAAACCTGACTTATCAAGCCCCCACCAGGGGTTCAGCTGTCAGTTGGGTCTCCCCTGTGGGGGGAGAGGTGAGGATAGAGACGTAAACCCCCTCCTTTCCGGGTGTTGTTCGCCCCACAGCGAGAAAGGCCTGGAGTCCTTATCAGGTCACCATGTTGCCTGGAAGCCTGCTGGTTGTGACTTGATGGCACTTACATATGTATGTAAAAATATTCTTACTAGCTTGCCTGCCTACAAATCCTCGTGTCAGGTAATTCTGTCTTCATTCCTTACATGTATGAGTATTAAAATGGAACATCCATGTTCAAAGGCAGTATACCTTATAATATTGGATACTAGAGACAAACAACAGAAGAAGATGATATTGGATTTATACCCCGACCTTCACTACCCAAAGGTGTCTCAGAGCAGCTTACGAACTCCTTTCCTCTCCCCTCCCCACAACAGACCACCTGTGAGGTAGATGGGGCTGAGAGAGCTCTGACAGAAACGGCTCTTTCAAGAACAGCCGTGCCAGAACTATGGCTTGCCCAAGGTCTTCCAGCAGGTGCAAGTGGAAGAGCGGGGAATCAAACCCAGTTCTCCCAGATTAGAGTTCGCGCACTTAACCACTACACCAAAGATAGCTGCGTAGTTAACCACTACACCTGTACTAGATTAGAAGAAGAGATTGGATTTATACCCCGCCCTTCACGCAGAGTCTCAGAGCAGCTTACCGACCCCTTTCCCTTCCCCTCCTCACAATAGACATCCTGTGAGGTAGGTGGGCTGAGAGAGCTTGTTCAGGAACTGCTCTTTCAAGAACAGCTCTGACAGGACTATGGCTTGCCCAAGGTCATCCAGCAGCTGCGAGTGGAGGAGTGGGGAATCAAACCCGGTTCTCCCAGATTAGAGTCCACGCACTTAATCACTACACTTCACCCTTCTCCTGACCCTGCTGGGCAATTCTCGTGTTCTTAATTACTTGTTGGACATCGAAAGAAGAACAACACACATCCCACTTTGCATCTGTGACCTTTCATGGTCAGCTGGTGGCAATATTTATGCTCTACGGGTGAGTAGCTATTTAGAAACTGACCTTCGTGTAGCCGCAGTTCTTGTAAGCAGAGACTGGAGTGAGCATTGGCAGCCTTCTTGACTGGAGTGAGAAAAATCCTGCAATGCTACCTATGAAACTTTAGCATCTCTAAACTGTGATGTAGAGAAAGGTTACTAGCCATGGATTAATTTGTTAAATGGCTGCAGATCCCAGAAATGCATTTTGGAAGCGGAAACAGGAGGGATTTGTAGCCATGTGGACTCAACTGAAAGCTCTGTGTATGTCAGCATGGTGTCATGGTTAAAGTGTCAGACTAAGATCTGGGAAACCCAGGTTCAAATCCCTACTTGTGCCATGGAAACTTGAAGAAGAAGGGGAAATTGGATTTATACCACACCCTTCACTCGGAGTCTCAGAGCGGCTTACAATCTCATTTCCCTTCCCCTGCCCACAACAGACACCCTGTGAGGTAGGTGGGGCTGAGAGAGCTCTTTCCAGAATTGTCCTTGAGAAAACAGCTTTGAGAGAACTTTGACTGACCCAAGGTAACCAAACTGGCTTCACTTGGAGGAGGGGGGAATCAAACCTGGTTCTCCAGACTAGAGTCTGCAACTCTTAACCTCTACAACAAACTGGCTCAAACTTGCTGGGTGACCTTGGGCTAGTCACGTACTGTCAGCCTAACCTAGAAGACAAAGAAGAAGAGATTGGATTTATACTGGGGGGGAGGGGTGCCCTCTAGAAGCATTCCTCGGCTCACCTGCTTGGGCGGGCGAGCCAAGGAAGGCACGGGGAGGCATTTAAATGCTTCCCCTTCTGACATCACTTCCGGTGATGTCAGGGGTTTGTGGCATATGCTAATGAGTTATTGTGACAATAGTCTATTAGATATGCTAATGAGCTCCTGCAGCTCTTTTTCTACGAAATGACCCCTGGTGACAAGTATGTACTGATGTGTTTCCAGTCCAGTTTCCAGTCTTTTTAGAAAAGGAAAAAAGACTCCCAAGTCGGAATGCTGAAATTCTCTGAAAACTGAGCTGCAACCGGCACAATATACATGTGCATTGGGGTTGCAAAATATGCTGGTTTTACATGGCTGCTTCTGTGAGCCGGACAGCCCAGGCTAGCCCAATCTTGGGAGTTAAGCAGGATTAGCCCCTGCTAATATTTGGATGGGAGACCTTCATGGAATACCAGGGTTGCTACCCAGAGGCAGGCCATGGCAAACCACTTCCATTCATCTCTTGCCTTGAAAACCCCACTGGGGTCATCATTAGTTAGGTACGACTTGACGGCAGCAGCAGCAACAAAAACAAACGTTATTTACAGCAGCGGCATCGTTGCATTATGGAGGCTGGTCCTGTGACGCAGCAGTGGATTTTTCTGTATGGCACCATCAGTGGAGATGGCCCTTACAGAGGGCGAGAGGACAGTTCCCTGCCCCAAAGGGCTTGAAGTCTGAAATTTAAGGAGGGAGGGAGAAGCAAGTGAACGTGGAGGGGTCCTCAGGAGAGAATTAGGCTTCTTTTCTGTTATGTGAACTTAAGTTTGATTCAGAGCTGCTGTGCTGGGGAAGAGGCTTTATAAAGCGAAGGTGTCACAGTTTCCCTTTAGGTGCCAGAAGTCCGGGTGATCTTGAACCTGGGACTTGTGTAGTTCGTCACCCAGTGTCTTACCATGGCGGCTCATGGCTTGGGAAAACCAGTGTACTGATCTGTGCTGCACCACAGCGCCGCCACTGCTGGTGGCTGGAATTAGGGGACAGAGGAAGCCCATGTGGCCGAGGGCTTGGTTTTTCACTCTTGAGCTGGCCGTGCTTCGCAATGGACCATCATCTGCTTGTCTCCAGGCCGTTGCTGCTTCCAGTCGATCACCAGAGGCGTTGGGTATGGCAAGCAAGTCTGGTTTTGGGGGGCTCTCTTGCCCTTCCGTAGCTGATGTACAGAACTATGAGTGCGTTGGGGGACCTCTCCTTTTGAAAAACGCTGCTGTTTGGGTTCAGCCCTGTAGAGGCTGACTTTTTGAGGGCCAGTTAGTGCAGCGGTTAAGAGCGTAGACTCTAATCTGGGAGAACCAGGTTTGATTCCCCACTCCTCCACATGCAGCTGCTGGTGTGACCTTGGGTCGGTCACATGTTCTTTCAGTGCTGTTCTCTCAAGAGCAGTTCTTGAAAGAGCTCTCTCAGCCCCGCCTACCTCACAGGGTGTCTGTTGTAGGGAGGGGAAGGGAAAGGAGATTGGATGCCGCTCTGAGACTCCAAGTGAAGGGCGGGGTATAAATCCAATCCTCCTCCTCCTCTTCTTCTCCTTCTCCACCATCTTCTTCACCTTCTCCACCATAGCTTAAGTTCAATTTTTTGAAGATTGCCTCTGATCAGCAAAGTCATTCTGAGCAGAATAAAAATAAAGCTGTTTGCTAGGAAGTTTCAGGCCACGTAGAAGAGGAAGACTCGGATTGCTGCAGCTTTATCGACCAACGGGGTGTCGTCGTGAGTTCTCCTTTGCGGATGTAAAGGACGCAATGTCCTGGCAGTTGTTTCCAAAACAGCTTCGGGAATCCTAAGAGAAGGGTGTATTGCGTTCAGCCCATTTCTCATCTGAGGTCCCTTTGGCACCATTCCAGCATCGCAGGCCTCATCCTTGGAAATGTGCCATCATTTATGAATTTGCCTCCTTCGGAGTTAAGACTGTTGGAGTATTGGGGAACAGCAGGGTCTTTTCCGCTGTCTGCTGCCTGGCGTCCCAGAGTGGGGGAGGCCTGCCACAGATGGACTGAGATGGGCCTTTGCTGTGCAGAGCCTGATATTCAGTTATAACAGGGCCAGATACTCCTGTTGCTAGGCAAATAAACGTCACTATTTATTTATTAGATTCGGTTTTTAAATCACCCTTCCCCATGGAACAGGGCTCAGAGTGCTGTGCAACAATAAAATATACATATATTAGTTAAACATCAAACGATAGGAAGCCAGTAAAACACATTAAATAACCTAGAAGAAGAGGAGATTGGATTTATACCCCGCCCTTCAGTCAGAGTCTCAGAGCGGCTTACAATCTCCTTTCCCTTCCCCTCCCCACAACAGACACCCTGTGAGGTCGGCGGGGCTGAAGGAGCTCTGAGAGAACTGTCCTTTCAAGGACAGCTCCAACAGAACTATGGCTTGCCCAAGGTCATCCAGCAGCTGCGAGTGGAGGAGTGGGGAATCAAACCCGGTTCTCCCAGTTTGGAGTCCGCGCACTTAACCACTACACCGAAGATGGTGTTGAGACTATTGATGCTGCTGCTGCCCCATAGGGGGGAGGGGAGGCAGGAAGACAGGAGTGCCAGACAGATGGAAAAACCATCCCTGCCATCAACCAATGGCCTGGTGGACCATGTCTGCCTTACAGGCCCTGTAGAATTGCATTAGATCCTGCAGGACTCAGATGTTATTCGGCAGAGACTTCCACCAGTTCTGCCCTGGCCCTGGTTGAGGGCCACTGGATACCTCTTGGGCCAGGGCCCACCAGTAGGTTCTTATCTGCTGAGTGCAATGCTTTCTGGAGCATATGCCGGGAGAGGCAATCCCGAAGATACACGGGTCCCCAGACTGTTTAGGGCCTTGAAGATTAGTACTAACACCTTGAACCTGATCCGGCGCTCCAACGGAAGCCAGCGGAGGTCACTCAGCACGGGTTGAACGTGTGCCATTTGTGGGGGCCCATTGAGGACCCACGTCGCTGCATCCTGGACCTGCTGGAGTTTCTGGGTCAGTCTCAAGGGTAGCCCTATGTAGAGTGAGCTACAGTAGTCTAATCTGGAGGTGATGGTTGCATGGATTACTGTACCCAGGCAGGTAGGGAGCCAGTTGCCCAGCCTGGTGCAGCTGGAAGAACGTTAGTCTGGCGACATTTGTGATCCGGCAACATTTGTGAATCACACCCAGGCCCCTGGCAGTTGTTGCCTGTGTTCAGGACACACCGTCGAGAGCTGGGAGTTGGCATCCCTAACTCGTCCGCCCCCACCCCACCCAGCCACAGAACCTTCATCTTGGCAGGATTCAGTCTCAGCCGGCTCTGTTGCAACCCGTGTTCCCTCTAAGCTGAGTTAGTGTGAGCTTAGCTCACAGTTTTTCAGCCTCTAGCTCACACATTTTCATCTTAGTTCAGGAAGGAGGGCTCCAGGGCAACCTGATTTATGCAGCAGCCCAATCGCTCGCTCACAACTTTAACGCCAGTAGCTCACCAAGTAGAATTTTTGCTCACAAGACACCGCAGCTTGGAGGGAGCATTGGTTGCAACCATCCCACCAGTGGCCACCAGCCCCTCAGTCAGATGAAGCTGGGTGCCATCAGCGTAGTGGTGACAGCCCAGCCCAAAACCACACCGATTGGGTGAGGGGGGGGGGCGCATGCGGATGTTAAACAAGATCAGGGAGAGGGTTGCCCCCTGAGGGACCCCCATATACTAGAAGAAGAAGAAGAGACTGGATTTATACCCCGCCCTTCACTACCCAAAGGTGTTTCAGAGCGGCTTACGAACTCCTTTCCCTTCCCCTCCCCACAACAGACACCCTGTGAGGTCGGTGGGGCCGAGAGAGCTCTGGCAGAAACTGCTCTTTTTCAAGAACAGCTGTGCCAGAGCTATGGCTTGCCCAAGGCCATCCAGCCAGATGCAATTGGAGGATTAGACCGGTTCTCCCAGATTAGAGTCCACACTCCTAACCACTACACCAAACTGGCTCTCAATTACCCCATGAATTCCTACGTCAGCAAGGCAGCGGGTCAGAAGATCGTCAACTGGCTGTGTTGAACACTGCTATAAGGTCAACAGTAACAGCAGTGCCGACTCACCTTGATCCAACTGCTTGCAGCGATTGTCCGTGAGGGCAGCCCGGGCTGTCTCTGTCCTGTGGCTGGGACGGAAACTGGACTGGAACGGGTCCAGTGCTGATGTGTCATCCAGGAAATTCTGGAGCTGTTCCAGAAATCCAGGAAATTCTGAGAGCTGGTGCAGTGCTGTGGTTGGCGCATGGGACTGGAGAGCCCTGAGCTGTGCTCTTCCGATGTATAAGCAGCGTAAAGAATGTGGCATGGTGGCAGCAAACAAATTGGCCACGCCCTAATTGACAGTGGGTGAGCAGAAAGGCTCACGACGGCGGTACAACAGCAAAATGAAAAGGCGCACATTTGTCCCTCCCTGGCAGCCACACACGGGAGTGTGTTGGGGCTTTCTAGGACCCACAGTCCGTTCAAGCAGAGTGACAGCAGAGCCCAGACGAGCCTGGCCTGTATGGCAAGCAATGCTCCCTCTAAGCTGTGAGCAAAAACTGTATTTCGTGAGCTACTGGCATTCAAGTTGTGAGCGAGCAATTTGGCTGCTGCATAAATTGGTTTGCTCTCCTGGAGCCGTCCTTCCTGGGCTAAGACAAAAATGTGTGAGCCGGAGGCTAAACAACTGTGAGCTAGCTCACACTAACTCAGCTGAGAGGGAACACTGATGGCAAGTGAATGTTTCAGGCTCTATAAAACAGGTCTCAAAATGCTCTGCAGTGCATGTGTGGCAGATATGCAGGGATTACTCAGCAGGGAGCGTTTAAGTGGAAGTGGCTTCCTCAGAGTAGAGGGCTTGAAAGCCACTGGCCCAGACGGAGCTCTGACAGAAAACTGGATCCTGGGAAGTCCATTTTAAGAAACCCTGCATCAAGACAAGTCCTGGAAAACCTGAATCCTGTGCACTCTGCACATTATTTTGGCTGAGGACATGTGCATGATTTCTTCTGTTTTGTGTTATATTGATTCTGCGGTTTCTTACTATTTTGTACAACTGGTTCTATATTTCCCCCCCAGTATAATTTATTCAATTTGCGAAAGCCCTAAAATTTTGCCCCTGGCTATTTGGAACCGATTTCCCCACCCCACACACACACACCCTTGCAGCCTCTGTGATTTCCACCAGCATTGCACTCATACTTCCAGGCATTCCTTCATAACCGGAAGGGCCAGAAAATTATGTGCTGGGCTTGTTTGGATTTTTTTTTTTTAAACAAAACTCGTGCCTCTCAGGAAATTGCATTCTGTGCCGAATGCCAAGAGCCATGCATTTCCTGCCATGCTTTGCAGAATTGTCGTTTACCACAGTCCTGGCGACGGGATTTTGAAGAATCTAATTAGTGCCTAATATTACACAATAGGGCTATCGCCATTCTCGCTCTCCTGCCGTAGTGTGAGAGGGTTGGCAGTGCCCATTGGCTGCACTCTGCGACTCATATCCTTACAGTCTTGCCTGTATCCCGCACACTTTCCTCTCTTGCTTTTCTCCTTTTGGCCGTTTCTGCTTGCTTGTGAGTTCCTTACGTTCAGCATGTGGTCTCAGAGGGGGAAAAGGCGAATCGCAGTCTTATCTCAGATTCCTCCCCCTGCCGCCACCTTCAGACAGATACTGGCAGAGGTGGCGTGTTTGCCCTTTCACCGTTGTTTTTGTCAGTGCTAAAAAAAGAAGTAGAGCTAAGAAATGTCAGGGTATTTCAATGGAGAAAGTGGGGCAGCTTCTCTCTCTATTGTGGTTATGTTATAATCTTGTGCCTTACAGAGAGAGGAAGGGCCGTTGCGACAGAGTATCCTAGAAATCAGGCAGGGAAAAAAGCCTTTTTTAAAAAAAATTTAAAGAATTCATTGTGTATCCAGACTACGTAGGATGGAGTTAAGTGTTTACTGTATTTCTCGGATGTCTTTTCTGAAACGAGCTGAAGGCGACTTGCAAAAAACACTGAAATAGCTTAGTTAAAAAGACTTAGAAATGGGAGCAACACATTACAAGGCAAGCAGTCTGGAGACGGACTGGAAACGGGAAATCATTTTGGGAGTTGGGATCTGTTGGAATGAAACTGGAAACAGAAATCGATTTTGCAGAAGATAAAAGAGCTTAGAGAAGAGCACCCAGGGGCTTCCGGTCGAAGGACTGCTCCACATCGGGGCCACCACTGAAAGTGCCCTTTTCCCCTGCAGCCACTGATCAGACTTTCTAAAGAGGTTTTGAGGTAGCAAAGAATTGTCTTCAGGTCTGAAAATCCAGAGAAGAATATGTTGGTTTGGCACTCAAAAAAATGAACCCAAATCTCATTTGTTATAAAATTGGGTTTTTGGTTTTTTTTAAGAATTTTCAAGCAAAATTCTTATAATTTCTAGGCTGCCGAGCAATGTTCCCTCTAAGCTGTGGAGTCTAGTGAGCAAAAATTCTACTTTGCGAGCTGCTGGCATTAAAGTGGTGAGCAAAGGATTTGGTTACTCTTTGCTCTGGAGCCATCCTTCCTGAGTGAAGACAAAAATGTATGGGTCGGGGGCTAAAAACTGTGAGCCAGGTCACACTGACTCAGCTTTGTGGAAACATTGCTGTGGAGTGTGTAAAGAGTTTTTGTACTGTACTTTCCCTCCAAAAACGGAACGAACCCTAGATGCGTCCTTCCATCCTCACAGACAACCCTGTGAGATAGCTTAGGCCAGGGGTGGCCAAACTGGCTTGAGAGTCACATGCAGCTCTTTCACACATATTATGCAGCTTCCGGCAGGGCAGCTGGGGAAGCGAAGGGGAGGCATGCCTCCCTAATCGGTCTTCCCTTCCCCAGCCAGTGTTCCCCTCCCTGGGTAGGCTTGAGATGGGGGAATGCAGAGAAAGAAAGAAACTTTAACTTTAAATGCATTCTCAAAGCGGCCCCCCCCTGCCCCCACTGCCAGCCGGCTTGGAGAAGGCATTTGCCTCTTTAAATCCCTTCTCCAAGCCAAGCCAGCTGGCATAGCATTGTGGGGGGCTTGGAGGATGCATTTAAAGTTAAAGTGTCTTTCTTTCCACTTCTCCCTCCCTCCCCATCTGCTTTCTTTCCACCTTTCTTTCTATCTTTCTCCCCTCCCGCCCCATCTAAAGCTAAATGTGTTCTCCAAGCCCCACCACACCGGCAGACTGGCTTAGCTCAGAGAAGGCATTTGTCTCTTTGATTTAATATGCAGATTTGCATATTTTTCAATAAAAACGCGTGTGTTCATGTCCTGTGGCTCTCAAACTTCCGACGTTTATTCTATGTGGCTCTTACATTAGGCCAAGAGAAAATGACGTTTTCCCATAGTTACTGCGTGAGCTTTGTGGCCAGGAGGGAATTAGGAACCCAGTTTTCCAGGTCCGGACTTCACTCTCTTCTGTCCTTTTTCTTTTCACCACCGCCGGCTGCAGCCAACTGCTGGGATGTCTGTCCGGCTTTGCCGTCCTCTTGTGTGGTCTCCCTTTCTGGATTTTAGGATCTCTTTTATGAGCTCAGTGTTCCTGTGTCTCTTGCTGGCTGTGGCGAGAGTCTAATTGAGCCGGCAAGGTTTAATGACCTCTTGTCATAGTCCTTTCTCCTCTGGAAGGGATCTTTACGGTTTTCTCTTCCCCGATGCCTAGCAGCGTCCTGCGTGGGTACCTCCCGAAGCCTCGGGCCTGATCCACGTGCCAAACACGCAGGATGCTGTGAAAACCTCAGAGGAGAGGGGAGCTCGGCTGGTGAATCACTGTCTAAATATAGTAATTAGGGCAGCCCCAGCTGCCCTGAGAAATCTTCTCTGTTTTTACAGCTGCAGGCCTCAATCGAGCATCTCTGGTTTCACATCACTGCCGCTGCTAATGGAAGTGCATCTTTTATTACAGCTTTTTAAAAAGATCGACCCGGTTTTCCATCTGGGCCTTCAAGGTGTTGTACGCGGGTCAGGGGAAGGTGCCCCAGGAGATTTCCTGCCCAGGCACCGGCCGGACCAACGCTTGCATAGCTTTCGGCGAGGTTTTCTTCCAGTCCAACTCTGGGCTCCTGTCGGAGAGCTTTATCTTCGCTCTCTTCCCTCTCTGCTTTTTGGACTTGTGCCTAAAAGGAACCTTTTCTGCATAGACTTCTGCGTGCTTAGAGGAGAGTCGTGGCTCAGCGGCAGAGCGCTTGCTCGGTATGCAGGAGGTCCCAAGTTCAACCCTCGGCATCTCTCTCGGTCTCCGGAAGCAGGTGCTGGGAGCGATCGGTTTCAAATGTCTGCAGTAGAAACTCGAGGTGTTGCAGCAGGCTGGGCGTCGTGGCCCCATTTGAACTGAGAATGTGACCTAGAACACATTCGCTCCTCTGCAGCTGGTGTGGGTGGAGTAGGGGTTGGAGGGTCAGACTAGGATCTGGAGAACCCGGTTCAAATCCTCACCCTGCCGTGGAACTCACCCTTAGACCAGCCACACTCTCAGGCCAACCTGTTTTCCGGGGGGTGCCAACCGGTGTTCCCTCTGAGCTGAGTTAGTGTGAGCTAGCTCACAGTGAACTAGCTCACAGTTTTTTACCCTCCGGCTCACACATTTTTGGATGGCTCCAGTCCAGAGCAAACTAATTTATGCCGAAGCCAAATCACCTGCCTGCTCACGACTTTAATGCTGGCAGTTCACAAAGTAGAATCTTTGCTCACAGGAGAGCCAGTTTGGTGTAGTGGCTAAGTGCGCGGACTCTAATCCGAGAGAACCGGGTTTGATTCCCCACTCCTCCACTCGCAGCTGCTGGATGACCTTGGGCAAGCCATAGTTCTATCAGAGTGGTCCTTGGAAAAGAGCAGTTTCTCTCAGAGCTCTCTCAGCCATACCTACGTCACAGGGTGTCTGTTGTGGGGAGGGGGAAGGAAAAGGAGTTTGTAAGCCGCTCTGAGACTGTGAAGGGTGGGATATAAATCCAATCTCCTCCTCCTCCTTCTTCCACAGCTTGGAGGAAGCGTTGGTGACAGTATGATAAATTGAGGGGCCCGGCTGTGCTCTTCCGATGTATAAGCAGCGTAAAGAGTGTGGCATGGTGGCAGCAAACAAATTGGCCACGCCCTAATTGACAGTGGGTGGGTGGGAATGAAGAATACATTGGGCTTCCACTGTGTGGTTGGCTCCGCCTCATCCAGGAGCCATTCCGTGGTTGTGCCCACCACCCTGTGTCAGAATTCCAAAGGTGCCCACAGTTTCAAAAAGGGTGGGGGACCCCCCGACCTAGAGCTTTGTATGGATTGGCCCGGGCATGAAGTGCCATTGCCGGGTGGCATTCAGGCAGCCGTCCCTGTTGCTCAGGTCTCAGGTTTGCTGGCGGGCTGGATGCTCCGTCGCCGGGAACGATGGGAGCAGGAATGCAGTCGACGTACTGGAATGGCAGTCTCTGCGGAATCCAGGGCTGCCAGATGTCGACAAGGTGGAAGAGCCTCCGCGCAGATATTCTTGGGTGTCTCCCAGTATTCCCCTCCCGGCAAATCAACTCCATGGTTAGTTGGGAGAGCAGCTGTGGTCTCTTGCATCTTGTGTTGCATCCAGTTCTCCTTTCAGTGAGAGGAATTAGTCTCAAGTTGTAAAATACAACGAGGAGGGCTGGTGGGCATCAGGCTCCGACCCCCACACGAAGCGGGAGAATCAGTCTGTTTAAAAACAGTGGCCATGTCGCGATCGCCCCGGTGAGGAGAGACAGCGGTCTGCATGTGGATCTGGCGATGCCTGGCTGGCCTCTTGGGTTGTGAAGCCGCTCTCTGCCAGCTGTTGTGGCAGCACACCAAGCGACGGCAGGTCCTTCTGCCAGCTGGCTGGTTTGAAAGGCCGAGCAGGTGCAGCCTTTGGCCTCCTTTGTCCCACCATTTTGTCGGCCAGGGCAGGCCCCGGCTGGCTAGCTGGGAACCCAGGTGTTGCATGCTGTTGGGCTGGAGAACAGTGAGTGGTTCTTCACGCATCGGACCAACTTCCCGAATGACGCATTCCTCAAACTGCAAAGGCAGGCCTGAGTTAGCAGCCACAAAGGAGTGAATAGGATCTCACTGCATCCTTGTATAAGGCTGCCAACTTTGGGGCTGGAAATGCCTGGAGGTTTGGGGCACAGTACCTGGGCAGTGGGGAATTTGTGGAGGGGGCTTAGTGAGATGTGCATAAGAACATCAGACTCAGAGAAGCCAATGTTGGATCAGGCCAATGGCCCATCCAGTCCAACACTCTGTCACACAGTAGCCAAAAATACCAGGCGCCATCAGGAGGTCCAGCAGTGGGGCCAGGACTCCAGAAGCCCTCCCACTGTTGCCCCCCCAAGCACCAAGAATACAGAGCATCACTTGTCCCAGACTGAGAGTCCCTATCCTATACCTTGTGGCTAATAGTGCCACTGATGGACCCAGATGTTTATCCAATTCCCTCTTGAAGCCGTCCATGCTTGTAGCCGCCACCACCTCCTGTGACAGTGAATTCCTTGTGTTCATCACTCTTTGGGTGAAGAAGAACTTCCTTTTATCCATTCTAACCCAACTGCTCAGCCATTTCTTGGAGTGCCCACGAGTTCTTGTCTTGTGAGAAAAGGGAGAAAAGGACTTCTTTCTCTACCTGCTCAATCCCATTCATAATCTTATAAACCTCGATCGTGTCACCCCTCAGCCGTCGTTTCTCCAAGCTAAAGAGCCCCAAGCGCTTTAACCTCTCTTCCTAGGGAAAGTGTTCCAACCCTTTTATCATTCTAGTTGCCCTTCTCTGCACTTTTCCCAATGCTGTAATATCCTTTTTGAGGTGTGGTGACCAGAACTGCTGTAGCCCACCAGAGACGCCATTTCTTCCAAGGGCACTGATCTCTGTAGCCAGTTGGAATTCCAGGCCTCACCTGGAGGTTGGTAACAGCACCCTTGAATCGCCTGATCTCTGTTGAACAGGAAGTTGTATCATTCTCTGGCTACCAGCAGTGTGGCCGTCTGCTCAGCTCAGGCCGGAGTTTCCCGGCTGCTACCAAGTTGCCATGGTGACACAGGGAGAACGATGCCTGGGCGCCGCTGCTAGAGGCCTGGCGTCGGTGCCTTAGCAGAGTCAGTCACTCGGTTCCCCTTCCGCCAGGGTCCCTCAGTCCCAGGTCCTGTCTCCCTTTGCCTGCTCCTCCCCTTATTTGGGGGCACTTTCTGTAGGTTTTGTCCCCAGCTCTGCTCTTGAAACCTACCTGTGAAGACCTGACCTGGATAGCCCAGGCAAGCCCAATCACATCAGATCTCGGAATCGTAGAACGTTAGAGTTGGAAGGGGCCTTGCAGGTCATCTAGTCCAACCCCCTGCACTCTGCAGGAGCGAAGCCGAAAGACAGCCCTACGGACCTACAACATACCTGAAAGATGGTCGTCTAGCCTCTGCTTGAAAACGTCCAGGGAAGGAGCATCCACCACCTCCTGAGGCAGACTGTTCCACTGCTCAACCACTCTTACAGTTAGGAAGTTTCTCCTGATATCTAGCCGGTAATGACTCCCTCGTAATTTCCACCCATTAGACCTAGTCTTGCAATCCAGAGCAAGAGAGAATAGATTTGCTCCATCTTCTACATGACAGCCCTTCAAATACTTGAAGACTGCAATCATGTCCCCTCTAAGCCTCCTCTTTCCCAGGCTAAACATACCCAAACTCTTTCAGCCTTTCCTCGTAAGACTTGGATTCCAACCCTCTCACCATCCTGGTCACCCTCTTCTGGACACGCTCGAGCTTGTCAGCATCCTTCCTAAAGTGTGGTGCCCAAACCTGGACACAGGACTCCAGGTGAGGCCTGACCATAGCAGAACAGAGCGGAACTAAGCCGTGTTGACCCTGGCAAGTACTTGGAAGCGAGACCTCCAAGGAATACCAGGGATGGGGTGCAGAGGTAGGCAATAGTTAGCCACCTCTGTGAAACGTCCAAGCCACACTAGGGGTTGCCAGATGTCAAGCATGACTTCCAGTCTCTCTCTCTCTCTCTTTGGTGTAGTGGTTAAGAGTGGCAAACTCTAATCTGGGAGAACTGGGTTTGATTTCCCACTCCTCCACATACAGCTGCTGGGTGACCTTGGGTCAGCCACAGTTCTCTCAGAGCTGTTCTCTCAAGAGCAGTCTCTCAGACCTCTCTCGGTTCTGTCTACCTCACCGGGTGTCTGTTGTGGGGATAGGAAGGAAAGGAGATTGTAAGCCACTCTGAGACTCCCAAGTGAAGGATAGGGTATAAATGCAATCTCCTCTTCTACTCAGCAAAAAAAAATTCAGTGAAAAGATCTCATGCCTGCCACCACTTCAAGCCCCCGACATCCTCCTTTGGGGTACACCTACCTGTCATCCTTCCTCCTTGGAGACAGATCAAGACAGGTAGCCGTGTTAGTCTGTCTGTAGCAGTAGAAGAGGTATCTGGAGGAGTGAACGGTGACTCACGAAAGCTCCTGGACTGCCACAAATTTTGTTAGTCTTTAAGGAACTCTTGGACTCCTGCTCTTTTCTAATCCTCCTGACATCTTAGCTACACAGGAAACTGCATTATACTGAATCAGACCATCGGTCCATCACGGTCAGTACTGTCTACTCAGACTAGCAGTGGCTTTCTAAGGTCTCAGGCAGCGATCTTTCACATCAGCTATTGCCAGATCTTTTAACTGGAGGTACCAAGACGCTGAACTGCAGGCTGTGGAAGGTCAGTAGTTCAGCAGTTCGAGACCCGGGTGCTGCATGGCGGAGTGAGCTCCCGTCTCTAGTTCCAGCTCCTGCCAACCTAGCAGTTCGAAAGCAAGAAATTGCAAGTAGATAAATAGGTACCACTTCAGTGGGAAGGTAACAGCGTTCCGTGCGCCTTGGTGTTTAGTCATGCCGGCCACATGACCACGGAAACGTCTTCGGACAGCGCTGGCTCTTCGGCTTTGAAACGGAGATGAGCACCGCAACCCTAGAGTCGGATTTGACTGGCTTTCGAGCAAGGGAACCTTTACCTTTACCTTTTACCAAGGATTGAACCTGGGATCTGCATGCCAAGCAGATGCTTTGCCACTGAGCCACAGCCCCTCGCCTCCAGCTATGTTGACACAGGAAAAAAATGTGTCTCCTGGTTTCAGCTGTTTCACAAGTTATGGTCTAAGACTGTATGCGCACTGTAGTGTTTGAAGAAGCTGTAGGTATTTACGTCCCTACAACACTGCATTTTTTAGAAATAAAATTATATCTCACCTTTCTCCCCAGTGGGGACCCAAGGTGTCTTAACATAATTTTCCTTGCCTCCATTTTATCCCAACGACAACCCTGTGAGGTAGGTTTGGCTGAGAGCACGTGACTGGCCCAAGGTCACCCAGCGCGCTTCCGCGGCAGAAGTGGGAAGTAGGGGTGTGCAAAAAAAAAAATTCGGTAAAATTCGGATTTGGGCATATTGGACCTGAATTTTTTCGGTATTCCCGAAAAAACCCGAATACCTATACCGGTAAAGCATTGAAATCCGAAAAGTTTTGGAATTCCCGAAAAATTCGGGTCCATTATATCCAATGGGGCCATTGACTTCAATGGAAAATTTTCTGGAAAGTTTGCAGGGGGCTGGAGAGGGGGGTTTGAGGTAGAGACTCCAAATTTGGACTGTAGCTGCTGGAGCCTCTCCCCAAAAGACCCCCCAAGTTTTGAAAAGATTGAAGGGACCAGGGGGTCCAATTCTAGGGGCATCCAAAGAGGGTGCCCCCAGTTCTCCATTGTTTCCTATGGGAATGGATCAGGCAAGCAGATTCTCCCTGTAAAAAAACCTGAGAGGTGTGGTGGTGGTGTGAGGGGGCATGTTTGCCAAGCCAGCAGCAGACCATGTGCAATCACCACCCCACCAACCCCAGGTCTCTCCCAAACCAACCCTAAGGAAGAATAAAATAAAGAGAAAAGAAATTAAATTTAAAAGTGCCCTAATAAATCAAATCAGTCTGAAGTCTTCTGAGGTATTGATCCGAGGTCCATGAAGAGCAGGGAGGAAAGCAGGGCAGACTCAGGAGCAGGGGCAGCAGAAGCCAGCCAGCCACAATCTCCAACAGCCAAGCCATGCAGCTCTCTCTCACCAGCCAGCAGGATCCAGGAACACAGCAATGAGAGTCAGCCCTGAAACTGGCTCCTTTTATGCTCTCTGAGCATACACAGAAGGATTTCAAAAGGAAAAACCTTCTGTGATTGGCCAGAGAGCAGATGCCAGAACCCTATTGGCCACCACAGTGCTCCTCTGGCCCTGGAAAGGAGCAAACTAGTGGTTGGGCTGCAGGCAGCAACAACAGCCTTGCAAGCTTGCAGTGATTGGCTGTCTGGAGCCTCCTTCCTCCTCCCCTGCTGGAAACAGGAGGAAAAGGCGGAAAGAGGGGGAAATGGTGGGAAAAGGAATTCCCGGGCCCTTCAACAGTTTAAAACCCCTCACTAACGCCATTTTTCGGCAATGCCGAAAAATGCCGAAAAATCCCGAATTTTCCGGGATTTTTTTTTTGGAATTCGAAGATTACAGTGAATAGCCTGTCCGGAATCCCGAAAGCCGAAAAAAACCCGAAAATGCTTTTTTTGGGTTTTTTTCCATTTTGGGATTCCCGAATGCACACCCCTAGTGGGAATTTGACCCTGGGTCTCTCACATACCAGTCTGACACTTTAACTACTTGATCACACTGGCATGGTTGCCGGCGAACTGCTTTCTCAACTGCACATGTGGTGGAGAGAAACAGCAGCTCGGGCGCCTCAGACATGGCACCGTGAACCCTTAATGTGTAACATCTGAAGCATTCCTTGGAAGTACGCCGATGCCGTTGCACTCGGGTTAATTCAGAAAGGGCAGCTTGACCCGATGACATCATTTGGATCTCAGAAGAAACGAAAGGGGGGGTTTCTCGTTTCCTGATCCTGGCTGTGAAGTACGGTCAGGGACAGAGGCGGCAAGGGCCTTGCCGAGGACGGAAACAGTTGGCATCTCTGTAAATCAGTAGGTTTGTTTTGGAACGTTTTTCAGAATCGCTTCCTGCCTGTAATGAAAACCAGTTCTCTCGACTGTGCTCGTAATTGCAAAGAGCTGCGCAGGGCAAGTTCAAAGTGTTTAAGGTAGGGGCGCAAGGGGGTGAATCATCTTGGAGCCTGTTTTCCCAGCACGCTTTTCTGTATTAAGGACCACAAAAAAAACTGTAGAATCTTAGTGTTGCCTATCCTGATCTTAGCTCACTGCCCTCCCTAGGAATGTAAGCTGAGTACATCAAATCCAGCATCTTGTTTTCCATTGTGTGACCTACCAGATAGTTCCAGAAGACTTACAGGCTAACCCCCTGCACACAACTGCTGCGGAGAAGCACACTGTCTCTGAATGTGGAGGTTCCATTTAGTCCTCGTGGCTAATAGCCATTGCTGGATCTGTCCTTCACGGATCTGTCTGATCCCCTTTTAAAATTATCGAAGCTGTTGGCCATCGCTGCATTCCTGGGGCAGGGAAGTTCATCAAATCGTTAACGAGGTGTTGTGCGTGGAATTAGTTTTCCTTTGTCATGAATCTGCCGCCCGGCTGTTTTGCTGGGTACCTTGTGAGTTCTGATTCTTTTTTTGCAGAGGGAGAAAAAGAGAGGGAAATACCACCTGACCCCAGCCACTCCCCTGAAAGGCTGAAGTTCTGGTTCTTTATTTCTCTAAGAAGCCACTGCAGAGTTTTATACCATGCCCTTGTTAGTTGCCCTTCCTCCCCCCCCACCCCCACAAGTGAAGGTTGAGTGGAAGGAGGCTAGGATGTGCAGAGATACAACAGGCTCTCTCCTTTGTGGGCAGAGGTTTCAGACTCTCAGAAGGCTTTAGTGCATGTATTTCTTAAGGCGTGGCATGGAGTTCCCTCATAGGTCTTTGCTTGGGAATTACTAGGCTGTACGTGACCCGCAGGCTTCTGTTCTTCAAGGCCGGCCGGCCTGTGGCATTGCAGAGTCTACCAAGAGACAGCCAGTGGATTAGGGAAACTGGATGACTAGATTCTCCCGTGTTCTTGAATGCCCTCTGGTGGGTACAAAGCTGCATTCTGTTTATTCTTTACTTTTAATGTATTAGGGATTTTTCTGCCAGAGGTCAGGGGGACTGTTCAGGAGGTGGTTCTCTCTTCCCTGCGGGGGGGGGGGGGGCTCACATTTCACCCCAAGTACAGCCAGCCGGGGCCAAGAGAAATCCCACCTGACCCAGCTCCAGAGACAGCCATTCATCAGGAAGGAGTTGCCTCATTTCTCTTGAAGGACTGAAGTTCTGGTTCTTTTATTTGTCTAAAACCGCCATCCATGTAATACTTTTCTTAGGACCAGCCGAAGAACATGTGACTCTGCAAACTTTCAGGTTCTGCAGAACTCTTAATCACCTTTGTCTTTCAGAAGTTCTACCATATCCTGGCACAAGAAGATCTAAGGATGGTGATGACCTGAAATATCTGCTTTTCCCCTCCTTTTTATTTTGTAATGTTTGGCCTGGTGAAGAGTTCTGAGGAACCCAAAAGCTCGTACACCATTGTGTGTCTTTGGGTTGGTCCTAATCAAGGTATTATATGAATGGCGCTTTTGGCTTTCGTACCAATACGGCTGTAAGCAACCTGCCTATTTATTTCTCTGTCTCGCAGCTTAGGAAAACTTCTGGTTATTTTGTCCTCAATGTGTGTCCAACATTTTCCAGGGAGCCGTCGGATCGTGGATGTGATGGACGTGAACACGCAAAAAGGCATTGAGATGAGCATGTCCCAGTTTGTGCGCTATTATGAAACGCCCGAGGCTGAACGCGAGAAGCTCTACAACGTGATCAGCCTGGAGTTCAGCCACACGAAGTTGGCGAGCATCGTCAAGCGCCCCAATGTGGTGCGTTGGCACTTTCTTAGTGTGTTTTGGGCTTTTTAGTTCATTGTCAGCACGTGATTGGGTGTTTGGTTTGTGAGGGGTAGCAGGTAGAGTATTGAGACAAGGACCAAGGGACCCTGATTCAAGACTTCAGTCATCAGTGAAGCTTACTGGGTAACCTTGGGACAGTCACTCAGCCTAACCTACCTCACAGGGTTGTAGGGAGGATATTAGGAGGCTACATAAGAGAGTCGTGGATGCCAGTGTGAATTCCATGGAGGAAAGAGACTCCTGATTTTTTTCTAATACAAGCAGTGCTCTCTCTAAGCTGTGGAGTCTTGTGAGCAAAAATTCTACTTTGTGAGCTACGTTGCAAGGTAGCAGTTCGGCAACTGCATAAATTAGTTTGCCCTGGAGCCATCCTTCCTGAGCTAAGACGAAAAGGTGTGAGCCGGAGGCTACAAAACTGTGAGCTAGCTCACACTAACTCAGCCTAGAGGGAACACTGAATACGAGTCAGGCCCCAGAGAGAGCATGATGTCCACAAGGAAATTAAAATGTTAACAGGACGAATCCAGGGGTGCCCATTTGTTGAATGTTTGAGCAGAATTAGGTAGACACGTGGGTTCTGAGAATATGCATTGCTTTGCTGGATAAGACCAGCAGTACTTCAGATCTCAACGGTGATTACCTGCTACCTTCTCAAGGCAGCTTGCAAAGTAAAACGATAGAATAAAATTACCGGTAAGAGAGAAGCCATAGAAAACAAGCCACTGCATAAAACAGGGCCCCCCAAATGAAATAAACAGGACAGAGATTAAAAGAAAACCATTAAAAATAGCATAAATATGGAACTCCTCCATTGAAAAGCCGGGGGTAAAAGCAATGTTTTGCCCTGGTGCCCAAAGGAGAGTAAAGTAGATGCTGAATAAGCCTCAAGGGGGACAGTATTCAAAAGGTGAGGTGCCGCCACTGAAAAAGCCCTGTCTCTGGTCACCCTCTGCCTTGTCTTGACATTGCTTCTTTTATTAGAAGATAATAGCAAACCTACCACTCTGCAAAATTGTATGCGTCTGTGATAGATTTTCGCAGCCATTCAAATGGGGTCTAGCTTTTTTCTGTATTTTAGTAATCTGCTTAGAACTAATAGGTTGAGAAGCAGTACGAGGTAGAGAGAGAGAGATCTGCCTCACCTCTGCAGGCAAGCCCACAGGACAGGGCTTGAGAAGAGAACCTTAACTGTAAGGCAGGTCTCTGCCCCACAGGCTTGCCAAGAACTTACCGTACGCCGGCGGGGGACGGATACGTCCTGGCAGGACCATCCCCGGGGGAAGAAAAGATGCAGCGCATGATGCTGTCGCCAGGAAGTGACGCCTGGCAACACTCTAGCAATGGGGATGCAAACTCGATGGTACCATCGAGTTTCCATCCCCATTGCCAGAGCGTCGCCTGGCGTCACTTCCTGGCGACGGCATTGAGTGACGTGGGTGTTGCCCGAGGGAATGTTCCGGCTGGAACTGTGCGTCCCCTGCCGAAATACGCTAAGTACTTGGGAACCCTACTGCCCCAAGGCACTTACAATCCAAAATTTGATGTAGAGACAAGAAAGAGAGAGAGAGAAGCAAAAGCAAATGGAGGGAAAATATACTGAAACCCACCCCAGAGCTTAAAGGAACATGCCAGTCATTGCTGGGTCAGACTGGATGGGCCACTGGCCTGATCCAACATCGGCTTTCTCGTATGTTCTTATTTAATTTGTATATCCTGTACTGGTTGCAAAATTGGGGGGAGGGGGTTGGTGCAGAGTTTGGACCGGTTGAGCCACAGACTTAATTTTTTTTTTTAAATCCATGGAAAGAGGCCTTTCGCTGATGCTTATGGGCTCACTCTTGACATCCGACGCTTTTCCAGGTGGACTTGGTCGATTGGGTGGACAACATGTGGCCCCGCCATCTGAAGGAAAGACAGACGGATGCCACCAACGCCATCTCGGAGATGAAATACCCCAAAGTTAAAAAGTAAGCGTTCTGCCGTGGTTGCGGCCCTGTCGGTTTAATTTCTGCAAATGCTGAGCTTTGGAAGATGCTTCAACTGAGTGGTGAGCAGAATCTTTCGGTTCAGGTTTGGCTGAACTCTGCCGCCGCACACTGCAGGCCTGAGTGTTCTTCCTGTTGGTGTTGGGGCACCAGCAGCTGGATGTATGAAGACTAAGGATCTGGAGGAAGGAAGGGCCAGGATGTGGCCAGGATTTGTTTGCCCAAGGTCCAGGACGACATGCGGAGATGGTGGTGTGAAGCAGGGTCGTTACTGGGCGGCGGTCAAGCCGATGCATCAGTCCAAGAGAGTTGGGAGTGGGATGGGGCAGAATAGTAGGATCCAGAAAAGCCAGGCCCCGGAGAGAGGTTTTCAGGTAAAGTCTGATCCTAACACTTCCTCCTTAATTGTGGAAATCCAGGATGTCAAAGGAAAAGCTTCTAGCCTTCTTCCTAATGGGCTTGTTTTTTAGGAAGTGGCCTTAAACGCCCTACCTCATAGGGTGTCTGTTCTGGGGAGGGGAAGGGAAAGGAGTTTGTAAGCCACTCTGAGACTCCAAGTGAAGGTGGGGTATAAATCCAATCTCCTCCTCCTCCTCCTCCTCCTCCTCTTCTTCTTCTTCTTCAAACATTTTTTGTGCTGCCCTTCCAACCGATCAGGGTCCCCAAGTCAGCAAAACGTAAAAACATTAAAAGATATAAAATGGTTCAGTAAAAGCTCATAAACATACAGCTCCAGAATCTGGGAGGAGGGCCAGTAACAGTTATTAGGGGTATGCTGAATAAAAGAAAAAAAGTCTTTGCCCACTGGCGGAAGACACCGTTAGAAGGAGAGCAAGGGTTCCCAGGCTGCCGGTGGGGGTGTATCCAGTCTTCCTCTGGGAGTCCTCTCTCCACATGCCACGATGACCCACCTGGAGGTGAGGTCATTGTGCCGGGCACGTCACTCGGTGGACGCTCTAGCATTTGGGCAGAAAACAGGGGCGGGGCTCCCCCTGCAAGCCAGCTGGTTGGTGGCAGATTGGGCCCCCCAAAAAATCTGGGGAGCCCCCACCCCCATGGAGGGGGGGTGGCAACCCTAAAAGGAGCCAGACAAATCTCTCTAGGGAGAGAGTTCCAAAGTTTTGGTGCTACAGGCAAGAGAGCCCATGCTTGGGTAATCACTTATCTAGCCCCAGACAGTGCAGGGCCTTTGAAAATGATCGTTCTCACTAACAGCAGTTCTCCAGGATCTCAGGGCAAAGAAAGGTCTTTCCCAGTATCAGTTCCTTGAGATCCTTTAGCTGAATATGCTGTCAGGGATCAGAACTTCTGCATGTAGAAGGAGTGCTTGGTGTCTGTATCCAGTGTTCCCTCTGAGCTGACTTAGTGTGAGCTAGCTCACAGTTTTTTAGCCTCCAGCTCACACATTTTTGTCTTCGCTCAGGAAGGAGGGCTCCAGAGCAAACTAATTTATCCAGTAGCCAAATTGCTTGCTCACAACGTTAATGCCAGGCGCTCACAAAGTAGAATTTTTGCTCACAAGACTCCACAGCTTAGAGGGGGCATTGTCCGTGTCCATTTTTACCTTGCCCTGCCTCCAAAGAGCTCAGGGCAACTCTTTTGTGGTATCTGAAGGAAACTTACGCTGGAATAAATCCTGTTAGTCTTTAAGGTGCCACTAGACTGGAGCTGCGGTGGCTCAAGTGGTTAAGACGCTGAACTGCAGGCTGTGGAAGGTCAGTAGTTCAGCAGTTCAAGACCCGAGAGTGCCGCATGATGGAGTGAGCTCCCGTCTCTAGTTCCAGCTCCTGCCAATCTAGCAGTTCGAAAGCAAGAAATTGCAAGTAGATAAATAGGTACCACTTCAGTGGGAAGGTAACAGCGTTCCGTGTGCCTTGGTGTTTAGTCATGCCGGCCACATGACCACGAAAATGTCTTCGGACAGCGCTGGCTCTTCGGCTTTGAAACGGAGATGAGCACCGCAACCCTAGAGTCGGATTCGACTGGCTTTCGAGCAAGGGAACCTTTACCTTTACTAGACTGTATAACCCTGCTTCCTGATGACCTTTCTGCACCTCACTGGCTTTGTACCACAGAGCCACTGCGAGTCCCAGGTGATTTCAAACAGACTACGCCACAAAAGCATCTGCAGAAGTGAGCAGTGACTCACGAAAGTTCCTGCCCAGCCACAACTTTTTGTTAGGCTTTAAGGTGCTACTGGCCTCTTGCACTTTTCCACTGCTGCAGACGAACTAACACGGTGACCCATCTTGGTCTACATCACAAGTGCAGTCTGAAGTGGTATCCCTCTTTTCCTCCCCGGTATGCACAGATTTGCTCTCGGGTCAGCAATTTCTGTACAACTCACCAGTCCTGTTTTAAGAAAACATGTTTGGAGGTTAATATTTGGTACTGATTCTGCTGGCTTCTTCAGTGTGGTTCATTTGTTTGTCAGCTTTTGAGGCATTTACTTAGTGGTTTCTGCATTGCCTTAATTGCTTCTGGCTTTACCATATTTGCTCAAAAGGAAGACAGCTGTGAATATAAGACCAACCCCACTTACAAATGGTATCCACACACAAAAAATTATCACTGGACATAGCTAACATGTGCAAATGTAGGATGATGCCCTCTTCTTTTGCCGGCATACCTGGAAAAAAATTGTCTTGCATTTGAATAAACAGTGAGTTTTCCTTTTCCTTAAAACATGTCGGCATGTTTGAGGTTTTTTTCTTCTGCAAAGTTGAAAATGATTTTGATGAGGATCCCTGGAATTCTTTAGGTACATTCTTCACATAGATGGTTTTGTTTATTTCTTGCAAAGAAAGGCAAGTGGCTTGTACTTGTTTTTGTGTCTTGAGAAGTTGCGTCACCCCCCACCCCCACCCCCAGCACGCACTTTGTGTTCCCAGCCTGATTCAACCTTGGAATGTTTTTGTTTTTAAGGTGTTAGTTTCTAATTTACGATATAGGAAGGGATGTTGTGATGCTTGGTGTAGTCATGGTGATGGTGGTGAAACCTCTGGCATTGATGGGCTCAGGTGCATGCTTGTCACAGAGAGGCGGGACAGACTGAAGGGTCTTCTTGGCAGGGATTGGCTGAACTGTTGTGATCATTGATAGGGTCTGGACAGGCAGAAGTCCTGGCAGCTTAAGTTGTATTGCACGCTCATGGGGGTCAGAAATTTTTATTGCGGCGCCATGATTTTATGATTGTATGACTTGTATATTGGATCGTTTAAATATTCTTTTATATTAGATTGTTGTACACCGCCCTGAGCCAGCTTTCCGGGGAGGGCAGTATAGAAATTTAATGAAATAAATGAATGAATGAATGAATGAATGAATGAATGAATGCTTTTATTTAAGAACATAAGAGAAGCCAATGTTGGATCAGGCCAGTGGCCCATCCAGTCCAACACTCTGTCACACAGTGGCCAAAAATACCAGGTGCCATCAGGTCCAGCAGTGGGGCCAGGACACTAGAAGCCCTCCCACTGTTGCCCCCCCCCAGTACCAAGAATACAGAGCATCACTCGCCCCAGACTGAGAGTTCCTACCTAGACCTTGTGGTTAATAGCTGGTCATGGAAGGTCATGGGTGGAGGCACAGCGCTAAAGCCTTGCCCATAACCTTTTCCAGCCACTCCTCTAAGAGCTCCCTAGATATTGCACGCTTTCAGTATACCTTTGCAAGTCATGAGGGCTAGAAATGCATTCCCTTTTAACGGAAGCAAAAAAAAAAAAAGTAGAATTCTATGTCCATTTTTACAATCTGCTTTTATGTTAGTATGCAGTTGACTATGTATGTTATGCCGTTAAAGGTCGAAATTGAATTGAATTGAAGTGTATGCGATTGAGAAGTCCGAGCACATGTACATACTGCCCTGGGTAATAATGCCTATTTCTAGTGAAGCGTGCTGTGTTCTATATCTGATGCTAAGCTGATTCTCTGAAACAGAAAGCAGGCCAGGAGGGAAAAAAAAAAGCAGTGGCTGGTTTTTACAAACACAGATGGTATCGGCAGAGACTAATGTTTGGTTTTTGGCTGCAGCCTGCAGAGTTCTGTGCAAAGGGATGGAGTTAGAGATTATTCCATCTGCCGCACTGGTTCAGTTACAGGGCTCGAGAAAGCGTGGAGGCTGACCTGGATTTGCCCCATTAACTCTTTATCCTCCTCCCCAATCCCCCTTTCCTTCCTTAATGGTCTGAATATCATAGAGGATTCCTTCAGCTGGGCAGGTGGGTGATGTGCATTCCCACTTAAGGCAGGAATTCCCAAACCGTTTGCCACAAGGAAGCCACTACCATGTCCTGAGAAATAATTAAGTGATTAGAAGGTTCAGTGAATTCAAAAAGGTTTGGTCACCGAGGAGAATATTTAGTGTCTCTGCGTGGTTCACTGGTTTACCCTTCCGTTTCCAGTCAGCCTTCTTAGGGTCATTTTCGGCATCACAGCACTAGGAACGACTGGATCAGTCGGCCAGTCTTCATACAGAGACGTTGCAGAATTAGCTCTCCTTAGAAGAGTCTACCCGTTGCAGCTCTGTGTGAGTAACTTTTTGACCTCACCAACCAGAGGTACCCCGGACTGGTTGACATGTACAGAAGCACAGACAGGTGGGCTCGAGAGAGTGATTGATTCTTACTTTTACCCTTTTTATAAGTTACGTCTCAGAAGGCATAAGAGGAAAATTGAGTGTGTGAGAGGGGGTTGACACGCCAGTCAGTTGGCGCTTCTTGTGGCCAAATATTGTCCAGTTTTCCATGGCCAAAAATGCCACGGTGTACATGCTTGCTTTTTTCATTTTATTATGGTGTCATATATAAGAATCACTGCCTTCTGTTTTTAATAGCTGCTGTCACTTTGCTTTCTTTTTATTTCAGCATCTTTTAAAAAAGGTAAATGTTGGCTGATATTTTGGTCTTGTAGGATACAGCAAATCATTTGCATTTATAGATACGTTGCCTAACCTAGATCATTATAATTTTTTTGAGTTAATTTCATTGTTGTGCAGTCAGAGTAAACAAATTTGTTTCCAATTTAAATCCTTTGATGACTGAAATATCTTTTTATTTTGGTTTTGTTTTGGGGTTGTTGTTTTTTTTTTGTATTTTTTATATGTGCGTGTGAGTGTGTATGCGCCTGGAAGTCATGGTGATCTCTGGTGACTGACCCCTACTGGAGGCCTGGAGGATATCCAGAGGGGTGGCTGAATAAAGCCTGCTCCCACCTCTGGTATTGCAAAGAGATCTCCCACCCTGTTTAGCTTCCAATATCTGACATGATTGGGCTTGCCGGGGCTATCCAGGTCAGGGCGATGACTGGAATATCTTGTGGTTTAACGGCTTCTGAAATACTTGACTGGTCAAGTGGTCAAATTCTTTCCCACTGGTTAAATGCCCAACCTGAGCCTCCAATTTTAATTGATATTTAAAAAGTGCATTTCATCTGTCAGAAGTTTTGGACCCACGCTGTGCTCAGTGCTGCATATTTCCACATGTAGCTAGCATCATTTCGGTTTTGTTTGCTAGTATGCAGTGGTTGCCAGTGCACAGCTGGTGGCTCTTTCAGCACACAATTAGCTTTAAATGTGAAAAACCTTGCATCAGCCTGTTCTCTCCCCTGCTTCCAGAGCAAAGAGATGTTTTGCAGTGCAAGAGACTAAGGCTGCCATCCTGAAAACGCTTAACCTGGGTGCAAGCCTTGCTGAATAAACCGGGATTTAACTTCTAACCAAACATACATGGGATTGCACAGCAAAAGTGTGTGCACTTTGCGGGGCAGGGGGTGGGTGGCCTGTCTCAGAACACAGCTGTATACTGTTAGTAAAGTCTGCACCTCTTTGCCAAAGCAGCTCTGATTAGAGTTATGAACGTTTGTGCCTTGGGGTAAGAAGTACTAACTTCCCTGCAATGTTTCTGTGACGTATGGTCAGTTGTCTTGCAAACAGCTAGCCTGGCGCGGTGGAAGACTTTATGGAGGAACAATTTAAGAAGCTGCATCTTTTGGTCAAGTTTTGTCTGTAACGTCCCGGTTTTGGGTTCCTGTCTAGCTGTTTTTCTTGATGGCCGTGATAAAATCTTCCAGGAGGATGCTGGATTTGTGCACTGCATGCCAGTTCTGTACTGCTGTCTGTTGGATGGTGCCAGTCTTCTTTAAGGCAGAAGCAAGAACACAAAAATCATACACACATTTTATTTATTTACTTAATTGATACCGCATCTTTCTCCCCAATGGAGTTTACTTTGATCCTTTCTCCTCCACTTTATCCTCGCGACCCTATGAGTCAGGTTAGGCAGAGAATGTGCGACTGGCGTAAAGTTACCCAGCAATTTTCCACAGCAGGGTGGGAATTCGAACCCAGGTCTCCTGGATCCTAGGCCAACACACCTGCACTGTACCACACTGGGGTGGACCCCTTCCCACAGGAGGAAAAATTCTTCTATAGGTGGCACTTCCTTGTAGAAATAAACATGCACCATACATGATTAGTCCCAGCTCTCATATGCAGTCCATATTCATTTACTGAGAATTTGACATTGGCTGGGGTGGTGGCTATAAGCACAGATGGCCTCAAGAGGGGTTTGGCCCCAAGCAATGCTCCCTCTAAACTGTGGAGTCTTGTGAGCAAAAATTCTACTTTGTGAGCTACTGGCATTACAGTTGTGAGTGAGTGATTTGGCTACTGCATAAATTAGTTGGCGCTGGAGCCCTCCTTCCTGAGCTAAGACAAGAATGCGTGAGCTGGAGGCTAAGAAACTGTGAGCTAGCTCACACTAACTCAGCTTGGAGGGAACACTGGCCCCAAGGTCTGGACAGAACACACTGTCTGGGGCTGTAATGCTCTGTATTCTTGGTGCTTGGGGGTAACAGTGGGAAGGCTTCTGGAGTTCTGGCCCCGCTGGTGGACCTCCTGCTGACACCTGGGTTTTGGCCACTGGCCACTGGGTGACACAGAGCGTTGGATTGGGTGGGCCGTTGGTCTGATCCAGCATGGCTTCTCTTATGTTCTTATGTTCCTCAGTGTGTGTACATGGAGCTTAAACAATTTTGTATCACAATATAACCCATGATGATCCACATATATGTGCGAAAATACCCAGTAATCTGGTGGCCTCTTAAAAATTAACCCATTTTTATTCTAGCATAATCTTTCATGGACTAGAGGCCACTTCCTGCAGAATTCATGTAGCATGGGGTGGGCTACTAACATGACCAAAGGAAGCAATTTGTAATTAGCTTAATTGCGAACAGGACATAGCGATGGCCAACTGCAGGGATGGCTTTAAAAGACAAATTCATGGAGAAGAGCCATGGTAGCTTAATGAAACCTCCATGTTCAGAGACAATATACCTCTGGGCCAATGCTCCCTCTAAGCTGTGGAGTCTTGTGAGCAAAAATTCTACTTTGTGAGCTACTGGCATTAAAGTTGTGAGCGAGCAATTTGGCTGCTGCATAGATTAGTTTGCTCTGGAGCCATCCTTCCTGAGTGGACAAAAATGTGTGAGCTGGAGGCTAAGAAACTGTGAGCTAGCTCACACTAACTCAGCTTAGAGGGAACACTGCTCTGGGCTCTTTTTATGCACTGGGCAGGAATTCTGCAGTGCATGAAGCACGCTGCTGCTTGCATCCACCAGCCAAAGACTCTGTCAGGGGAAGGCTCTCTTCAGGGACGGGGTTGGGGGGGCTCTAAGCTGGATGTGGGGCTGAGGAGAGAAGCGGCAAGCCCCACATATGCTTTAGTTCTTTGGTTACTGCTGTGGGGTTGGGGGGGGCAAGATGAGTCACTTTTTTGGGGAATATGTAGACAATTCAGTTGGATAAACTCCCCTCCATTGCAAATGTTAGCCATTTCTCCCCTGCCCCCAATTTCCTCAGAGGCAATACTTTACTTTAGGCCTTTGGTTCCTGGTGTTGGGTTGTTGTTGTTTTTGAAGGCCTTGTGAGTCTCTTTTTGGGGGTGTGCGTAGACAACTCATCTGGATAAGCTCCCCTCAGTCACCAATGTTAGCCATTCCCCCCCACCCCCAATTTCCTCAGAGGCAATACTTTAATTTAGGCCTTTGGTTACTGCTGTGGAGTGTTTTTCTTTTTGCGGTGGGGGGGTTTAATCTCTTGGGGGGCTGTAGGCAACTCAGCTGGATAGACTTCCATCAGTGACAAAGGTTAGCTGTTGTCGTACCCCCTACAATATCCTGGCGGGACAGCACTTCACTTGAGGCATTTGGTTGCTGCATTGGTGGGGGTTTTTGGGTGGGGGGAGAGTCTCTTTTTGCATATAGGCAACTCTGCTGGATAAACTCCCTCAATTGCAAAATGTTAGCCATTTCTCCCCCGCCCCCAATTTTTTGAGGGACAAAACTTCATTGGAGGCCTTTGGTTGCTGCAGTGGGGTTTTTGGAGGGGGGTGAATCTCTTTGGGGGGGGGCTGTAGGCAACCCGGCTGCTTAAGCCCCCTCAGTGACAAAGGTTAGCCATTGTCTGCCACACACACAATTTCCTGAGGGGACAACATTTCACTTGGGGAATGTGGTTGCTGCATCGGTTTCAGGGGGGAGTGAGTCTTTTTTTTGGGGGGGGGGAGCAAAGGCAACTCATCTGGATAAGCTCCCCTCAGTCGCAAATGTTGACCAGTCCCACACACCCCAATTTCCTGAGGGGCAAAACTTCACTGTGTAGGCCTTTGGTTACAGTGTTGGCTTTTTGGGGGGAGGGGAGTCTCTTTTTTGGGGGGGGGGTGTAGGCCACTCAGCTAGATAAGCTCCTCTCAGTCACTCATGTTAGCCGTTGAAACCCCCAGTTTCCTGGGGGACAATACTTTACTTTAGGCCTTTCGTTACTGCTGAGGTGTTTTTGGAGGGAAGGTGAGTCTTCCTTTGGGGGGGGGATTGGGACAGCTCAGCTGGATAAATTCCCCTCAGTCACAATGTTTGCCAACATTTCCCCCCCCTCCAGTTTCCTCATCAGTTTGCTTATGTGGTCAGGCCATCCATGGCTGACTTTTGTGTTCCCCACCCCTCAAGAAGTGGTCTCCCAACTGCTTTCTCCCCCCACCCCCAGGTCCTGGGGCCATTTAAAAGCCAAAGCTCAGCTGGGCCTCTGATGGCACCTGGTTTTTGGCCACTGTGTGAGAGAGTGTTGGACTGGATGGGCCATTGGCCTGACCGAACATGGCTTCTCTTGTGTTCACTTTGTGCCCAGGCAACTCATAGCTCACATGGTAATAGAGGGCCAAACCTCACTGCCTTTATTTTTCCTCACTCTGGACTAGTAGCATGGAGGATTTTTTCTTTATAGGGCTTTTGGAATGGTTTCCTCCCCTCCACCAATGCTGACCTGGAATTTGTCTGACTGCCCCCCCCCCCCAAGCCCCATGACAGAATTGACAAAAATTATAGGAAACGGTGTGAAAGGCTCTACATCTAACAATAGCACTACTGAT